>VWZW01007071.1:1202877-1250098 GCA_013397115.1 Edolisoma coerulescens
AAAACAAAAAAAAATACACTACAAAATGAATTTGACCCAGGGACTTACCCTTCTATGCAACAACACGATCAGAGTGCACAGAGACAGTGAAGTCCGCAGGGCGTGAAATTAAAATTTTCACACAGATACAATGAAGTAATGATACAATGTTACAACCTTGGCACAAAAATCTTCTGGTTTGAGTAAAGTCAATGTCATGTGATGTTACGGTTTGTGCACTGGTAGAAAAGGGTCTGCTGCTAAAAAGTTCATAACAAAACAGAAGAAGCAAAAGCAAGAAAATTGTAGAGCTAATTACAATAGACCTGTACATTCTAGTGATCCAGACATCCCTTAAGATGCTCATCACAGTCGAATCTGGCTGTCAGTGCAGGCTGAATTAAGAAAACACACTTTTCTTTCTTGTCTAGAAATCTAGATGCTGAGAGGCCATTAGGAGATAAGAAAAAGACTGGTAAGGAAGGGGGAGGGAGAGAACAACTCTCTTATGAGGTCGTTTGTTGCCTACAAACGAGGCAGATACATAGGTTCAAAATTCCAAGCATATGGATAAGAAGAGGGATGCACAGAGCAATTAACAGAGTCAAGCAGAAGCTGGGATGAGCAGCAGCTGGAGCACTGTTAAAGTCCTTCTAGGAATTGCTTCACCTGTTACAGTAAAAAGAAAAGGCAGTGCTGGAGGCACTGGCTCCTCAGCAAGGACAAGGTCATCGGAACAAGAGAGGAGCTTGAAAAATTCTGGGCAGAACCAGGCACAGGGGCACAGACACTTTAGAAGACTGTGCACATCAGAGTGGACACCTGCAAAGCAAGCAACCTTCGTACCGCAGATAGAGCAACACAGTCCCACAGGAAATCACCAGATAATCTGCAGGGAGCAAGAAGCATTTTATTTCTAAGAGTATGGAAAAGTCTCTCATAAATCATAAAGTTGCTTGTAAATTAGGATGTTTCCCAGAGACCCAGCAGACTGACACACATGCATGTGTTCTATAAAATATATTTACAGGCCTGAACTATGGGGGGAAGAATCGGAATTCAGTAATCCTGCTCATCTCAAACCACAATTTTGTGATCACAGGCACAGAAGTCAACACATGTAAGAACTATTGGCAGTGCATTTCCAGTAACCCTTCTGGAAATGTAACAGAGAAAGTCAGTCTAACAGTGCAAAGGTCATTCCTTATAAGACATGTTTCTCATCCTACTGATCCAAGACGGTACACACAGAGAAACATACAGCCAAATGTGACTTAATAAAAACTTCAAGTTCTCAGCTTATTAATTTTATTTTTTAATTTTTCTCATTTCATTCCAGTGATTTCATTAGGTTAGACTTCTTCATCTTTATTATAAAATAATCAGAACTGAAATGTTTCAATAAACCCAATTTCTATTTTAAGTAGTAAGAGATGATTCAATGCAGATGAAGCAAAAATGAAAGTTAAAGTACAATGGCATCAGAGGCTTTGAGAATATACTTTAAAAGCTGTTAAATACATAAATTATATATTAGTACTCTAAAATGTCTTTGATTGTTTTTTACAGAAAAAAAAAAAAGGACTGTATCAACAATTTTTTCCTTAGAATAATAGAATAGTTTGGGTCTGAAGGGACTTTTAAAGGTCATCCAGTCCAATCCCCTGTAATAAGCAGGGACATCTTAAACTAGGTAATTTTCGCTATGTTCTCCAGCAGCATGGAACAAAGCAAAATATTTCAAAACTTACAGGTGGGAAGAAACAAAGGTGAAAAACAACACTTAAATCATCACCATTAAAAGAGAGACAGCTAACTCAGTACAGGGCAGAAACAAAGATAGATTGTTTTCAGTGAAAGGTTTAGTTTTCCATCATATTTCCAAATTATTTTCCTCTGAACACACACAGACTAAAAGAAGTAATTTTTTTTTTTTCCCCTCAGAGGGCCGTATTTTAAGTACCATCCCAAAACAGATCAAAATTAACATATATGGCCCCAAACTACTGGGGAGCTAGAAACATGTTGCATTGAGAAATTTAAATGTTAAATATAATCAGGATCTACAATTAAATAAATGGTGAATAAAACCACCAAGATACTGTTTTCCTTAAAGATTATCTAAATGTTGAGGAGATAGCTTCAGTGCTCTAGTCACAGTCCGTCACAAAGCTAAATTTAACAATGATCAATAGCATGTGTTTCTGAAAAGGAAGTGTGGCCTAGGAAGAAAAGTCACAGCTGCAGTAAAAACTGGTGCACTCAGCTTGAACAAAGACCTGTAACCAGAGACTACAACATCACCTCTGTTTCCTTCAACTCTGTATCAGAAAGCTAAAGGCATCTTACATGATCCAGGATTTCCCAACAAAATAAAAACATACTCAGTTCAGCAGTTCAAAGTTCAATATTCTTTACACTGAAACACCACCATTACTTTCCCTAAACAAAGGTGGAAGATACCTTGGCTCTTTCATTACCCTACGCAGGAAAAATCAGGGCTCAACCCTTCTGTTATTACGTCCTATTGAACTCATGACAGATACGTAACACCGTAAGATTGAGACTTAAGCCCAGATATTGGGTTCTTCCCAATCAAAAATGTCCTAAGAAGGATGATAAGAGACAATATTTATTTGAAAATAGACAGCTATTTAAAAATCATTATTATAATCCATATATTAAGGATGTCTTTAAAAAGCTGTAAAAATTAGAGAAAATGACAATAACAATCTTAAAATACGTGGAGTTAAGAAACACAATAATGACAAAAGGTTAGGATATGAGCTCACTGCTGGTTTCTGTCTTCACTTACATCCTCTAAACGTGCCATCTCACAACTGTGTCTGATGCCCACCAGTTTTTCCAGTAGACAAGACAATAAAGAATTGGTCCCTACTCATTTTCTACAGGTCACTTTTGATTTTATGAAATTCTAAATAAATAGTACCCTAAACTTACCCACCTCCTTTCCAATCTGAAGAGTCTTAGTTGTGCTGTTCATTCCATAAAATCTCTCTCACATCTGGGAGCCATCCATTGCACTGCCCAGAAGTGACAACCAACACACAGTAACCACTGTTGAGCAAGAATTTGCTAGAGCAGTCTTTCACTTCAGAAGTGGAAACAATATAAAACCGAGAAAGCTTGTTAAAAATAATAGTCGTACTAGGGCTCCAAAAACGGAGATTCAACCTATGGAGAAAGACTTCACATGGATGAGAAGAAACCTTACCAGTTTAAGTGAAACCGTAAACTGTCATCCAGTCAGGTCTAAACAAAGAAAATGGAAGAAACAAATTGCTAGCTCAAGGAAAGGAAAAAAATACCACAAACCCACAACCAAAAAAACCCCACAAACCCAAACCCCAGAAAGAATTCCAGCCAAAGACTAAGGGTTATTCTGCTGAAAGCATTAGGTGCAATACCAAATCCCCGTTTTAAGTATATAAAATATACGAAGTTTAAGTTAAAGCTAGGAGGAAATGAAGTTACAAAGGAACAGGACTGTGGCAGCACGGCCACGCTACCGGGATGCCCTCAGCAGTTCTGCCAGATCGGCTGCTTGAGGGGGGGGTGTGAGCCCGGATGAAGGGAGCCCGGAGGCCTGCCTGCTACGCCCTCCCCGCAGCAGGAACACACACAAAAGCGGTCGAGGACGCAGCTCCCTCACACGATGGAGCTTCCCCCAGGCTGGTGGTGAAGGCACGCCGGCAGAGAAAAAGGAGGAGAGAGGCGGCCTGCTACTTGGGTTCCACAGGTTTGATCTTCTGAAGACGCAGAGGCAGCAAGAGGAGGAAGAGAGGAAGTACAGGCATTTTTATACCGGGACAGCGAGGCAGAGTGCAGGGCACAATCCAACAGGGAAAGGGAACATGGGAGGGGTTGACAGGGGAACAGCCAATGGGAACAGAACAGAGGAAGGATTAATACAGACAACCAATGGGACACTGAGGAACGGGGAACATTCCGGAACCCAACGCATATGTAACAGGGGAAATACATAAACATAGGCTCATACGTAAAACTAGGAGGGGAATACACACAACTAATGGGGGCTGCAGGGGGCTGTGGTAACTCGCTATAGCTGGGAGATGGATTTTAGGAGTTTCACACTGCTACACAGGATGATAAAGCCACAGCAGAAAAACTCAGTGAGATGAACATACATTCACCATGTGGGAACATAGGAAGTTTCTGAAGCTACAGAGGACACAGTGGAAGACCTGTGTGAAGCTGAAATGTCCTGCAAATAAATTACAGAAAAAATCGACATGAATGAACAATAATGAATTACTGGGATCAGCTGGTACTCACTCAAACTTCTGAAGGAGCTCAGGTATGAAATAGGTGAGCTATTAACTGTAGCATATAACTAACTGCCTGAAACTGATTCAGTTCTGGGTAAATGCAGGATTTTTTTTTTTTTAAGTGATCTGGAAAGATGCAGAAATCTACAAATGAAGAGGTCTAATGTTTAGAACAAGCAGATTAATAGAAATTATAACAAGGAATCAATAAACTTGACATATTGGCAGAGACTTTAAAAGTCTTCATTCACTGGGGACCTCTACAAGATTTGTAAGATTATTATGCCTCTAAAAAACCAAAAGAACAGTTTATATAGTCTATCTGGACTTCCAAAAGCCCTCCAGCAAATCTATTACCAAAGACTTAAAAGTTGACATAAATGAAGAGAATAACCCATTAATGGATAGATAACTGGTTAAAACTCAGGAAATTAAGAGAAAACATTAAAACTGGCCTGCTATAAAGTGGCCTGAGAGGTCACCAGTGGAGCATCACAGAAATCTGTTAGGGCCTGAACTCTTTAATGTATTCACAAGTGGCCTAGAGAAAGGACAAATAAGGAAAAGACATTTGCTGATGAGACTATGCTATTCATAGTAGCTCAAAGAAAAGCTGGATGTCTTTATTGAGGCAGAAAACTAGAATATCACATAGGCTTTAAAAAGTACATTAAAAACTGGAAATGGGGCAAATCAGACACTATAAAGCACTGGCTACTGTCCTTAAGTGACAGAGAGGCAGGAATTTATTTTTGAAGCAGGCAACTCATCAGCTGGAAATAGCTGATGAAATACCTGAGAAGACAGAGCTGTGTCTGCCTGCTGAGACCATCCCCTGATGCACAGCACTTCTGACTGGCAGGGATGGGACAGGACTGGTGCAAGGCCCTGCTCAGACCTAAAATCACTGCAGTACCACAGTCACTGGTGTTCGAGTTACAGGGCATCACCAGGTCACAACAGTTCAAACCAGAACTCTGCAAAGCAGCCGAACTTCGACCACCACAATTTTTATTGAACACGTTACCACATCACAAGCTCATGTGCTGCTGAAGCAGATGCTGCATGTTCACAAGCAGGCATATACACTCCCTCTCCAGAGTGGAGGGCTTTATATCTTTGATGCCTAAGCCCTTCGATTTATAGTGTAAGCATTAAAAGTATATTAATAATCAGGGCAGTGACCATGCAGCACATAGGTTAACCCCGCATTTGCCTCCAATCCATAATGAAAATATGAACGACAAACAACTTATTCTTAGTTCAACATATTCAGCTACAAGAGAAGTAAGGTGTCAGTGCATGCTATTCCAGGCTTATTCTGCAGCTCATGGGATAACAGGATACCATCATCACAGTTAAACATCATTATTGCATGAATTAACCAAGCACTGAGATGTGCTGTGGCAAGATCCTGCCCTAAGGAGCTGACAGCCTGAAAGGCCCAGGAAATGAAGGAGAGAAGAAAAGGGGAATTTATTAACACATAAGCAATATGGTGGAAGGATGGCAGAGACATGTTTTGGGATAAAGGCTTCTTGAAGTAAGATGCTATTATCCTGCATATATTATTCATCAATTCCTCCCATCTCAAAAATAAAAGAAACCTCAAAAAAAACCAAGAGAAATGCCTCTGAAAGATAAGAAGAGAAATTAATACAGTACTAGGAACAGAACAGTTGCTTAGAGAACCATGAAGACAGGAATCAAGACTGATCTTACCTTGCCAAGCTCTGTAGAAATTGCCATCACAGTAATTCTAAAAAAGTTTTTAAAAGTACAAGGCAGAACACTTCAAGGTATCAGTGCAGGAAAAAGAGACAGTAAAATAATTTTTTTCGACAATGGAGTAGAGGAAAATGCAGAGGAACCTGAAAATATTTTGAGGCTGTTTTCATTGCTGTGATTACAAATGCAAACAGGAATCACATCCAATGAACCAACATTCTATTAAGATTTAACGTGGTATTTGAGAAACTGCAAATGCACATGGGGAAAAATTGTAAAAAATAGTAATTAAAATAACAATGAAATGATGCAAAGAGTTAAGTCAGTTTCATAACATGATTTGTACTCTATTTTCCTTTGCTTATTATTACTTTCAAACTACAATCAAGTTATTGTCATACAACTGAATGATGGAAACCTTGCCAACTACTTCAAAACTGACACGTTTTCTGTTGCACTGAGCATTCCCAGAAGACACTTCCCCTCATTTTAATACAAAATCCTGTCAGATCCATGGAACTGAAAAAAAAATGTGTAAAGGATATGTAGCTGTAATAGACCTCCCCCAACTAGTCAAGTTTGGAATAAAAGACGATCAAAAAAGACTCAAAGATCCAGTGCTAGATTAATGCAAATATCTGCTTGTTTGCAAGTGTATTTTTTGATTAAACTGGCATACATCAAGTACAATTAGAAGGGTTATTTATAACTAAGAAATACATAATTCTGCATTTTAATGAGGGTGACAATTACAGCCAACAGTTGGTAATTAACATTAATCCTTTTGCACTGCAAATCAGAATTTCCCAATATGATTTTCATTGTCAGCAATGGACACACCGAAACTGTTATTGCAAAGTAGCTATTAGGTAGGCTGCTTTGACACAAATAGGTGTTCCTGTTACACACAGTAAAGAAAGAAGCCAATGATGTGTTAAATTTGATAACCTCAGATGTAAATACAGAATGTCACTTCAAAATTTACTTGATGTTTACAACACAAAATATAATCAAGGCTTATCATTTTCATGGTCGAACCCAATTCCAAGTTTCCCAAGAGCCAGGCATCACAGGTGAAATCTGATTTCAACACAAGCTCGAAATCTCCCATTGTTAAATTTGGTTTAGATCCCAGCCCTGGGTTCACATCTGCATTTTCCCCCCGAGACTTCAAAGCTTTCAGTGGTTGTAACCAAACAGAGCAGATAAGGAGGAGCATTTGCCCAGTCGGTATCAGTTTCCAAAGCAGAACTCTGGAGCAACTACTAAAGACAGGAATAACCACCACTGAAGGATTTGCAACTGTAGCAAAACCTTATTGCAAATGTTTTCCTTAAGCAGGTTATCAGTAAAATTTTGGTTCTCGAACCCACTGAGTTTTAAATCCCAATCTTCCCAAATTGCTCTAACATATTGCTATTCATTGAGTAAAAATTTCTCTGTAAATAAGTTCCATGTATATAATAAATGTAGAACTTAGTAAACACTTCTGTTTCTGATATCTGTAATCCTCAAAGAGATGATTTAGATTTGCTATGTGTGTCTTTCCAAAAGAGAAGGTATTTCTGTTTTAGCCTCTCAGCTGTTGTCTTTTCAGACAGAAGCAATAGAAAACTCTTTTCATAACTGTCTTTAATAGGAAAAGAGACCTAATCCAAATCCTATCTGAGGCAGAAGATCACAATGCAGCCAGTAAATGAAGCCTCTAGGAGAGCGCTGAGGTGTTCACCACCTGGGTCAGGCAACTGGAGGGGGATCAGTGTCAGATATAAGTAAATGAGAAGGTAGGAAAGGAGAACTGTGAGCCAAGAAACCTACAATGCACTTCTTACAAAGAGCTGTAAAATTCACATTTATTTTGTAAGTATGAGATAGATGGGTTATTTCTACATACAGAGGTGCCCAACTAAAATCAAGATAAGTGATATTAATGTCCTATGGTCAGTATTATTGAACCTCGAAAGCAATAAAGTATGAGTCGATAAATATTACATTTGCAACATAGTTAACATTCTTCTACTGTCTCTGGCACTTATTACACATTGTAACCGCAAGTCTACAATACATTATTCATATTTGGGGTGTCACTGAGTGATGGATTGCTGTAAGAGAGGCTGTCCTTTAAATAAATCAACAAATAAAAATGCAAATGTTAACATTTTCAGCCACAACTTTTTCCATCTTGAATGGGGAATGAAAATTTCACATTATATCGACAGCCAGCAGAGAGAACAATTAACAACCTACACTGTGAATAAGAGAGATTAATTTGCCAATGTCTGGTTTTATCACTTGCATATGGAACTACATTGGACTTTTTGCACTGCTGGCTTTCTCGGGGAGTAGGCAAAACTTGTGTCTCCTACCACATTCAGAAACTAACTCACCACCCCACTCCAAACACACTTTTAATCTCTTTAAATGTTCCAAAGTTAAATCTGGAATGAAATTTTTCTGCTCCTTTTGAATCCTGAGTGGTGTCTGATCCTAAGGGCAGAAAAGCAATTCTATTTCTTTGGCAGTGCTTGCTTAGACTCTGCAGTATAAGGAACTTCAGAGATCGTCTTAAGTTGATACCCGTATTTAAGCATCCCAAATGCAAAGATGTGAAAATCAACTACCATGTAAGTAAGAGAAAAGCTTGAATCTCATCACTGTCCTATTTCCTAACAATCAGCACAACAGATCTATCGAGATTATTCCAGTGTGCATTATTAAGTATACAGTTCTGCACATTATATTTTACATCAGATATTAATTTGCTTAAAAGTCCCTGAATACACATTCAACTGAGATGTGCTGGGCAACTGGGTAAATAGTTTTGTTTTTAAAATGTCCCTAAACACAAATTTACACAATACAATCTGTTTATAAGAACTCCAACAGACCACTAGTCTAACAGATAATAATACAGCTCAAATACAGCATTCATATTGCAAGAACTTCTAAATCACTTCTTTTAATGGCTACAAGGAACTTCACTCCAAGACAATGCCTTCAGCAAGTATGAAAGCTTTGATTTGAAACTGCCATCAAAAACCACAGACTAAATGCTGAAATCCCAGACTGTCACACAGCCCCTTAATTTACCTAACTGTTCGTAAATTTGCCTTGTCCAAAGTGAAAAATGCTACAGGAGAAATATCTGTTTCCATGGTGAGGAGAACAGACTTTACCTGTGTCTTTTGAAGTGCTTAATTTCTGCAGTGTTATAGGACTTACTGTGCCAAACTCAACACTACGTGGGGAGAGCCTGACAATTGCAACAGGGCTGTAATCAAATTAAATGGCATTTCAGAATGTACAATTTATTACTTCCTTTTTTTTTCCAAAAATAGCTGAATACTTTAATTTAGAGCAGTTTTACTTCTGTATGCAATACAACATTTGTTTTGCTGAAATCAGTACCGGATTGTAGGTAAGGTAAGATCTAGTTTATGTAAAAACTTCTTCATTACAAAATAAAAGCAACAATATGCCACGACTTCCCTTGTCCAGCTCCCCTCCAGTTCACCAGAAACACAGACTCTCTCTTCTAGGCAAACACCAGTTATGAAAAAATGTACCTCATCACCAAAAAGGTAACATTTAACACAATCAGAGTAACCATGCTTTAGGAACAAATGTACTTTTCCAAATTTGCCCAGCCCCAATCTTGCCTGTGATATTTTTTCCCAAATATATTGGCTTTGGTCTAGATAAATAAGCACATGGAGTAGAAAAGTTTTCCAGACCTGCTGTGAGCATAATTTCAAGGGCCTCATGCAGGTGCAGACATTTGGCTTAAGAGCACTGGATAACCAAACTTGCAGTGTTTGGCCGTGTTATGGAAGGCAGCGACAGGCATGCACAGAAGCCTGTCAGGCAAACAAATTCACACTATTAGCCCATCTCCAGATGCCAGATAGGGAAACGCTGGGGTTTTCTTTCTCTTTTAGAGATATAACTGAAATCACCTCATGCACACTCATTTTCCAAGTCTGGTCCTTCTACAGGTCTAGCTCTCAAGATTTACATCTACCTTCTAGGGACACTTATTTCTTGTTCATGACATGATTCATTCCGAGACACAGAAGAAAGTAGGACTGCAGCAATTCTTTCTCAAGCAGGAGGTAGCTGTAACACACTGAAGCCTCCAGTTGAGCCCTGCCAAGGCAGGCTATCACGCCAACACATCTTCTACCTGCCATGCCTGCTTACCCAGCCAGCCCTTCCCAGAAGCTGTGCTAGCACCCTGATGCCTCTCGCTGCCAGGGAGCTTCTGTCGCTTTCCAACACCTTCTCTCTGGCAGGCTTTCCATTGCTGCTGCTGCCGGGTGCCAGGGTTTGTGCTAGTTAAAGCTGGCACAAACACGAGTTGAATCTAGTCCTATAAATTTAAATAGTCAAAAGTAATTAGGTTTACATGTACTGCTGAATAAATAAATTTGCTCTTAGGCTAGGGCTTTGTGTTGCAAGTTTCAGATCCGTGCCAACTGTTGTGGTTAAGCTGTTAACCCCCGCAAATCACAGATCATAATGAACATGCTGACAAACCTTAACTTTAGTGGCACAAAAGCAGCAATAATTCTCAATATTGATTAATTTAGTTAGTTAAACCTGCAGTCTAAGCTTATAACCATTCAGTGATAAATTGAGACTGACCTGCTGCCCAAGCAGGTTTTTTGATGAAGGACAGAATCAGCTTTAGGTCTCCCCAGAAATACTTGTCCATTTACCATTTTCAATTAGAGAAGGGCAGGAGTAAGAGAAAGCACAACATGGCTGTTTAACCTAGTCAATTACACCTACAGCACCAATGGTGAGAAAGAAAGGGAGGAAACATGGGAGAAAGTGCCTAGAAATATATGATTTTTCATCAACTGTTAAAATAATACTTTAAGGATGACAGCTAATCAGACTCCTTTTACTGATCACTTTACCTGGTATGATTTCTAACAGCATATTTCAACAAATATTTTACTCCCCTCTGTGGAAAAGAATAGACCATCAATCCTCTTGAATAAAATTTCTTTTTCTGAGCAGTCATCGTATGATGTGCGTAATTATATCTACTCCTCAGTGCTTGAATGGAATCTCAACTTAGCACTATTAGACAGTATCAAGCAGTATCTTTACACACACTCTATCTGCTATGACTGGCTTGCAAAGGTAACCATTGCTTTTAAGAGAAATGCTTAGGCAATCTTCGGGTTTCTGTTAAACACACAGCTACTTGTGGGAAACAGCCCACTCTAACTCAGTTCTTAAATCCTCCAAGAATTATCATCCCTTCCATCAGAAGAAAAAAAAAGTGTTTCCATAGCAAGTAAGTACAAATTTGTCAATATCGATAGTGGTTTCTCACCTATTATACATCGCAAGTTCTCTCAGAAGATAGAAATAAACTGCCAGCTGCTGCCAAGAATACAGGGATGATATCAAGGATACATTTTCCAAGTCCACTGGGCCAAGAGAAGATTAAATCTGACTTTAGCCCTCTCATCCTCCAAGAAACATTTAACTCTTCTCATGAATGGCTGCACATTCCTATTATGCCACTGCACTGTTATCTAACTAGTGGTATAAAATACTCCAAGTTCATATTTCAATCTGCTTGTATTTTGTTGCTTAAATAAAGATTTTATTATGAGAAAATGTGGGATATGATAAAGAAAAGCAGGGATTGTATGCTGTTCTTCTAGGCATTTAACACTAGAAATTTAATCCTGCCTAAATAAGGCAAGTTGTTTTCAGACTCGTAAGTGTAACAACAATGCTGCTTTCAGTTTTTTCATTGGAACAGAAGTGATAATGCTGCTTTTCCAGTGCATTTAGTGCAGATACATAGTATAATCAGGAATTGCTGACTTAATGTGATTTTGTTGCTTGTCATTAAACATAAAATAACTCTCATACAAAACATTTTAAAAGAAATGCCATTTGATAAAAATGGGTGTGGGGGAGGAGGCGGGCAAATGCAGAGGGATTAAAATCTTCAAGTAGATGTAAATCTAATGGGGTTAACACTGTCCATTCAAATTATTTACAAAGGTATTTAATGTGTCAGGACTTGCAACATAAAATATTTCCTGTTCAAAATCTAAGTAAAATTAAAATGTTAGAACTTGGCATATCCTTGCTTTTCTTATTCTAACATGCAACTTAAGGCTTACTACAAATGTCAAAAGGATATGGCAGGTTTTAGTTTATATTATTCAGCTTGTGCTAATATGAAACATCATAGAAATTCAGTCACTTCCGTGCATCTAGGAGAATTTGATGGTTGTGTTTGCAGAATCTTAAACCAGAGATTACCCAGCAGCTTACCGTGAAGGGTCATGCTGAATCGGTGATATGGCTGTGGTTGCAAGCGCTTTGCTGCTGCCTATCAACGCAGGAGACATGGCTGCATCTTTCCTAGGTCCTGAAGTTGTCCCTGTGGAATGAAGCGAAGACAAGCCAGGCATCAGAAGCTAGCAGTTTTGGAATAGCTGTTTCTCAATTCTGCATTATTACAGAACATTGGGATGAAAAACTGTAACAGTTTTTGAGTGACAAATATACATAGAGAAATGACAAAGAGCTCATCAGTCGACAGTACTATGCACAGCATCCACTTCAGGACCATGCAGAATCAAATCTGTAGAGCAAGACACACTCCACAGCCTCCATCTTACTGCCCAGAGTTTGACAGACTTACACTGTTATCATTTCTTAAGTGGCCCACAGGATTCAGCTTGTTTCAGAGGCAGTTCTCATGACATGCTGTAAGATGTTAGTTCTCGAAGTGTAAATATCACGACAACAGTATTTTCGTTTAAATAAAAGCAAACTGAGAGTCCATTCCTTCTTCCCACCTCCAAATAACTCTTGAATTACAAAATAATCTAGGTTTAAAGGTGAAGTTTGGAGGTCATGTAGTTCAGTCCTCCATTCAAACAGCATCAACAGGTTTCAGGCACTTGTCACATTAGGTGCTGAATGTCTCCACTGATAGAACCTCTCCAGGCAACTCCTCTGGTCCCACTGTTTGACCATCCTCATAGTGAAAAATGTTTGCTGTATAGCTAATCAGAATTTTCTGAGTTGTGATTTTTCCCTGTTGTCTCTTGAGCAGCTGATGATGACTTCCAAGAAGTCTCATTCCCTCTTCCCTATACCCTGTCCTAAGGTAGCTGAAGCAAGAAGGAAGATCCATGCTTAATCATCTTTCTTAAGGCTGAATGCACTCAGCTTTCTCAGCCTCTCCCAGTAGCTCATATGCTTCAGCCCCATCGCTGTCCTGGCTTCCTCTGCCAGACTTCCTACAGTTTGTAGTGTTGTCAGTGCACTGTGGAGTCCCAGACTGGACACAGCACTTATGGACACAGTCTCACAGAGCTGACTGGGGGAAGTGTCATTTCAGCACTCTGATGACCACAGTTGTGTGATTGTGGTCCAGGAAGAGGTTCTGTTACTCCATCACACAGGCACATCATTGACTCATTGCTGTTCAGCAGGACACCCCATTCTTTTCTGGCAAAACTGCTTTTAGGATTGTCCTGCTACAGGAGACCAGTTCAACCCACTTGAAGGAACTGGCATTTCCCTTTGCTGAACCTAAACAGGGTTCTGTCAAACCATTTTCCCAACGTGTTAAGGTCCCTTAAACACTGTGCCCTGTTCTCCAGTACACTGACTGCTTCCCCAAGTCTGCAGACTTGCTGAAGGTGCATCC
The DNA here is from genome assembly GCA_013397115.1 of Edolisoma coerulescens. Lineage (NCBI taxonomy): Eukaryota > Metazoa > Chordata > Aves > Passeriformes > Campephagidae > Edolisoma > Edolisoma coerulescens. The sequence goes on from VWZW01007071.1 coordinate 1,216,594, forward strand.
TGTCCCGCTGCCCAGGCTGTTGATGTTAAGCAGCTAACCACAATGAACTGGCTGCCAGCTGGACTGAAGACAACCCTTGAAGGCTGCTGGTCCAGCCAACTTTTCACTTGCTCACCTGAGAACTGCATTTCACTGATCAGATTTAGTAAGACAAATAGCATACAAGTAAACAAGAGGTAAAGGGCAATAGGAAAATTCGGAGCTATCTGATCTACCACACAAAAGCCTGTGGATTTGGGCTTTTTTAATCTAGCCTAATTAGTTGTGTGCAACAAACATCACTTAACTAAAGAGTTAGTATAGAGAAAACTAAATATCAGCAAAAATTGAAGTCAAACCAGTGTTCAGCTCTTTATGTAACCCTGTGATGACCAAATATTTCTCAGCTCTGTGAACAGTAGCGTTATCTATCAGCCATGCTGAAACAAGCAACACAAAGTTGTAATTCCAGCTTCGGTGCAGAATTTACAGATGTCCAAGGAATTATTTAAAACAGTGCATTGATCTAAGATTTATACAGATATATATAATTTAGTAAAACCACACGTTTTAAGATGCCTTTTAGGGAGGCTAACAAAAAAAAATAGGTTATCACCCTTGTATAATGAACTGTGCTTCAGTACTGTGCAGTGAAAAAATCTGGCCCAAGAAAGAGTTAATTATCAGCGAAGGAAGTCTTGGAAATATCATGGGGATATATGCTGATTGTGTGTCCCTGGTAACTTGATATTGTGCCAATCCATGATGAGAAGAGTGGGTATGCATATAAAGACTGGAAGTCTCTTGCTTAGAGTTTTGACTTTACGATCAAACAAGAGGTATTTAGAAATCATTTCATGTGACAGTGGAATGAGGCAGCTGGATTTTAAGAAACTAATACCGAAGTAATAAAAACCTTGTTAACATGGGAGAAAATATTCAATTGCTAATACAAGAAAAGGCTGGCACACCCTCAACATACTACATCCACAGAAAATGAGATGTATTTCTGTGAAAAAAGACAATATATGGACTCAGAAGTGGCCAACACATCCTCAAGGGGACTGTTCAAAGACCCAAGTTTGAAAATATTACCAGAGCTAGAAACAGAAAACAAGAAAAGGAACTCAGCAGGAATTTACTGAGGCTGTTTGACTGCAAAGACATAAAGCAGGGGCATCAAGAAATCCCAAATAAGTGCATATCTAAAAAAAAAAAAAATGTTTAAAAACACATCTTGGAAAAGGCATGCAAGTCTTTTGAGGGAAAAGAAACACTCAGGAACAAGCAAATATATAAAGATGATTAAATCAATAATATTCCCAAAAATGTCCAAGCTACTACTAATTTTAAAATATATTATGAGAAAAAAATCAAGGAATGGAAAATTGGCAAGTAGAGGATAATGAAGACCCTGTTGATGTATAATACCTGCCTATATAAAGCTGATGAAAAGAAACTACCAGGGGAAAAAAAAAAGATACAAAGTCTTTAGTCTGAAGGATATATATTTCAGGGCTAAAGGGAATTACTTAATGAATTTATGAAGTGACTGGTAATTATTTATGAAAAGTCATAGAGAACTGGGGTGATACAAATGACAGCAAATTAATTAGATTGCAGGTGTTAGAAGACAGTATGAGACTGGAGACATTGCAGATGATCTAGAGAAGCAAGAAACGTGGAAAAAGAATAGACACATTTACCCCTGGAAAAAAGAAAAAGCTCTTACATAGTGTGGTAATTTAAATCCTGACACCAATGGAAAGAACCTGGAGCAGCAAAGAATCGCAAAAAAAAACCCCTAGATATAAACTTGCAAGGCGAGCTACCCCCAAAGCAATTATAAATGTCTCCTAAACGGTAATGTTAAGAACACTATTTTCAATTTGGCTAACTTGGTACAAGAATGATTTAAAGTAGATTAAAGAAACATTTGAGAAAACTCAAACAGCCATATATTTCTGCTTGAAAAACAGACAAGTAAAACATTATGAAGGTGGGGAAATACAGCAGTCTATATTTTAAAAGTGTAAACACTAAGAATGAAGAAATATGGTTAAGGCTGGTTCAAGCAGCAATGGAATGAAAGTAAGCAATGGGAAATCTAGGTTGATAATCATAAAAGAAATCTTTATGACTTGAATAATAATAATATTCATAAGACTTAACATTTATATAGCAGTTCACATCTTCAAAGCACTTCACTAATATTAACTAATTGCTCTATTCAATTGTAGGGAAGAGTCTTCCCTCAAGGGAAGAAGTTCCAGATCCTGAATCCCTAAGAAGCTACATTAAAAAAACTACTGAAAAACAAACACCATCTAGAGAAATCAGCCTCTGAAAAGTACAGGGCAAAAATGAGCTAAAATAATTTTCCTTCTCTGGCTTTTTCTTTTACATATGGAAAGGAAACTATGCATGCTACACAACATCATGCAGATGTTATGTCCAACAAGAAGAAATAAAGGGAAAAATAGTTCTTTCGTTTCAATGCAGAGGTGTTTCAGGAAGGTTTATAAAGAAGAATACTTTCAACAGAAATGTAGAGAATTGCCCAATATTGCACAACGCAAGGGATGTAAGTTTCCCAGCCCCACAGCAAAATTTTCCAGAGGAGAAAGGAAGAGAAACACACATTTTTGTACTCCAGTGCTTTTTAACTAGACATGTTGTTAGATTTTAGTACACATTGACATAGCTGGTGGTGACACCAATAAAAACAATTTACTGCTGAAAGGATCTAAGACTTCGGGATTGCTTCAACTGCTTAAAGTTTTGCTGGTAAAACTAGAAAAGTCTGACTACAAGACACAAACACCTGCTAAAGCACAGGAATAAAAACTAAGGAGCAAGCAGAAACAGAAGACAAAAAAGCAACAGTGAGGGAATAAAAATAGATTGCCTAAGTTGATCCAGTGAGTTTCTACCCTGAAAAGAAAGCCGAAGTGACCCTTTCCACTCCAGGAGGTGAAGGGACCACATTAACAATGCTCTTCTCCCCATTCTCATGGAGAATCAGGGAGAAAGAAAAAGTGGATTTGTTAGGAAACCACTCTTTCCAAACCCACTGTTGTCACAGCAAGTGAGCAGTCCTGTAGGCAGGAAAGCTTCCACCATTCTAGGGTGGGGACAGCTTCCTGATTAATAATTTTAAACCTGATACAAGTGCCTATGTTGCTCTTACCACTGATACAGCCACCATTCCTGTTAGGTCAGCAAGGTAACAGTGCGCCCAAAGGCCCACATCAGCACTAGCACTGCACTAAGGTGTGCTTGGATAATCACCATCCTGGAGAACATATAATTTAAATAGACCAGACTGATACAGGCGTGAGAAAAAATAAACCTCTGTGGCACAGGTCAGCATCTGATGGTTGAAAAGTTTTCAGCTGAATGTTTTTCTGTACACAGCACTGCTGTGTTCTGACCAAAAGGCCACCTTCAGGTTTGTGACTAAATGACATCAAGTTTCATGCCTCAAGATATCACTTTGTGGACTTCATTCCCTTTTCTAATACTGCATTGAACCAGAAATCCCAAGTCTGCAGCAGATGGGAATATCCAGCAAAATCAAGGACAGAGCCAAGTAAGCCCAGACTATCCAGAATTAAAAACCTTGACATTGTGTCCCAGTGATCCCCTAAGATGGAAAAAACACTTTACAAGTATGTGTGTGTGCTTGCTAAAGGAGTCCAAATATATAACAGAAGGAAGCCAATTAAAAAGGTACTAAATACAGAAGACTTCAACTTCAGTGATTAGTGCTAGGTAATTTGCCTTGTGATAAACAACCATTCAAATCAGTAATAGACCTGAGGTTGTTCCACAGCTTGAAAGCATTCCTCTGAACTTTATCTGCTATCACAGCAAGTGCCAATGTTTATAAGTCAAATTTTGCCATGCAGCTCTACACCATAAAAGCCAGCAATCCCAGTAAGTCTTGCAAAAGATGCCCACCATCTTCAGAGATCATGCTGACCACTATAATCACTAAACCAGCATAGGTGCAGCTCAGTTGCTATGTGCAATAGCCGGATGCAGCTTGTAACTCTTCCTCAGTCCTACAAAATGAAATGAATTAATGAAGAAGAGACCAGGTTGGATATTCTCCCCTGAATCTATGGAAAATAAATTACTTTTTGGGGACTATCCCCATCCAAGGAACAAAACCCATCATCCAGCTGTGAAAAATCCTAGTTATCACTACAGCATAGAGAAGGAGGGGGGCAGAAGGAAGAGGAAAAGAGAAGAAAAAAAAATGATAGCTGAAAAAAACCATAAAAGAAAACCATCAGTGAAAATTGCCCCTGAAACTTTGCAGAATTGTAACGGCTTTCTCTTGCTTAAATTGATTGGTGTAGCAATGTTATAAAATGACTATTAGGATTCATTGTGCACAACAGAAAGTGTGAAATGTCAGCAGACTATACAGCAAAAGTAATGGGTCCTGAACCCCTGTTAGTCAAAAATGATTTTGTTTCAAATTAGAAATTGATTTTTTTGGACACAAGCCCTTTACAGGCTTCCAACTTTTGTAGCTGTGCCTTGGAAGAGATTAACCTCAGCCACTGTTTGGGTCCAGGCTGATGATATCCTTTTGAAAGTTTCTTCACAGGGACTGCTTTTTAATGTTGGTACGGTCTTAACCAATAACACAAGTTATTTGTTCCTTTGAGAACTGCACCACATTTCTTCTCATTTTGCCATTTTCTTTATTTTTATGCTGACATATACGGCAAACCAGCTGACAAGTTAAAATAAAAAAATAAAAAAAAAAAAGCTAGTTCATAATTGAACCAAGGATTATGTTCAAGGCTAAGCAGTGAAACATCCAAGCTGCTTTTGTTCCCAACCTTTTCTCTTCCTAAGAGAGAAAAGATTGCTTCTCTGCTCCTTAAGTGGAGGCACTAAGCTAAGGGCAGGATAGGTTCTAGCAGTACAGACATCCCTGTGTGGCAAAATAAGCAGGTTGTGATGGTGAAGTCGTCACTCAAGGAGGAAAAGAAAGCAAAGATTACATTTAAAGAGCAAACCCCACTGCATTTATTCTCACTGCCTTTTGGGAAAGTTAAAAAATAAACCATTGAAGGAGCTTTCTGAGATTAAGGGGCTATTTTTTTCTCTTTCATCAGGAGCAGCAGACAAGATCACCATTTGTTATTTAAAATATTTTTTTATTGTTTTAAATGCAGCTACCACCTTCTCTTACATTGTTTTAAATGTCTGCAAACCTCTTCCTTTAATTGTGCATTTTACTGATATCCTTTTGAACACACCAGCACACTCATGGCCCTGCAATACAGTATGCTTCCCCTTACCTTTCCTGGACTTGGTGCCTTCCCTGTTGGTCTGCATTAGAGGGGTTTGCCCATCATCCACGTTTGCACCAAAGCCAACCATTTTCTTCCCTGAACTGCTCCCACGACTGCTCCCTGGTTTTCTGGAGTTTTTGCTCACTGGAGGTGTCCTCAGTAAATAATCTTCATGTTTCAACAACGGGACACTGGGAGGAAAGAAAGATCGCGCTGTTACATGATGCATCCAGCCCATTAACACTGCACCCAGCTCTCCACCCTGCTTTTACTCTCCAGAAGCACAAACATCATGCTGCTGGTTGAGCTCTTGTTGAATCCATTTATAATTTCTGAAAGCAGGATGCCTAAGGCTTGAAGAGTTACCAACCCACTTTATCAGGAGTCTTTGGTTATCAGCAGCCAGCGGCACTCTGACAACTGTATTTGGAGTTTTGTGGCATTGGGCACATTCCTTAAAGCATTAAGTCCTGGATTTCTTGAGTGGTTAGAACAGGACCAGTGGGATGAAGACACGCAAAGTACTTTGTCCAGCACAATGGGCCAAAACTCGAAGAAACAGAAGTTTAAAAAATGCTCACTTTGCTAGAATAAAGGGGAAACAGAGAAGATTATGTGAAGAGAAATCTGAAATTTTAGTTTGCAAAATGAAAGCAGATCACAGAATCACAGAATCATTTTTATTGGAAAGGACCTTTGAGATCATCTGAGTACAGCTGCCAAGACCACCACTAAACCACATCCCCAAGTGCCACATCTACGTGTTTTTTAAAAGCTTCCAAGGATGGTGAGAAGCTGATTCAAGAGCAAAATGGATGACAAGAGAGGAGGCAAAGAGGTGAGATGAATGAACAGAGGTACCTTTAAAGAGGACAGAGAATGTATGTGCAAACTGGTGGGAGAGCATCTGGTGCAGAAGTGCAGCACTTCAAGTAAAGTAAGAAAAGAGAAAGTTAACCAGAATCATTATGGTTCAAGATGAACTTCAACACAAGATAAACACTGCACGGATAGAGGCAGGAGGCAAACCTGGTGACGGGGAGCAATCAAGCTCTGCAGACACGGGCATCTCAAAATGCTCTGGGCAGACAGAAGGCTATGAAGGCCTACGTTTATCCTAGTAAAGACAACCTACTGCTTTCAAATTCTGCTCTCTAGGAAATAACTATTCCTTTAAATGACAATTCCCAACATATGTAAATCATTAGTCCCTGTCATAAAAATCCCCTTTATAAAAGAAATTAAAAATATAAAAAAATATCTTTGTATTACCCACATGAAATAATACAATTTATCCCAAGATTATATTGATCTACTTACAATCATAGAAGTGACAAACAGCTTTCCTAAGTTATCAGAAGATCAAACAAATCTTAACAGCTGGATTATGATCCTGGAGGTCTTTTCCAAATGAAACCATTCTGTATTTCTATGATAAATCTTTTTCCTGTTTAAGCACCAATTTTACATTGGCAACCCAAAGACTGTCACTGAGCTTGTATTAGTTAGGATACAGCTTCGTGGAGGCTGAATCACAAGAATCTTTTACCTAAAAGCTTGCACTGCTTAAGGTGCTGTAGATCTGAGGAAAAAGCAGGAAATGATAGCTAAATTAAAAGTTTCACATCAATGTGCTGTATAAGATATTGTTTAATAGGGCCCACTGAGCCTGTTGGACAATTAGTATTACTCCTGTATTATTAATGCAGAACAGTATATAATGGCTTATGACCTATAATAACTGACTGAAGTGTTGGATATAACTTCTCCAAATAACCTTCGTTTACTTTAGGGCTTCTAACTGTGTGACCACTAATAACACTGCAAAGTGTTTTTAAAATTTATGGTGGACTAAATTAGTATCTTATTTGAATTATATGAAATAATTAACCTACTAATTCCTGCAACCCCAAGAGCAGCAAGAGGTGGTTTCGGATCCTAGCAACTGCTTAAAGAGGCTTAAAGGTGTAATACTTGACCAGATTTCTCTGATAAAACAGGACCTGATATTTCATTTGCCTGTACTTGGATGATTAACAGCATTTAAGAAACCAGTGAGGTTGTCATTATTTGGATGCTTTTTGAGTTGTTTAAAGCACATTTGATTACAGCCTACAGTCCTCATGTGAAGACAGTGACCTTTGGCTTGCAGATAAGGAGGCGATTACTCGACTGGTTCTTCTTCTGAATGCAGTATCTTCTACATGGTGCAGTTACCTCTAGAATACTGAGCTGAGTTCTGTTTTAAATAATGCAGTGGCAGAGGCAACTCAAACAGAAACAGACACCAAGAAGAAGTTACATAAGCTAAGGTATAATGAATAACAAAAGTAAGTGTATTTGCATTTACAACCACAATAAACAGTTAGAGCATTATTGTTTAGTATTTAATAGAAGACAGCTCATGCTAAAGTTTTGCTCAAGTAAGGAGAGAGTCTCAAATCTTAAAATGACACTTAATCTGAAAGGTGTGCAGACCAAGGAGGGAAAGGGATAATGCAGAGAAATCAAAAAAAATCAGTAATTAACTATGTAGCACAATTAAACAAAGAAAACATAAGGAAAAAGAAAATCTGTTTCAGAACATAATTACTCATTCACCTCTGGAATAATTAGTAAAACGAATGATGTGACTATTGCAACCTGGAAATTCAAATTCAACATACGGTCCAAAGGAATCAGCTATTTATATCTGGAGAGATTTAGCAGTAAAAGAGGTTCTTCTCTATTTTCAAATCCAACTACCCATCGTGTCACTCAAAGGCACCACGGTTAGCAGGACTTCCTGCAGGGCACCACAATATCCAATGAATTTTCATGGCACTCCTTGAAAGTACACAACAGAGAAGACATTCTAAATAAAGACTTTATTAACCTAGCTACCCTACCTACCAAGGCAGGAGATGTAGTGTCACCAGAAAAGAAGCGAGTCTCAACACTGCTGCCTCATTATGAATATCCAAGTACACCATCACCAAAGGAAAACACACCTAGAACATTCCTTCCATCCTTTCTGAGCCTCATATCGCGATATCCCTGCTGAGTGTGAATGGCAAATTTTAAATGTCATTCAGGACCCACTGAATGCTGCTAGTATTTGCATTCCTTAAAAAGTAGAAAAACATTAACCTTTTGTTTTATTGAATTAAAATGCCATGGAAATGCTGATGTAGTCTTCAGAGACTGAAATACTTTTACAAAGAAGAATAGCTGTCATTTATTAGACACAAAGAACAATTACTTGATAGGATGCTTTCTGACAAAAAGCAGATTGGTATTCTCATCATAGAAAAGGCATTGTAAAAAAACCCGGCACAGACCTCTGAGACTTGAATAATTTAAAGCTGCATTTGGTGCAATTTGAATTTTTCTTTAGGGAGGCAAAGTTAAATACCTTTAATTTGTTCTAATTATTTCAAATTTGCAAGTTAATTATGGCTGATCATTAAATAACAAAAAGGACTATCGTCTCCATAGAGTTTTACCTCCTACCCTCTGCATTACTTAAGCTAGATTTTAGTATGCATGAATTAACTTTCTAAATAATCACACGGTTTGACTAAATGGCTCAGTAAAATGAGCTCTGATCCTCAGAATAAGCATTAATGGACATTAGAAAGGCTATTGGGACCCATGTTACTTACATTATAAGTATTTTTAATGGGGTCTTATTTACTAATCTTTATGTACTGTTCAAGTTAGGGCACCATATAGATACATTATTCTGCTTTAATAGAGGAAAGTCAGTTCTTCAAGATACTAAAATAAATGTCCACTTAGAGCCAACTAAATTCATTTGTAAACTAATGCAGGAAAACTCTGATAGAATATAACTTGTTTTAGCTGCTGATCCTGATGAATCAATCCAACATAACGGCAGCCTTGGTCTGCAAATGGAGTTTTGCAGATCTGTTGAATCGCTAAGCAACCCAAGCAGCTCAGGCTCTTGCCAGAGTCGTGCTTACTATCAGCATGTGATTTACCTCGCCCACGAGCTTTCCTCCCTTCCCTGCTCCACACCCAGAGCTCAGCTGACTGGGTTCCCAGTCTTCGATCCCAGATTTGGATGCTCACCTTTCAATGAACTCTGATCTTTCCGTGCATTTTTCAGTGCGGATCAGTGGCATTCAGAGAACAAGACTATGGTGTAACTACTCAGAAACTCGAAACGTGAGGCAATTCATGCCTCCAGTATGTATGTTCAACAGATGGCTGCCTTAATGGTACCCTACTGCACTCTGCTGAGGCAAGGGCTCGCGAGTTTAACCATTATCAAACTAACAGATTGCCGTGGTAGGTTAGCTCCAAAAGCAAACATGTTGGAATGTTATTTTCCTGTTCCGTAATTTCTGTTTTAAAAATAAAATAATTAACAGTTCATGTGTGCAATCTGCTGCAATTATATCAGGCCAAGAATGCATAACACTTAATGATGCAAAACTGGTGATAAGTAGACAACCCAAGCAATACGTTTTTGTAGCTGGAACCTGAATTGCCATTTCAGATGCAGTTTGACAAACAGGCTGAAAATTGCTTCCTCCCCTGCCACTTTGGCTGGGAGTGCTTTCCAGCCAGATCAGTTTCCAGAGTCAGCTCAGTATAAGGCAGCAACACTACAAGCACGGGGACAAAGGATAAGATGTCAAGATCTTCTTTTCAGCAGGGGTCCAAATTCATATCAGTTCACACCAAGCTTGTTATCAAACAGCACTTTTGAAAACCACCCGTTCCAAAGTGGGGCTGCTTGAGAGGTTGTTTGTCTGCATAGCAAATAAAAAAAATATTTGCAGGGAGAAAAGAAGCACTGTAGGCTTTGGATGTGTGGATCTGAAAACAAACGGCAGTGGTCTACTGAACAACCACAACATTTCCAGTCCCCTCAAGTGGAGCTGAGGAGAAACACGTCAGAATGTATGAGCCAGCAGAGCAGCACACAGGAAAGAGAAGGGAGATTGGTCTACTTGCTACTGCTTTGTGCAGGATGTACAAATCCACAGGGCAGCTGAGCAGAGCTGGAAGGGAGGTAAGAGAGACGCACGTGAGGAGGAGAAGCACAGTGTGAACTTCAGGGCAATCTCTCATCCCTGAACGCCATCACCCTTCCTTTCCTCCCCACAAAACCGATCTGCTCACGTCAGCTGATCAACAGCCTTAAAACCACACTCTTAAAAAATCTAAAGCCTATCAGATTGAAACATAGAACACTAAAGAAAAATAAAAAAGCTTAGCATTTTTTCCTCCCTTTAAGAAGCAGGAAAAGTCCTATTCTAATACAGACCTTGCAGACCATATTCAAGCCCAGAGTGAGATTTCATGGGCCAGTTATGAAATCTGGCATTTTGAGGCTTATGTTAGATGCATCAGCATGTTAATGGCACTGCTGGGATCCAGTGAATGTCAATAAGAAACAGCTGCTTTCCTTTCTAGAAAGCATGTGCATTTAAAGCTTTGAGATCACAGAATGAGAGAATAGTTTTGGTTAGAAGGGACCTTTTAAAGGTCACCTTGTCCAATCCCTTTGCAATGAGCAGGGACATCTTCAACTAGAACAGATTGCTCAGAGCCTATCCAAAGTGACCTTGAATGTTTCCAGGGATGGGGCACCCACCACCTTTCTGGGCAACCAGTACCAGTGTTTCATCACTCTCATAGTGAAACGTTTCTTCATCATATCTAACTCAAATCTGTCCATTAAGTTGAACAGCATGACTTGTCCTATCATTGCAGACCCTGTTCAAAAGTCTGTCCCCATCTTTCTTAAAAGACCACTTTAATCACTGAAAAGGTGCATTCAGGTTTCCCCAGCACCTCCTCTCCTCCAGCTGTCTTCAGGACCACCTCCATCTCTCTTCTCACACATTTTTTAGGCAAAAGGCAGGAAGGCAGGGACAGGTAGGGAAACACTTCAACAGTCAGTGAGAGTTCTGGAACTGAAATATAAATATTATCAAATCTGCTTGTAATAAAAGGATTTTTCATCACAGAAAATAGACAGTGATTGCCTACAATCTACATGTTATTATGCAGACAATATATTGCTGAGCTGTCATGCAGAGATTTCATCTCTTACAGCACTCTTCAGGCTCAATGCCCTTGAATCCAGTAATGCCCATAACTGTGTCAGGTTTCTCTGTTGTTTTTCGGGTTTTTCCCCCCGCCGTTGAGCTCTCTCTCTTGAACCTACTGCATTTGGTTTACTTTTCTGTCATCTTGGAGGAGCTCTACTGGCACCTGTGCTAAAAATTTTTCTGTATTTGAAGCTGTACCAGGGTACAGCAATCCATAGCACATCTTCCCCAGACCACTCTTTCAGAGACCAGTTCCCTCCCCATTCCTTCAGTGGCTGGTGCTCAGATATTTAATTCCACCAGCAAGAATTGAGGCCACGTATGCTCTTAATTAGCAATGACCTATTAGATCACACCAGCCATAGGTTGAAACCCTAGCTCCACTGAATCAATCAGAATGCTGTCTTTATCTTCAATGAAGTCAGGACTTCACTTAATATACATGGTTAGAGGTCCATTTGTAGCAAGTATTAAGCTAAATTTAACCTAGAATTATATTCATGCCTTCCCTTTGAAGCCCTCTCCTTCCTCTGGTTTAAGTTCACTACATTTCAATTCCCTACCAGCACCTTTCCAACATATCTGAGTTTTCCTAATAAACAGCAAAATTATAGCTGTGATTACTTTTCCATCTTCGTTTCTGAATTCAAAGAAAATTCTAGCAAAAAGGTTTTCAGACAGTCACAGAGAAAGGGCCACAGGAAACAGACTGGCCAAGCTTTAGCAGGGCAAAATGCTGTGGTTGTGTGTTTGGCCTTTCTTATAGAGCAGAGCAGAGCAGAGCAGAGCAGAGCAGAGCAGCTGTCGTTCCAGCAAACTCTGCTGTCAGCCTTCACAAAAGGAAGTCATGTAAATGTCAAGTCACAGGTATAAAAACAATCCTTCCAAACAGTGTCTGTATATCTGAAAAGCCTGCCTGGCTGTCACCAGTCAAAGCACCATGAGGAATGATGCAAAACCCTGTTTAGGACAAAGTTTTTGAACTAAATCTAAACTTCTTCAGTACATCAGGCAGCATCACTCTCTCTTTCAGAAGGAGAATCACATGCTCTTCAGCAAAGTGAATGCCAGTCTTAGTGCCTTATCCAGCATCACTAGCGTTTGGCTGAGAGCCAGCCCCAATCACAAGATACCCATCGAAATGCCATATGCAAGCTATCTCCTGAACAAACATGCCCCAAATTGGATTGCAATTTGGTTGTGATAAAGGCATAGAAGAACAACACATCATCTCTTCTCAACTTGGCTCACCCAGAACAAAAGGCTTCACAGTAGATGGGCTGCATTTCAAAACAGGCTGTGGCAGAGATGTGTCTGGGTGTGCAGGTAACCACCTTATGTTTTCCTTTGCTAAGAATATCAGTACACAAGCACTCTCTCCTCTATAGAAGTTTCCAGACAGGCTGATAGATGTTGATAACAGCAGCTTTCAGTAAATGAGCAGCAATTGCAAAAGCCTTTTTTCTGACCATGGATCACATCATGGAGCAATCATTTGCTAAGGCTAAGTGACAATACAGCAGAGGAGGGACACAATGAGAGTTGAACAGTAGAGACACACAGGGTTTTCAGTATGCCCTACTAATAAGATATTTTGAAGAAATTCCTAATTAGAGCAATAGATATTTAATAGATTGCACTTTTTTGTGCAGGGATTAAGAGTTATACATGCACAGAAACTCTGGAGTTTTGGAGGATGAGAACAATTTAAAAAGATGTAACAACGACAGTTGCTTCTGTTCATTGATAAAGTTATATTTGATTGATGCCAAGTTTCAAAACTCAAGATATCAGTAGGATAAATTTTCATTCCTGGTTTCCAAGGAAATGAAGGAACAAAGTTTCAGACTTCTCACACCAACAGCAATGAAAATTAATAACCACTAAACTGCGCAAATACACACACCCCTAAGGATCCTGAGGTGACTTTCAGACAGCTCCCCTGATATCAGAGAACACATCGCAGGGAAAGCCTTTCATAAATGCATCAAATTCCATAACAAACACAGTTAGAATTTTTATACTGTCTGTTCTTCCGAGGCTGCAGAATCTGATTTCTCTAACCAGGAACCATTACCACTGAAAAGAACAGAGCAGCACCCTTGCAGGACCCATCTTTTTCCATTAAATTTCTGTCCTCTAATTCAAATCACCTTTGTTTGTATCTCAGGATGATCGAATTAAGCCAGGTTACTACAGGTTTTTAGGGTTTTATATCTATTAGTATCAAAGTCTTACAAATCTTGGGACTAGTGAATCTGGATGCTGCAGTGCTTTTCTTATTCCAAAAACCCATTTGGCTCCTCTGCCAAATACAAACCTGACATGGGTTTTGATTTTTGTTTTATAATGATAAAAACAATCATGTTAGAATTTTGCCAGGTCTGTAACTACAAATGTACATGGCATCCTAAATACTCTCATACTACAGCATCTTTTAAAATGGTGTCATACACTATCCCAGATCAGTTAGAAACACCCTTCCTGATTCATCTTCACACTTCATTGGCCTTTTTTCCATGATTAAATCACATCTGTGGGACATGGTCACTCTATGATTAAAGAGTATATTAATGATTTACCACTACACTAGTACTCATCCATATTATATTGCTTAGTAAAATGAAAACACTGAGATTGTTTATTGATCTACTTTTAAAAAAAAAATCCTATAGCCTGAAATGAAGTAAATAGAGAAGCTGAGACTTTGGACTTTACTCTGATTAGTAGATTACCATGCCCAACAGATGCAGATTTGACAAGATAGCTGTTGGTAAAGATTTAAAATAACAATTTTAGCCACTTCAGTTGCCTTCAATTCACTGAAGTTATTATTTCACAGAGCATGCTTGATGGCTAGTGACTGAAAAATGAAGTATTTATTGCAAGAGCAATACAGACTTAGATGCCTAAATAATGGCATACAACTCTAAGAACCATGGCCTGTGCCCCACAGAAAAACCAACACACTAAAGGTTTCCTTTCAGTGCATATATTTTATGTGAATTTGACAGCACCACCAAATATTGACTCAACCAGGATGTTTACGGAACAGATTTAAGACATTTTTGCACTCATATTTAGAAAATATTCAGATATAATAGAATTGAAACCAGACAGAAATCACTGCCACACTAAAAGGCACAAACCACTGAGATATGTATTGGCATTGCTCTGATGTCCAGCATCAAGGGAAAGAACAAAGGGAAGAGATCCTGGCACAAGGCTGTTTGCCATGAAGCTTTGGGCTCTGGGCTGCCAGTTCCCAGCCTCTGGAAACCCTTTTGGTCCAGATGTAAGTGATTTTTGCCATTTTAGAGCTACCACTACTGATTTTTGGGCATGGAAGTCTACCTTTGCATAACTTTGTTACAACCTGGTGGAAATGTCTGTCCAGAGCAGATGCCATGAGTGCCACTCTGACACCGTGACATGGGTTCAGGGGTTTGCATTATTTGTGCTGCCAAACCATCCCAGCCCTACTGAGTCCACAGCTGGTATATAAACTTAAACCACCTCCCAGAGATATTGCTTGCTCAAAAAGGATGCAAAGATGTAAATGGAGATTAAGGGAACACAGAGCTAAAAAGAAAAGAAGGATTAACTATGCATCGATCAAACAGAAGGGCATGTAGTTATACAAAGAGGTGAAGCCTGGCACTATTGACAGAAGACTGAAGACACTTGCAAATTATTTTGTTTCAAACTCTTGTGCATGCTAGAAGCCACATGAAAATGTTTCTACAAAGAAGAGCTGATGACTTGTCACTGCAGTTGAGTTGTAATGCTTTTCTCCCCAGGTCATCAATGAAATCTTTTGAGCACGGTGTAGATTTTAGGTGGATTTACCATGCAGAGACCATCTTTGTGATTAGCGCAAAGAAACACATTAGTTGGAAACTCACCCCATTAGGATTGAGGGTGGGGAGGGGAAAAAAGCACTCTAAAAAAGCTTAGGACGAAAAAAAAAGAAAAAAAAAAGAGCCCAAACTGGTAAAATGCAAAACAAGAAAGATATTGTCAGAACAGACAGATGGAGGCAGAAGTCACCATGACATGACCCAGTGGTTCCAAAAGACAGAAAGAATTAGGGAATGTAGTAGGAGCACAGGGCTGAAACTTAATCCCACACAAAACAAAACTCTGAGGGCCACATAACTGAAGGAGTAAAGAAGAGATGGTGGCAGAGAAAATAAAATAAGAAAGAGATTTATGACTTTTAACAGAAAACACACCCCCGAAGGCAAGTTTAAGAGAAGGAAAGGAGACAAGATCTGAATACGCAGCCAAGATACCCACTTGGAAAACTTATTTTGAAGTAGGTGAATGAATACCGAGCAGTAAAAGAAGACTTTAGAGTAGTCAAGATGGAAGAAGAAGGACTAGAGCAACGAGTGTTGTTTTAACTATTGACACACCAAAAGGATATTTTGGCTGCGAAGGAGAAGGAAGCTGCAACAGCTGTCAGCAGCCCAGATGAGTGCAGAGAAGGAGAGTGACCCCAGGGTTACGAGTCTGAGTGGCAGGGAGGATGTGGCATTATCAAAATCAGAAATGAAGAAAGATGCAGAAGAAAAAAGTAAGGAGTTCTGTTTTGGCCAGATTAGGAATGATCTGAAGGCAAAACAACTGGGATTATGTGTCAGGGAGGCAGTCAGATATGCAAGACTAGATGGAACAGAGCAGAGGGTTTAAGAGTTATTGGCAGGGAGATGATAGCCAAATCCGTGTAACAGGATGTTGTCATCCAGTGGGTACAGAAATCTCCAGTCAAATCAAGGAGTGACTAAATCCCTTCCCTGCCACCTCAAGGTTCCTACCTAGTTTCAAATGAAATTATCTAAAATAGTGCTGCAAAAACATGCATAAAAAAACCTGACTTTCCATAAAATCTAAAGATCATACTGTTTCTAAAACTAGGGCAACCACTAAATGAAAGTTAACCCGAACAATAACTTTAGCTAAACTTCAGGTCACATGCATTTAATATAATGAGATGAGGAATATGAAAAGGCCATTCATAATGGAATTCATCGAGTTAGGAATGCCATGCTTAGCTGCCTTATAACATATAATTAATGATCCTATAAAAATCCAGCAGTACGAACTCTCCCGGCTGCCCGCAGAACTGTTCTTTATGCTGGGTAGGGCAAGCAAGCATCTGCTTCCACAAATACTGCCCTTTGAGAAGCTCAAAAGCTTTTTTTCCCCTGTTCCATCAGGGACCACAGTGCCATTTCCATGACACTGCTGAGCTTTGAACCGTTACCCAAATCAGGCTATAGCATTTGGCAACCCAGTACACATCTGTCATGATAGACTGGTTATTGGTCAAATGTTAACGAAAAAGTCATTAACTCGCTTCCATTGCTTCTAATACCCCACCTTCCTCCAGATTATTTATAATCCCCACTAAACCCACCCTCTGTTTATAGTCTTCTAACACAACAGTGAAATATATACCGTCTGGAGATCTGTCTTGCCTTACACCACTCCCAACCATTTGGCACAACAAAAGATGTTCTCTCTCCATCAAAAGGCCTGATCCCTCCTGAAGCATTGATGCTCGCATTCAAGGTTAAAGGATTAAGGCCTGAAGCACTGAGTACCAGAGAAAATGAAGGCAAATATCAAAAGAAACACAAAAATCAATCCTCTTCACCGCAGGAGCAGTGTGAAGAACAAATCAGCTGGGCTGAATCTAAAATTTTCTCTGCGTGGCTCTCAAAAATTAGCACTTTTAAAAATATAATGGGTAGTTTTGCACCCGTGCAAAGCCACGGAGTTCAACTCTATACATCAGTATGGTCTAGGAAGTTTTATGTCAGAATAATTCAGTGGCAAATACACAAAGTCCACTTCAGAGAGAGCAAGAGCTGGGAAGTGAGTGAGAGCATGTGTGCTGTTATCTTTGTATGTAGTCTGCAAATCTGCAAATGGCAGAACCTAATATTTACTAAAGTTTGCCTTTTGCTTCAATTCTCTGTGTGCTGAAGTGCAGCCAAGGTCACAGGAGGGGTGGGGGAGTGGGTTTTAGCTTAGTGCAGCTGTGATCATGGGCAGAACAGCAGGGTACACAGGATTTCTTGCTTAACTTTGTAATACCAATAGCTTTTGTTCTTAGTCCTGCCCCATCAGTTCTGATATAAGCTTTTAAATGGCATGAAAGTTGTGCGGGTGGGTTTAAAATTTCCTGATTTAAAACTACCTTCCAGAACATTTTGTTTTATAAGGTTTTTCTTAACTTTTCCAACTGATCAATTTCTGGGACATATGAATGTCTAGGTTAAACATAATATTCTCTTCATCCAAGATGACACATAAAAATAAAAAGTAACAAAATGGTATGTCTGAAACAGTAATCCACTCCAATTTATAAAAATAGAATTCAGGTTTTCAAAATTCAATTCAGGCAGTAAACTAACA
This sequence comes from Edolisoma coerulescens, assembly GCA_013397115.1. Taxonomy (NCBI): domain Eukaryota; kingdom Metazoa; phylum Chordata; class Aves; order Passeriformes; family Campephagidae; genus Edolisoma; species Edolisoma coerulescens. The sequence continues at coordinate 1,234,385 of VWZW01007071.1, forward strand.
GTGTCTACATTCTCCCATAAAGGAGGCATCTGCAAATGACTAGCAAAAATGTCTCTCACTGTCTGCAAGTGTTGGCAAGGAACAAACTCCTTCAGGAGATGCATGCATTTCAAATATTTCAACCAAAAGAAAAAATTTTCCAAGCATTTTCAGTTTTGATGTGGGATATTACCAAACCAAACCCATGCAGAACACTGGCAGGAAATGCAAGTTTCGTGAAAATACTAAAGCACTTGTGTTTTAACAAGCCTGTTTTCACCAACTGCCCTCCTAAGCTGAGCAGGGCTTTTAACACCTGAGTGTCAGTCCTTTTTGAAGACCTCACCTACAGGCTGGGTGTATCTGCCTATGGAAACCACTTATGGCATTTCCTGGTTACATCTTATACCTCCAGTCTCTCAGCAGGCTTCCTGCTCAAGGTTACTTTGGACTGCAATGGGAATGATGTAATACTGCTGTGTGCAGCAGACGTGATCATGAGAACAGAATCAGCATAATTCAGGTAAATGTTAGATAGGCAGCTTGAAATCACTGTTGCAGTTGAAAGTAAACCTGAAAATTAGATTAGTGAAGGAACCAGGTCAGCAGAAATGAACTCCTCTCTCTCCAGTCTGATAAGGATCACTGCCTACCCTAACAAAAAAACCCCAACATTAAATGCATGCATAGGTATATGTAAAAAATTTCCACACACTCCCCTTTATGCTTTTAGTAAACACATCAGAACAAAAACCTTCACCCTGTGCAAGAAAACCTACTATCTTCAGAGTCTGCACGTGGCACTAATGAAGCAAAAATGTGTGTCTAACTCTGACTGTACGCTCCCATACGTCACAGCAGACTCCAGCAGCCATCTGTTGGAAGGATGCTGTGCCTATATATAGCCAGACACCACCACGAGAGAAAGAAAAACTCATATCTGCACCTAATTCAGCGTGTGCACTATTGGCAGATCTGCAACCACTTTTTTTTTACTGGCCAAACAAGCGTACGCTCCACAAATATCCTATCTAAAAATGATCCGAACTTCAATGTAAAATTATCTGGAACAAGAAAGTAACTTGGTTGTTAAAAGGAGCACTGACAGGTGGGTAAGCAGCTTCCAGATACACAGGTTTTATGGGCTATTTGCAAGCACAGTTGATTTCATCCCAATTTAATGTGCCAGTCTGCCAAAACAGCAAACAGAAAAAAAAAGAAATCCCAACAAACTGTATTCCGTAGGTTCCTAAAAGTTGGTCAAGTCCTATACAGACACACCTCAAGGGACCAAGGACAACTCAGAGATGACCTGAAGCCTGAGAGTCTTGGACAATGAGCCAGTTGCAGCTCTGGTGATAGTTTCTCCTTGAGAGGCTCTGGTCCTGGACACACCTCAGAACCTGGGAGGTGACACGCTGGCATGAAGAACTGAGAAGAAAACTCCTCATAGGAAACAAAATGGGTGCAACCATTGTTTTTCAATTCTCTTCTCAAAAACAGGAGCAATGAGGCCAGCAAGAGTCAGGTCAGCAGTGGCAGAGCTGTGTGATTACGTATGATTTTTATTTTATACTTAAATTATTTGAGGGAGGGATTGTGTGAACAAACCTGGATATGCCTGAGACAGCAGGGGGAGCTGCGAGTCTGCGTTCCTCCGCAGGTCTGTTTAATTGCATTGAATATTTGGACAAAAGCCTGTAAGTGTGCTTGCACATCTCCACAGAAAGATGCTGGCATGCCTAACAAGCCTCAGAAAAGAGAGTTCATAACAAAGCATTAAACAAGGAGCAACAGATAATTGTCACCTTCTCTCACTAGGTAATAAAAATAGTTACACCATAAACATAAAAATCTTTTAAAAGACCCCTGACAGCACTCCCTCCTGGAACTATCACCATAGCAATGAGCATCCAAGTACAGGGGAAGTACTACTGGATCCTGTGTTTGAAATTTTCAAGTAACTAAAAATACAAACTGGCAAAAATACACACGGGTGATGTAGAATGAGGCACACAAACATAAAGAGCCCTCAATGAAATTAAAGGTGGCAAATTCCACCTGCAAATCTTTAATACACCAGGAAAGAATCCTTTCACCAGGTAGCACACATTGAAAGAGTGCCTGCAGATAACTGTACACACATCTGATAGCTGCTGTATCCAACAATTCCTATTTAGAACGCTTTGCACAGGTTTGTGTAGAGGCTCAGTGGCAGAATCGTGAGAAATCTGAGGCAAAGATGCCCATTAGAGAGAAGGCAGTAAAAAGCCACACTGGCAGAGCCCTGTAGGAAACCTAAGACTCAGAAAAGCAGGGAATCTTAAATGTTAAGATTTAGGCACGCAGCAGCACTCTGGGGAGGGGTGCCTGCAAAGTAGAAAACTGTGTCTCCTCTAGCTGGTGCCACTAAATACAGCTTATTTCCATGCCATTCAGATCCAAAATTAAGATTAAACGAAGGAAAGAAGAGTTTTAAAATTCCTTTCCCAGATGCAGATGTCAGGAGCACACACAAAAGCAGGTGCTGGGTGTATTGATCCTACTGAATACGCATGGAGTGGGTACTTGAGCATGTACCAAGCATCTGCGTCTGGGAGATGGAAAGCACTTTGTAAAAGGCTGTTTTATGCTAAACAAATGCATCAGGTTATGTTTTTATTTTGAATATTTTAAAGCATCTTGCACACTGGGGCAGACTTGAAAAGAAATTATACAGACAACTTGCCATTAATTGCACAAGCTACCATCTCCATAGCTGCAAATTGGCTGTGGGCTCACTTAGGAGCACTCCAAGCTACTGAAAACCATCCTCAATAAAACCTGCTCTGACTGCTGCACCTTAGAGAAATGGAGATCCTGCATCTGAAGGTGGTTCAGGTCCCACATGCTGGCCCAGCTGCAAGCAGGCAAAGGGACAGGCACTTTTCTTCTCAATGTGAGGGAAGGGACAAATCCAACACTGCAAATTCATTACCACAATAGGTATCCAAATAGGCTGAGATGGACAATGCCTGCTGACAATGACAACAAAAAGACCTTAATAGCACATGTAGAAGAGAAAACAAAACAGGCAGCCCTTTGAAAATCTGGCTATAATTTGTAGTAGCCCCTGAGATCAAAGTTTTCATTTTCACTAACAGACTATGAGGAAAATCTGTATCAGAAATCAAACTCTGTACTGTTATTTGCTTGTGGAATCTTTTTTGCTTTCTTCAATGAGGGAAAAAATTAATCCCTACAGGAGATGACAAGATGCCTTTTAAACTACGTACCTCATTTCTGACTACAATTACCTTTCAATAGTCTGGCACAGCTGCATGCTCCTATTTCCTTTTTTTTTCATTACGGGTTCCTCTATTATTTGTACCCATCCTATAGCATTTATACCAGTGATGCGCATTCCCTTGTCTACAATTCTTCCCACAGATAGTAGAGGATAAATTGCAATTAGATTTTTGTAATTGTAGATAATTAACTCAAAATGAGCTGTTAATTATATAAAAAATAATGTTTTTCAGTTCTTGATTATATTATTTATTTTACCTCTCACTTCAGCAAGTTTCATATTTGAAAGGTATTTCACCATTTCCTTTAAAATACCAGGATGTTTTTAAGCTAAGTTTTGCTTATTTGAAGACTGAAATCAAGCTCTATACTGTGAGATTTGCTAGAAGAGCTCTCATGTATGAACTGGAAGTCAGAGAGAGCTGATTTTCCATTAGCGTTCTGCTGGCATTTGCCGTAACAAGAACTGTTTGACAGGTCAATTAAAAAGCAAACACCATCACCACAAAAAAAAGAAAAAAAAAAAAAAGCCCCACACCATAGGAAAAAAAACCCCAAAACAAACCAAAAAATAAAACAAACCAAAAAATAAAAAGGTGGGGGAAAAAAACACCAAAAGACACAGTTTAAAAAAGGATGTATGTCTACCAGTTCTCCCTCTCTTCTAAGACCCAGTCACACACTTACACACTCTCCCTCTCTGTACTGAAGAAAACATCACTTACATATTCAAATGCATAAAAGAGACAAATGGACTTGTCTTCCACAGCCTCTTTAAGCCCTACATTAGAGTAAATTATTTAGGGACCATTCATCTGGTAACCTTTGCGAAACTGAAGATGGCATATAGGAAGAAAAACTTCCAAGTGTTTTGCTGCCAAACTTTGTAACCAGCTGGCATGGCACCTTGAGACTGCTCAAACACACAATAACTTTGAAAAATTACAGTAAATTAAAACAGGGGAATGAAGAGAGGGTGGGGAACCTTTTGAAATCTGGGACTCTCATTTTGTTAACAGCACAGGTTTTCCTCATTTTCTCTGTTAGGATATGTAGATATTTGCATGTTTTTGGTAAACTGTTGCCAAGAAGTCCTACAGATGTTCTAGGTTACATTTTTCCTCCAAGGGGCTTAATGCTACTGCATCTTAAACATGTCATGACTCTCCATCTTTTTTGTTACAGTGATAATACTTTGATCACTTCAGTTTGTGTGAAAATGAAAGAAAAAAGCATCAGAATACAACAAAGATATGCCAGTAACTCACAGCAGCCAAACACCTGGTTAAGCAGTGAAGTATTCCAAGGAAACTAACAACTCCTGCTGTTCTGAAGAAAAAAAGGCTTATCCCTTTTCAGTAAAAAGGGATCTCAAAAAGAAAAATAAAATTAGTATAACAAAGTTAAAAAATAAGAAAAAAGAAAGTATTGGACCCTTAGTTTATAAATGAATTATCAGTTCTTCCAGTATTCTCAGAACAGAAAAGTTTATTATTTTGAGGTATTCCCTTGTCGCTAAAGAAGGAGTCATTCAAAGCACAGCTGCTCACTTTGTCCACCATTCTTTGGTCAAAAGAACACCTATAGTTACAGCACAGAACAAGAAGCTGTTACTTTCTGAGAAAAGGAGAAAACCCTGCCAAATCCACAGTTTTTATTTGTTGCTTTTCTAAGAAGCCTGAATCTTCTTCCAGTGTTAACTTGAATGCGACAGGGTAGGACAGAAGGAAAGTACAATAGCGTACTGATTGAAGTTTTAAATAGCAACAGGATGGAGATAAAGAGCTAAATATTGGCTTAATTCTGCTTCCAGTTATTTCAGTGGTGGTTTGCTCTGATCACACTGAAGCAGAGGTGCAATGCAGAGGTATTTAAAAAACAAGTAACTGTCACCAGCCATGGGAGACCTATCTGCGAGTTAAAGGATAATGTATTATTTACTTCAGGTCCAAATAAAGACTAAAGAGATGTTCTGATCTTAATTTTAAAAGTAACAAGCAGCACCTAGAACAAAGAACTAAAACTAAGATTTTGTGAAAACTCCATTTTGCAGCAGGCTAAGAGGTGGCACACAAAATCTGAAGCCTCTTCAGGACATCAGCCCCTAAACTTTGAGTAATGACAGGTCAGCATAACTATTGAGTTGACTCATAAAACACAGCAGTCAATGAATTTTACCCTTCCTGCAGAAAAAAGCTCTTAATCTGAAACAAACACATGAACAAATACACTTGGCAGGCAACAGCACACTGTCAAGAAGATATACCGACCCTGTGAAGCACTTAGAAGTGAAGAGAGAAATTACCTTAGCCCCATGCTGCTGCCGTTCATCATCAGAGCAAGTTCTCTGGGTGCTTCAGCAATGGGCACATCTTCTGAGCCAGGTACATGGCCTCTTATCCTGGAAAAGATGAGTTAGTTGGTTCTGCAGCTGGTCAAATCATCACACAAGGAACTTGCCACTCAAAGGTAACCTATGTATCTACAAATGCAGCACTTATACACGTTAAATGCAGAAGCTTTCACAATTGTCTTCACATTTTCAAATATACTTTTATATTGGAAGGCTGGTTTAGGCCCTTTGCTTCTAAGGGTTTTTTGCCTTTGCTTCTAAGGGTTACCACTGGGAAACAGAAAAGTTTCATTTACAGATTACAGCACCAGAGCTCAAAGGCATCATGTGTAAGATGCATAGAACAGAATTTGTTTAAGATGGTTGTGTGTCCTCAAACTATGGGCCCACAAATGATGCTCCATTTTTATTAGATCACTCCACCTTCTCCCTTCTCTCCAACAAAGACAGAAAAGTCGAGATAGAGGTATTTCTTTTCTATTTGACTAAAATTCCTGTTTCCAAGCTTTGCTGTTACTGGCCTGCTCCAGTGAGGCTTGAACCAGGAGGAGCCACTGAACTACCCCTTGGCCTGCACATACACACACCATTTTTCATAGCTGAGCATCTATTTCACATAGAGAGAAACTGCAAACTGGAGTACTATGGTCATGTGAGGCTAAATAGAGAAATGTGGAAAATTAAAAGCAGTTATGATGCAGTGTTGCAAAAAAAAGGCATCAATTCACACTTTAGCTAAAAGATTAGAAAAGTTAATGGCCAATAACTGCAAATGGTCAAACCTCTTATTTGTCATTCAATGACAACGGACCTTAACTAGCATTCCACCCAGGCAGAAGGACAGACAAAAATAAACACTAGCTGGAAAAGGATTTTTCTTGTATTGTTTTTTATACTGTCATGATGTTCTAACTTGGTTAGAACCTCCTGACAATGAAGCAAAGGGTATTTGAGCTTAGCTAAACAAATTTTTATTGTTAGTAGTATATAAAATTACCCTGTTACCAAGTGCAAAAGTGAATTATATATCTGGAACTGAAACAGAACTGTGATGCCTAAGAGATTTACCTCTAAATATCAAACATTTAATTCTAAAGATACTGAAATATTTTTAAGAGAAAGCACATTATATTCTAGTTGTTTTCTTAGAGAGAATATGGCAAATCTTCACATGCACCTCTGAAAAGAGATCACAAAAATACCAAGTCCTCAGATTGATCATATGTGATTTTTTTTTCATAGAATTCTTTTTAGGTGACTAAAGCTCTGTAAACCATAAATTTTTTTTCAGAAAAAAAATAGCTAAAATAGATATAATGATACTAACAAGCACATCATTACAGATATTTAAGGTGCATTTTTTTCTGGACTTATGCCTCCAAACCTGAAAAATTTCCATTAGAAAAAAAATCCACCAAAAAACTCGGTTTGTGTGTCCTTCATATCTACTTGTTTTTCATTAGAGGGATGCATGCATAGAATTAAGGTATTTGATGATTAAGAATCCATCTGTTCCTACTTAATTCTCACCTGAAGTCATAATCCTTTGTTAGGGACCTCAGTCATTTTCAACACACACAATCGTGCTTCCCTCTAAGACAGGCACTTTTAAAGCCATATAAACACATAATTTTCATTGTAAACAACAATCCAAGAAGACAAACAAAAGACCACCTAGATTACAGTACTCTCTTTTACAGTTTAAAAAGTAACTGGGGGGCTGAAATTAAGAAGGGAAAGTGATGTCTTCCTCCATGGTGGTTATAGTACACGGATGTAGGAAGTGGGTCATCTAATGTAGACTCTCGTGGGATGCTGTCAGCAGCTGCCATAATAAAACAATCTAGAAATATCCATCCCTGTGAAACACTCCTACTGCCTCTTCTAAAAGACTGCAGATTTTTCCCTATTGTTTTACCTTTCTAATGCTGAAATACTAGTACTCAACTGAGCTACAGTGGCTAATTTAACCTGTTCCCATTCACTGTTCCTCTCACTTTGGTAACATCATACCAAAAAACCAGTTGTTCCCTCTTTCTCAAAGACTCCCTTTACAATGTCAGAAAAGTGTTACCTTCTGCAAAAAACTCACAGGCCTTTCAAGCCACATCTCATATTTCTATGGCTGCTCCATATCCCTCCAAGTTTTAAGCACATATTGTGCTTCAGTCTTGGCACTCTCCCTTTTCACTAACATCCCTGGAAAGAAAATGTCCTTGCTACACAGTGCTCCTTTCCTGTCCCATACATGTATGGGGGAAAAACATATACTCCATATGTAAAAAAAATTATATACACACACATATATGTGTGTGTGTGTGTCTGTATATATATATGTAATGATCTCCATCTTTTCTGTAAAGCACACTCCTTCCAGTCCTGACCTAGGAGGGTGCAACACTTCAAAACTGACCTTTCCAAGGAAAGAAGGGAGAATGACAAATCTATGTCATCCACACTCACATTGCCCTCTTGACAAACGTCTGTATTCCTTTCAAGTGCCTGCACTAAGATCAACCACTCATTTTCTTCTACTGCTTCTCTTTTCCTACCTAGTCTTTTAGCAGTGCTTTTCTTCTGCCTTTCTTTCTACCACATACTGTTTTCCTCTACTGCTTTCCACAGCTGTCATGCTGCTTCCCAACAGTATACAATAACATACTAAAAAGTCTCCTCTCCTCTGAATCACTGTTAGAAATTGTGCCACAAGCCTTGCCTGTCTTGTTTTATTCTATCTATTGTTGCCTTATTCTATTCTCCCACTTAAATCAACTATTGCCCAGGTGCTCATTAGAAATTTTAGAATTTTTTTTAAATTGGAAGTCTCAAAATCACCTGTTATAATCCATACGGGACTGGTGTAGTTGCTGTTGTTTTAGGAGCAGTTTTGCTTCTTGCTTAGTCAGTAAATGTTGGAGTCGTTCCTTTTCAATTTCCAGCTCCATTTTTTGCAGAAGCAGCTTCTGCCTTCTTTCTTCATACAACCTTTTAGCCAGCTCTGTTTCCTTAGGCCCTGAGTCCGTGCTGTGATTCAGCCCAGAACCTCGACAGTGCCTGGAATGATCACAGCTTTTGTGAACTGTCCCAGAGTGTTTTCTAAGTACCTGGCTGACATAGCAGCTCTCTTCCATGCTCCCTGAGCTCCCCACATGCCTCCAGGCACAGCCATGACTCACTTGCTGAGGGCATGTGCTCTGAAATTCACTTGCTCTCTGGTCCATCTCCTGAGCTTGCTTTACATGGTGAGGGCTCCTCTGCTTGGCTGGGGAAATCACGTTGTTGCACTTCCTGTGCAAATCGTTTTCCACTGGATACTCCTTCAGGCGCTCCTGATGGCTGTAATGCATTTCAGTCCTGTAATCGTGGTTATTCCTGCAAGGCTGGGACAACACAACATGGGCTGGGCTTCCAGCCTTCTGTACTCCACTGTTCTTATGAAGAGTCCAAGGTCCCCCAACACCCAAGAAGGAGCTGTCCAGCCCCAAAGACGGCTGTTGGCACAAGCTCTTCTTACTCGATACCTGCAATAGGAGAAACAATTTCCTGTAAATCACTAAAATTCATCTTTATTCACCAATTTCCCTTGGTAAATGTGCTCTCTTCGAAACAGAGCTGCTGGTCCATGTTGATGGACATACAGCCAAACCTGACAAAATGTTTACCAGAACACAGACACAAATCTGCTATCAAATCTACGTTTCATTCCATCTACACAAGTGTAATAAATGTAAAACTACTGTCTGCAGGATCCTCAGCATAAAATGAGTCACTTCAGAGTATCAAGTAGTTGTGAGCATCTAGGGTTACATAAAATCAACTTGAAGAGTGGCAAAAAACATTAAATGTTAAGGTTTGAAAATGTTTAATTTTGAACACCGAGCCAAAAAATCCATTCAGCCACTATAAATACTCTTTGATTGGCTATTACACCGCAGGAGATTTGATGTAAAACATTTCACCTTGCACTGAATGGGATATTACTTACTGCTGGAAATTTGATGAGAGTTTTTGAAATATCTTTACAGAAACACAGATAAAAACCAACTACTTTCTGTAAAAAATGGTTGTACATCAAAAGCTGTCATTTAAATACAAAACATGTTTAAATACAGCTATAAACATAAGTGATTTTTCAATTAAGCTGGGCAAGTGATTATAGTCTGATAAAACTCTGAAGAAAGCAAGCAACTATAATTCACATTTGTCAACCCAGTACAAGCAAATTCTAGTGGTTTTGTTATAGTCATGGATATTATGTAATAGACATCACAATCCTAGTTACATCCTGGAGTATCTTTGCACTAAGGTTCATCTAGGCAGCTAAGCATTTGAGCTTTTATGCACATCACAACAGCAGTCTATCAGGCACACGCATTTCTTTTGCTAGAACTGAGCATTAATTTCAATAACAAACTGAATTTAAGCTCCTCCAGCCTTTGGGACCTTCCACAAAGATATGGGGCTTTTTAATTACAGAAGCCAGATTTGTTAAAGATAGCAAAACCACTGCAGTGTAAGTGGTTTAGCAAGGAAATCTGGAATTCACTGATGAAAAAAAAAAAGGTATAATTTGCCCTCTGGCAATGCTTACAATAGATAGGTATTGTGAGCATAGACTGCCAGAAAGTCAGCCAGACCCAAAACACTCGAATTTAGGAATGCAAGCAAGCGTCCAGCAATGATTAGAAGAGAGATAAAATACAAATCTATGCAGCACTTATATGTATAATTTAGATTCCTTTTTTAATAAATAAACAAAATACCATATATACTCAGCTGCCCTTCAAGACAACCAATTACAAGTTTCTTGTAGACTTCACAGAATGTAAATTAATGTGGATTAGCACTTGAATACTGATATTTTATTATTTCCAGTTTTGTGCATACAAATATATCCTCTCTGCCATGTGATTGAAAGCCAAGGATGTCATGTTTTGCCCCAAAGGGCCCAGTCAGTTGGAGCCATTTGCATTAATGTCAGTGCTAAATGTCTGAGGAAAGTCTGGTGCTTGGACTGGGTGAAAAGTGCAGGACACTAAAATATTTTAAAGTCACAGGGGCTGGCAGGGCAACTGAGCAGAAATGCAACATGCTGCCAAAAAGATGGAGTTTTGTTATTTATTATTTGTAGCATGCCATCCTTGTCGGCAATATTTTCTAGACAAATAAAGGCTACAGAGCCCTTTTAATCTAAATTAGACAATACAGAAAAGGATGACGCAGTCCGTCATTTCCCACAACACCTGCTTCTGGTTATAGAGCATTTAGGGCACCTACAGGAAGAGGCTTTCAAGGTGAAGGGTTTCCCAGTCCCCATGGACAGCAGAAGGTCTCAGACGTAAAGGTATTCTTAGAGCTTCCTATCCAGGGTGACAGTGTAGGGTGGTCTGCAGAAAGCAAACACCTGTCCTTCTGCAGCCCATAAATAGTAGTTAAAAAGAACACACCAGAAAAAAAGGAAACTCAAAAGATGAAACATCTAAGAATACCTTTATTTTAGCAGTTTACTGACTGAAGAGACAAGAGAATGTTAAGAAATCTAGGCACACGAATGAAGATGTTACAAAATAATCATCAGGTTTAAGAATAAAGGTCCACATTGCAAATTAACTTCATGGCTGAGACTCTATTAAGAGTCCCTGAAGGCCCTAAAAGAGAGGTACCAGTTAGCATTTGTTGACCTTGGCCGCCATTAAGTCTGCCCTGATGGTCTCAGAAATGGCATTGACATTTAAAGACTTCATAACAAGGCAGAGAAACTTTAATGTTATTTCACAGTTACAATATGTTTGCAGGGGGGAAAATTCTCATTAATGTCATTGAATGTGAGTGGGATTTTTTTATTCCTTTAGAAGGAGGAGGTCATGTTAGGCAGAAGACTGAGTTCCAACACGCCTTTGATGGCTACTCAGTACGTTGCAGAGTCTAACCCCAAAGAAAAATTAACTACCGGGAGTCAGAAACTAGTCAACAACTTTTTTAGTAATTTGTGGGTTTTCTGCTAAAGCTTTAATTAAAAATATATCTGTATGGCAGATATTACAGGGAAAATGGATTGGCATTTACACATACGAGGGGTCAGAAGAGGCTGGCACATGACATGATAGATCTGTAAGATGCAGGCTAGGTGAAAGGGAAAAGTAGAGCAAAAAAATATTCCAAAGACCCACCTACTACTGTGAGTCTGAAGAAACATAAGCATAAGGAATCAGGTAATTTTACCGGATGAGTTTAAGAAAGATATTGCCTATGGGACACACAGAAACCATGACGGACCATGATGGAACAGCTGTGCTTTCTCCTCCATGGAGCTCTTCCAGGCTTGCTGTGCTGTATTTAAAGATACAAGTTCCTTTAACTGAGGCTTAAACAAACTCAGACTGCTCCTTGCAACGTAAGGAGTTAAAAAGACTTGATCAGATGTGAAACTCTTGTGAAACAAGCAGATACTAAAAACGGTTTTAATAATCTTTAGAATGATTTAAAGAGGGAGACACGTGTGGAGGTCTACAAAGTCTTTACTGCAACCCCAGTAATTTTTGCTCAGGGATTCAGTGCAGAGCTTAAACAAACATCCAGTCCTTAAAACTTCCTAGGAACAGACAAACAGTGCACCAGTTTTACGCACGCAGCATTATGATCTCTGCAAATTGTTCTTAAATGCAACTTGTGTGCTTTGCAGTTCTAATTCACAGCGCTGGCAGAGGAAGCACAGTTACAGACTGACTCCAGCACAAAGGGCTTTGTACTGCAAGGGATGAACTAGTAACTGAGCAGATCTTTACAATCTCAGCACAGGCAAGGTCCTGACAGATTTTACTGCATGTACAAACATGTTTAGGAAACAGCCCAAAATCATTACCTTGAGAAATCCTGCACTCTGGGGGCCAAAAGCTGGGGTCCCAGCAAAATACAGTGCAGAGCAAAATTGCTAGAGATGTTAACAGTGTCAGGAATTTAGTTCACAGCACCTGGGTTCATAGTTTTTAGCTGAAATATGTTTAAATACAGAAAAAGAGACAATGAAGTAAAACCATTCTCAGTTTTATTTTGAGGACATTTCTCTAATTTGGATTTTCAGCTCAGGGGTTTCTTTTGGTGGGGTAGAAACAGTGGAAGGAACACGCTGATTCAGAAGTAGTCCATTGTGCTGATCTAAGTGGGAACTCTGAAGGAAACCAAGGAAAATGAACAAAAGTAAGAACGAGAGGAGAAATACAGAGATTTAACTATTTGTAAAAGTTTTTAAAGATGAAGCAGAGGCTACCATACACAGAAACACCTTAAAGAGCAACAAGGGCACATACTTAAGACTCTTCACCAGTGTAGTTGTTCTTTGGACATGGTCAGCAAAATTTATTAGGAGAAATTTGTTCACTGAAAGTGTTGCCAAGCTCTGGCACTGGCACAGACAGTGGTGGAGTCACCAGTCCTGGAGGTATTTAAGAGACATGCAGATGTGGTTGTTTAGCAATGAGCTTTAGTGGTGGGCTTGGCAGTGCTGGGTTAATGGTTGGACTCAGAAGAGGTTTCCAACCTAAACAATTCTGTGATTCCATCAGTGACCCAGCTGACACCCTCACTAGGGTATACAACCCAAACCTGGAACTCAGTCACCACTCCGCATTGTTGATATATGGGTCTCATCTGAATAAAGCTTGGCTTTGCGTTTCAGGTCTATTGACGGTATAAGCACTTGTTTTTGTCAGCAAAATGAGGAGGATGTATTATAAATAAGATCAGACAGGATATTGGGGCAACAGAAATGCTGTTTTTAAGAACAATTACATCAAATTATAGGACTATCTGAAGTACATTACTAGTGATTAAGGAGCTATTCTTTCCAAGATTCTGTAAGAATTTATCAGGGAGAATGAAAATGGGTAAAGATTTTAAAGTATATTAGTAGGATGTACTGAACTGTATAAATTCTTTTTCTTTAAATAATATAAATCCTTTGTTAAAATCAGTACCATAAATAACCCAATATCAGTTATTACAAAGTGCCATGTAATAGTACAACAACTGTCTCTGTCACTACCTAAGACAAATACAGTAGGTAACTCCTAAGGTAAGCCGACCATTTTTCAAGCAAGAAACAAAGTACTATTTTCTGTAGAAATTATGTATAGCTATGATTGCCATATTCCACTGAATAAAACAAGTGGTTTCAAATGAAAGATATTGTGAATGACAGTCATCAACCTGTATTTTTCCTGTAAAAGTCTACTGAACTCAACATACTGAACAGGCGTAGCTAAAAAAAAGTAATATCACATCACAAAAAAGTGAATCTATAGCTGCTGGCTGACAGCAGAGGAACGCCTCCTATGTTTGTGCTGCCTTCAGTATTTTTTCTCCTCTTTGTTAAGAGGGTTTGAGCTGGCATGCCAGGTGCACAAAAAACCTGCATTCAAAGTAGCATGTGAGCATTTGCTGGCACTCAGCTTTAAGTGTGTATTTTGCATTCATAAACATGCCACCCTTCTTCTCCTGCTACCCAAACACTGTAGATAATCTCTAACAAAGGCTCCCATTTCAGATCAGCAGACTGGTTTTACACTGCCTGATAAGGCAGTTAATAATACAGTGCTCCAAGAAAACCAAAGCGAGGTGTCTGCGTGCTGAGTCTTGGAAGCCACGGTGAGCAAAATGTCCATTAAGCCCACACAGTACCCACACGTGGCAGTGCAATACCTGGCCACTAAATTTAAGCAAATATATTTGCTTTTTGAAACAAAACTGAATCATTCCTGTTTGCACTATAGAAAAATGCCACTACACTAATCTTGACAGCACCAGGTCCAACTATTAAGATTCAATGTGCTGCCAACATTATAAAAATAATAAAAAAAAAATCCCAATCTTCTGACTTCAATTTTTTACTTCTGCCCTTTATTTTACTGAAGAATCAGTAGTTCAAGACCTAGATAAATATTTCAAAAACTATACTATTTGTGAGCAGAGCAGGTCACTACCATTTCCCAGTGCATTTGGAGTTCATGTGAAATAAGGGCAGAAGAGTGATGAGCTGCATTTTTAACATGGGCATATACAGAATAGTTGCCTAGCTGATAGAGAATGTGTAATGCAACATCTGCACCGTACGCCTTGCCAAAGCCCATCCCAAATAAATGTAGTGCATTCTCCCTAGTGCAATTAACTCTTGTACTCTGGCAGGTTGTGCTAGAAGATCATCAAGGTAGATTACCTTCCAGCATATGAACTAAATACTTACAGGTGTTATATCATCAGTTATTACTTACAAACTTCTGCATTTAACAAGACATCCAGGCAAATGAATGATCTAATTTATGAATTATTTATAAGAATTTCACAGCATGCTCCTGGCGTCATCCATGGCCTTTTCCAGGTCATATGACACCAATTAGAGCTGAATTTTAAATTATTCAATAACCTGAACTCTCTTGTCATTTAACATATAGATATCAATGCAGTAAACAAGTTAAGTCTAATGGGCCCTGGAGGTTTGCATTCCTCCACCCATCAGCAGCAGAGGCTGTATGCTACCACTGGAATAGAAAATAATAGAATGCAGCAGTCAAAAACATTTGCAAGGTTTTAATAAGTTATTTTGCCTCCCTTAGGGATTTTAGTATAACTTACAAGCCCTGAATCTAAAACATATTAAAGTCCTTAGCTATGTGCTTTTAAAACAAAATTAGGACATAGCAAAAGAGCAAGTCTGACACTAACCCTAATTTAGGCCCTTAATTTGAAATGTAGTGGAAATTATGGAGTAAGCAAGATTTACTATGCACAACTCATTACCTTCAGGCTCTCCTACCACAGAGCCAAAAATAGCCCCTCTCCCAACACCGATACACCTGCCTATAAAGATAAGGCTACACAGAGGGAAATGGAAATGTTAATTCAACAGCTATCAGTTGATAGGTGTATCTCATATTCCTCACCATTTGGGTGGCAAAAAGACTTCCACCATTCTTCTGTCCCAACAGCACTGGAGACACCAGTGATCTAGAAACTCATCAGGATTTGGTTACTGGCTTCAAGACATAACACTTCAGAGAGGTATAAGGTTGTACCACATCATAAAAAAAAAAAAAAAAAAA
>VWZW01007071.1:1250119-1284141 GCA_013397115.1 Edolisoma coerulescens
TGTAAGAGCCTCTGAAGCACAGATGCAATAGAAGATATCTTAAAACCATGGTTTTCCAAGATGACTACAAGAAAAACAAGAAGATATCACAACAAAGATGATGAAATGAACAGCACCATTAGATATTTGATTCTGCCTCCGTGTGAAGTCTGCAAGAAATGCATGGCAAGCATGCCACGTCCTGGCTCCAAATCTCACGAGCCTGTGAGCATGACCCCCTACCTACTGCTGATGCACCCTGAGAAGTCCAACTCATATGGCAGAAAACTTCTGAGACTGGGAGTGCTCAGTACAAGCCTAAACTCTGCCTAGCACCAATAGACTTATTTTTATAGTACCTGTGCCTTAGCTTTCTGAAGGCTGCTAAACTAAACCCCTGACCCATTCCTCCAGATGGTCACTTGCAGAACCCTGTCTTGGAGGACCCAGCAACCCCACTCATCTGCACACACATTTCCTTTGCCCACTACTTTGCAAGGATTAAAAAGTTTCCTAAGATCTATCCAACAGCAAGAGGAAAAGATAGAAAGGGAGATGCTCAGCTTATCCATTTAAACACTAGCAAGAAGTTCTCCAGCTACTGCTGTCAAGATAAATGCCAAAAAAAGATGTTGAGAAAACATCATGCCAAATAAGTAAAAACACACCTATCCAAAATGTCTAGCCAGATTAGCAAGAATAAGGATTTAGATAAAGAACACAACATTGGATTTTCTGCTCCCTGACCTTATCATAGGAGGGTGCTGCAACAGAGTTCTCTGTGGTTTTTTAAACTTTTTAAACTTTTTAAGAAAAATAGCAGAGAGGGGGAAAAAAGACAACTGCCTAATCTCTCAGCACACATTTTAAGAACATACAAAAATAGCTGTAAGGGATTTTATTTTGGTTGGCAGCCAGATTTAGCTTCATTCCTACACACGGGCAGCATTTGATTATTTCACATTAAGGTTAGTAACATGTTGGACGATAAGAGGGAAGTTCATATTGGTTTTCATTAAAGAGTAATATCCACCATGTATTTCGTTCTTCAAGGTAACTTTTTCAAAGTTATTTTAAAAAGCAAAGAGTTTTCCACTTGGAATCGCAAGTTTAGAATATCACAGGCTACACATCTTCCCAGCTATTGCCAGTCTCTTTAGAATTCAATGAACATTTGCTCCAAAGTCATGCTTTCATAGCTCCAGACACAAGACAAAAGGGCAAATATACTGTGACCCTTCTAAATAGCCCTGATTACTGTGATCAAACAGAAGCCAGATACTTATGTGGATAAGAAGGCGCAGAATTTGATGTGTGAAGATTACTGCAGAAGTAGACATTGAATCAGCATTTGCCAACATGCACCTCACCATGACAGCCAATATCACCTTTCCCCTGCATTTGTTGTAGGGATAATTCTGGTACCCACTGGCCAGGGATGAATTGTAAGTAACAGCCACTGTTCACGCAGGAAAATTACAGAAAGTTTTACTTCCTTCAGGTGTCTTCTGCAGCATCCCTGGGGTATGGCTGAAGGCTTTGAAATACTTTTGCTGCACAAAGAAAGGAATAGATGACATCTAGGAATTAAAAGCATGTTCAGAAGTAGGGACAGTGTTTTGGGGAAAAGAAGAAAAAAAAATAAACCACAAAACAACCAGAAAGTTATTTAAATAACAAAGAAATCCCACACCAGCAAAAGCAGAAAATCTTTTGATTTTAAGAGTGGAAAGGTGTGCCCAAGCAAGTGCATTCTGTCAGGAGTGTCCTTGCACTAAGAGCTAGACAGCATTTAGATTCTGCTAATGATCCCATCTCTGGGAAATAATTTATAAAAAGTAAACAGTAATTTTCATATGCCTGCCCTTTTGATCTTACATTTGTAGGGAGTATCCTGAGGCTAGCTGTGGGCGCCCTCGTGGCTCTGGCTGATTGACCTCTAATCTGCCCCTCAAGTAACGATCATGCCAAGGAATGACAACAAGAGTTGCAGACATTTCAGTGCAATCCCATTAAAGACAGGCTGACTCACTTCATCGTGTCAAAGAAGAAGTTTCACACAAGAAATAAAAGCTTTTTAGAAGGACTCTTTTATTTTGTAATGAAGCTGTTCTTCAGAACAAAGACTGGAACAAGACTAAGGCACCAGGTCCTAACTGGTACAGAGCTTTACATTAACCGGCCATATGCTGGTGCAAGACACAGCTATGTGGTAAATAGTCTTGATAGCAGAAAATCAAGAGCGTCTTCTAAAAGAACCAAGTCAGAACCATGGTACTTGACCTGTTCACGTTTCAAAAAAGTACATAAACCATTTATAAAACAGCAGTTGTCTAACTGACTGCTCGCAGTCTCATCAGCCACACAGGCTGTGAGTTTTGAGATCCCAGCCTGGGTGGTTTTACCCCATGCTAACTCCTACTAAACACAAGAGGGGTCCTTAGGTCTCTCTCCCTGGGCATGAAGCTAAGAGAGGAAACAGCCAGTCCAGAGCAGCTGAAATCCAGAAACTTGCTGTCATGCTGAAATTTGCTATCATGCTAAGGCGATTAAATTACCAAGAACAGTTTATTGAAATAAGGGAGTGAAGAAACTACAAATTAACCTCCTGGAATCCAAAGAAATGGGAGCACAGACTATTTCCTGTATTAGAGTAATACTGAAAAACCATGCATGCCCCCAAAACACTGAAGGGTACAATGCAACAGAGAGATAAATGAACCAATAGAAAGGAAGCATTAGAGTTGCCACCACAGTGCTTAGAACGCTAAGCCATCTCTGAACGGCAGCACAACTCTGTCATGGGCAGATATTACATACATATCATGCTTCCACGTCTTGCTTCAGTCTCTCTATAATTCATATCCCTGCTCTTGTCAGATTCTCTTGCCTTAGCAAGTCAACATCTTAGATTACAGTTATGTAAGAAGAGCACTCTGCAAATTGAAAGTATGTGAACTTTTTTGACTAAGAACATACGCAGCTGGAAGTTTTGTGCAAAATACAACCACCCCTGAAGAAGTTCCACCTAAGCATGATATGTCATAATCTGTTACCTAATCTGACAGTCTCTGCATTGGACACGTGTCCCTGAGACCTCTGAGCAACACAGGCAAACGATCTCACAGGAGTCTGGAAGGCTCAGCTTGCTGAACATAACAATTCAAGGTTTTCTTGGCATACAGGCTGTGATTTCAGTGAGAGATTAAATGTTTTCTCTTTGGCAGGCTTGCAGTATCTCAAACAGGTACATAAATTAACTACTGAAAGACTGCATGCAAAGTTGAATCAAGGAATAGGAACAGGCACGGAGCAAATAGCAATCTCCCATTCCCGGGGTAAGCCAGCTGTTGCCTTTTGAAGCTCACCATGAAGATGATGACTCCACAACATTCTCACCACACTTGAAATGCTGCAATGGATGTCCCAGCAGACATTCCATGTATGGCTGAGGCTCCTTAAGAGCTGAGGGCATTCTTCAGTGGGTTTAGTACTGTTGGAGGCAGCAACCGCTGACAGAGGGAAACGACCTCTGATATATCAAGCTACAAAGATCAACTTCCTCTTGACCTATGGAAATTGATCTTTTACAGTCCTGTGTAACACCATAAAGTATAGCAACATTGTCACAGCTATTATTTGCATAAAATGGTGCTAGATGTGTTGTAGAGCAGTTTGACAGTCCAACCCGATGGGTCTCAGCTGCAGAATATTGATATAAAGGCTCTTCTATAGTAACCATAGGCCATTAGGTTGTCTGAATGGACATCCATCACTACCAGCTTGTGTGAAGAAGAACATTAAGTCAAAAAGGCATGACCAGGAATAAATTGAAAGGCCCTTCACTACTCCAGGGCAGCAGTGACTTTGTGAGGCCACTGCCTTCATTCTGGGGCACTGCAGTCTGGACAGACAGACCAAGTAAAACCCACCCACAGGTTTATTAAAGTGAGCTTAGTTTTGTAAAGCTCTCAAGGTCTCAACAATTGCAAGAGCCAGAGGAAAGGACATCCTTGCACAAAATTCGGCCTTGGTCATAAGCACACAAAAATATGCAAAAGAATTAAATATGTGATCATAGTCTCACATTAATAGTTAGCAAAACATTGTGCCCTGCTTACAAGTGTAGGACAGGGACATGGAAGCACAGTTTCCAGCTGTGCACCCCTACACTACAGTCTTTTCAAGTTGCAGATGTGGACCTTCCTTTCAATAGAGAACCATTATTTTGTTGTGTTGTGCCAATTTAAGAGCTCTATTGTGATGAGCAGGCACTCCATACCTCTTTTGTGCCATTTCCAACCAGCATCCTAACAGACATGCACATAAAAAAAGAAAAATATCTTCCCCACATGATAGCAATTAATGTAGCAGATATATAAGACAACTGAAATCTGACCTTAGTTATTCTCAAGTAGGGAACCAATTTTTGATGGGAATTTTTTTTCCCAGGGTAAAACATAGAAGTTTGTGTTTTTATATTTTACCTTTGCTCTTGTTTATCCTTCCCCACTTTGTGAACTCTGTACAGTAAGTCTGCACAAATGCTGAAAGCAGAAACAGCCCATGATGCAGAAAGCAGAGACAGGCCACGATGCCAAAAGGTATAAACTTTTGAAGTTCTGACAAAATTCTAATGCAAAGTTGAATCCTCTATCTGGGTTCCCAGGCCACTTCTTTGGATAGAGTTAGTTAATAAATGTATTCTGATTACCAGGCTTAAGCCTTTCTTATTCCATCTGAAAGAGCTGCACTTCAGCTCTCCTCCTTAAACTCTGGATTCAACAAAGAATAGTAACGCTTTGAGGCTGAAAATCTCTAAAACCACTCAGTGCCAACTTTAACAGGAGCAGAATTAGGTCAACAGTAAAATTCACTCCCTCCAGGAACACAGTTTGAACCATCGAGTTGAGCAGAGAAGAAATTCTCACCACATGTTTCCATATCTGTAAAGTCCCTTGGGATTTGTAAACACTGAAAAAAAAAAAAAGAAAAAATAGAAAAAATTTCCAAATACTGCTGTAGAGCAGAAAGCTCTATCCTACTGGAGAAGTAAAAAAAGAGATTGAGCCTCTCTCATAGTTACATATTAAATAAGTACATCTTCTGAAGTGTCACAAACTTGATGGGGGAGAAGACATAAAATCGCAAGTATTTGGAAGAACTGAGTGGGAGGGGAAAAAAAAGGAAGAAGGGAAAAGAGTAAAGAAGAAACTCAAATCACATTGGTTCAGTCAGGTATTTAAAATGAGTTTTCTTTAATTAGCTGAACTGTAATACAAATTAAAACTGAATTTCTTGTTCATAGTATATTCATTGGAGGGGAGGGAATGCAGCTGGCTATTTCCAGAGCAGCTCAAGCTAAAACAGACTCAGTTCTGCAGGACTGAACAGGAGCCAGTTTCCGTCCTTCTCAAAAATACCAAAAAGCAACTTGGCAGCAGAGAGTCTGACTGCAAGCTCCATCTCAGAAATACTTATGAAGCATGACAAACCTGTGGCAATTGTGAGTGAACTCATTAAAATCACTACAGATTATTTAAAGTCTTCATGCCTGACATTCAAGTCCTTTATTATGCTTTAAATGCCCAGGAAAAGAAGCTGCAGACACAGGGCAGAAATGAGGGCTTTAATACCACAGCGGATCACTAAGTGACGAGTAAAAGGAGTTTGGTCCCACACCGTATTTTTGTCATGAAATGTTAAACTGGATTGATTACAGAATTTTCCCTTGTTTTTGAAATCTTTTGCTTTCTGATGGCAGAACTGTTGATGATACAAATACCCAAGCCCAGCTTTCAGTCTGGATAATGACCAGAAGCAAAGTAATCAGATCTCTTGGATCAGTGTCTGTCTCATGATACGAGATAAGATTAATAGTTTCATGCTGATTTGCCATTTCCTAGAGTAGTGGTAAATTACAAATTTACAGGGGGGTGGGAGGGAATGTGTTCCGTATGAAACTCTCAGAAAAGGGCAAAACCAAAGCACAGTTATCATAAGATAAAACTATAAAACAATCACAGCCCTTGGGGGACCAGAAGCTCTGTGCAGCCTCTCATGTGTCAGATCATCACAGGGTGCCTGGTTATTTCATGATAAGATTATCTAATGTTAATCTCACCACTAGAATTGCCTGCAATAAAAATGTTACCAACTTTCTCATTTTAATTACTGGGTTCCTGAAGATATCTACTTCAAGTCTGTTTGGGAAAAAAAAACAACAAAAACACTCCCCATGCTTTCTTTGAAGCTGGGAGTACTTCAAATACCAAATTTGTGGATTTGATTATTTTCCATGTCTTTATTTCTGTGATTATTAACTCCTCTCTTCCCTTCTATTTTCACCCAGTCATCCTGACACAGGACAGTAAGTGCTTATAGGATAACAATGTTTCTTCCATTTCATTTCACAAACTACATCAAAAAAAGTGCCAAATACCTCAAAAGAAGAACAGAATACACCTAGAAGTAGGCATTCTTCAAATAATGCAGAAAGGGAAATTTTTCCTAACCAAAAACTGTCAATGTGATGACCTTACAATTAGCTAGCAGAAGTGGCAACCCTGACTGTAACAGTTCCAACAGCAGAAGTATATGAGCTAATTCCCTGGAGAAGATTTCTGGGGAGCAATGTCTTCAAAATCCACCACTAACTTACTGAAGAGATAATCTCAGGGGTGTTACATCAACTGGTATTGTAACACATGCACACACACACCCTCTCCTTGCACTGTAATTCTTATACCTGTAAAGCTTTTATAGCAAATATCCCACTCCCACTACCCCGATGCACAGTGGCAAATGATTGCAGAGCCATGCAAGCCATTTGCTGTCACAGGACTTCAAACTGCAGACAAGAACTTTCAAAAGGAGATACCATGCAAAAACCCTCTAGGGAATTAGTTTTAGGGGGCAGTGGGGTTCCTCAGGAACACAAAGGAGGTGCAATATTAAATGGGAGGGAACAAAAACCAATCATTAGGACTCAGACAAATTCAAGAACCTCCCATTGTATCAACCTGATCTGGTCCAAAACCATATTGTCACTAGGGACCCTGGTTAACTCATTAGTAGTCCACAACTTGGGTCTGATTATACATTTTTCATCAAACCTTATTATTACCAAATTAAGGTCTTCATGCTACAAGAAAACAGGTTTCTCGCAAGAGCTGCAACCTGGTAAAACCAAATAACTATGTCCTAATCACACTGCCTTTGGATACTATTCTACTACTGTAATTTTCTGTAGATGAAACTAGAGAATAAGAACAGTTGAAGCAATTTAAAGAACAGATTTGTCATTTTACTCACTGGTATGATACAATTTGCTTATACATCAGTTATTTTATATATGCATACATAATCTATTGTCTGCATTTTCCTTGTGCTTTTAGCATAAAAATGGTTAGAGAAAAATCTAGATGTGTATTTCTCCTGAGTTCACCAGTTCCTGCTGTTTGTTTCTCACCTGAAGTCATAATCCTGTCTTTGACATCATAATCATTTGCACAGCCACCAATTGAGATGTCACAAATGGAGGATTATGGCCAGGTGGGGAATAAGCAGCAGGAGCAGTTGAACTCTTAAGAAACAAAAATCTTGTTTTCATGCAAATGTCCTTCATAATAGAGAACAAAAGAATAAAGGGAGAAAACTACAATGGAGAGAAAAATACTAGAAGCCAGATTGTTTCTAAATACATGATCTCCCTGAAGTTCCCTCTGAGGAGTCAGCTGCCGATTAACAACTGCACAAATCATTACAAAAATAAAACAAAACTTGACATCTGACGATTGAACTCCCCCCACTGCCCCCACTACACATATACACATTTTTCTACTTAACATGAAATCAGCAGAAATACAAGGCACTTTGAGAGAACTTGTAACCGTTAGAGGTATTTATATATTCCTGGCAGTAACTAAGCACTCTTCTCCTTGTTCTATAGATGAAGACACTGAGGTCAAAGAATACACAGGACCTCTCTGAATCTCAGTCACAAACAGATTGCTGAAGACATTAGGTATTATAAAATTCAGAGCTGAAGTGCCACAAATTCTGGAGGAACAGAAAACCCATAGCTCCAGTTGCAGTCCAGTGGGAGGCTGCTGCCAAAGGGCTACTCTGGTTTACCATTTCCAAGGAGTTAAAAGGATTACAATTTTTATATTTTAAAAATCCTTCAAAAATTAATCTGTCTGAAATTGATAGCTAGAATCAATCTGAATGTCAATATAAAGTCCCTGGGAAAAAAAATTAAATCAAAACTGCAATCCAGATGCAAAACAACAGTAAATTTATATGTAAAGAGAAATCCAATCAGCTACACTGATACTGCTCACTTTGTAAGGTAGCTGCAAAAACATCTACCAGGAATAATCCTGCTTTCATTTCTAGTTTCTTCTTTTATTCTGGTTTGGGTAAGCAGTGCTAAACTGAAAAACGCTTAAATTGCCATGTTCTTGGCACTGCTGCTATACCCTTATCAAGAAAATCAGTGTTTCTGCACTAATTAAAAAATACAAGAAATTCATTTCTGAAAAAGGAGGGAAAAAAAGCACTGCTTCACATACTTGTGTTCTGCCTCACTATTGCTTGTGATGATGCTGAATGTATGCCATTAAATGTGACAGCATAGATAGCCTACAGCTCAAACAATTCCATCATCTGCCTGTATTCTATTCCCACACAGTCTTCTGGACATATCCTGACCAGATCTTGTCACAGCACAGCAGATGTGGCAGCTCATTTCCTCAGCAGTAGAGCAGGGCAGGAACCTTAGCACAAAAACTGTGCCTTCTCTCCTCTTATTTTCCAATCTCTGATTTGTGGTGCTGAAGTATCAGGACTGTTTCAAGTTCATTTGAATTGTCCAAATAGCCTGCCTGTAAATAAAAGTGGGACGGTCTGCCTCTAAATAAAAGTGCCATTTGACAAAGGAATTAATTCAGTCGGAAAAACTTTTTGACTTTGCCACTAATCACTTCGTATTTTAGAACAAACTCCCTCTTTCCTCCCAGTCTGAACAGAGTATAAGCAGGACTATAAACAGCATTCCAGCTTTCAGGCACTGTCAAGCATGAGAGCAGACGGCTAAAAACACAAAATAGTCTGGGTATCTGCACAAGACAATTGCACTCATAAAAAACTAAGTAGTATATAAGAAATCTATCCATGACTTCTAGTAAAGGAGTTGCTGAGTAACTCTAAGATCACTTGGGATTTTACACTTGAGGGACAAATCTCTAACTATCCTAACTAGATTTTAAACAAAGTGTTAATTGCTCTCAAGTTGTATTTAACTTTGAAATCTGCTGTTTCTCTTTCAGATCTCAAAACAGGTTTGTCTGTCCAGAACCTTATTAATTTTCCCAGGCTGATCAGTCTAGTTTAACAAAAAACAGTAAGCCTACCTAGAAATATTGTTCCACATTTGCTTTTATACCTATCCTGTATTTTTTTAAACAGATGCTACATTCATCCACAGTATTTCTGATCATCTTTAAACCTGTCACTTTAAGAGTCCAGATGGTAAAAGAATCTTTTGCTCCTGTATAAATTTATGTATTATGTATTAATAAGGCTCAAATTTTATATTCAGAAAGCAGATATGGGTATTTATGAATAACTCAAAGAAAATTGCTTTACAGAAAATACATTTAAATTCTTCCCTTCATTTTTCATAAAGGATGACAGGTAGTTTGTTACACTAATAATCACTTGGAACATGCAAAGGGATGTTTAACTGTGTTCCTGTATCTTACTGGTGGCAGTTACCATGCTGACAAAACTTTTTCTCTTCATACCAAAAAGACACAGACATACAAGAACATGGTCAAGTTAAGGGCAGGTGAAATTCATGGTTTTACCTTACCTGTACTGAAACTTCTCATCTAATGGGAAAATGGATACTTTTAACTTGCCCTTTTCTAAAAATTCACATACCTGTACTGAAAGCAAAAGTTCAATCATCTTGGAAAGAGTAACACTGTGTTCGTATTGAATCTTTACTTTTAGGTGGAGGGAACAGAGCGTGGAATCAATTCTACACTAAATATACATCCAAACCCTGTATTTCCATAACACCTTTGTAAGGTGAGCAGCACCTGTGCCAAGAACTGCCTACTGAGAATTCCAAGATTCAGCCTTCAGATAACATACGGCAGCAATGGATAATGGACGCTCTAGGAAGTGGCAGATAGAAAAATGCCAGTTAAAATATTTTAACACCAAGGAGGCAACAAGCCTTTCAGAATGAAAAAAATCTCCTCTTAGAAACAAATCAAACAACTACAGTGTACTTTGTTCAAGGCAAAAAAAACCAGAGGATGCAAAACCACGCATTTGAAACCAAGGACTGAAGGCCAGTCCAGCCACACCTCCGCAAAGTCTGTAAGTAGCAGCATTTCATTCCTAGAGGCCATTGGTGTCTGTTGTTAAAGTGAAAAAGTCTGGTAGGTAACAGTATAACTGATGTGCCTCCCAGCCAAAAATCCTTACTGTCATAAAACTGAGTGCTAAGCAGAGCTTTAAATAAAGTTTGGAAGTGAAATGTTCTCAAACGTTAGCCTGTGATTTCTGAAATTAGAGGTCAACTCTATTACCCCTTGATGCTTGACTTCTGAAATTCCTTAAAATATGGCACTTGCTTCCCATTTTCAGGAACGCACCTCATGCAGTCAAGCATATGGAGTCAATAAAGGTGTCTCTTCATCTGCCATCTGAAGCTTTATTTTTCTCACTTACAAATTGCAACTGATTTTAGTAATAGCAATCCCTGCACACATTTGAAATGCACTTCCATTTTCCACACTGCAGAGCTATATGGCTTAGTAAATACATGCAATTTAGGTTCAAAACCATAGCTCCAGGCACTACATATCAAGAATTTTATATTACGGAAAATTAATGCCTTTTTTGCATATGCTTGAGCAATAAATTAAAAAGCTATGTCTTGTATGTATCAATTGGGATTTTCTTAGCCTTCATTTTTAAAAAGAATCATGCATAAAGAGTTGCATTTCAGTTTTTTCTCTGGGCTTTTAATAAGAGAATATGAATTTATTTCAATTTATCAAAAGCAACTAACTAGAACTCTAGGAGTCTCGTATTTTGTACTGACATTTGTAGGTGTTCAACTGCATCAGTATCAACTTCTGAATTCAATTCTCCAACTGAAAAAAAATGGGCACCTGCATGTACAGTACTCATGGCAGTACCCAAGTAGAATAATCAAAGTAATAGTCATAATTTCTTTCAGTACAGAAAACTGCAGTCCCCATATCAGAGTTGAGTGGAAAATAAATGAGGTTATAATAATTGCTGGAGGGAAAGCACCAGGACTAAATAACTCTTTGCTGCTGCTCTCTACTGGAGAGCCCTATTTCATCCTGAAATCTCCATTCTCCCATGTACATGGAGCAGAGACAAAGCCATGGGTATTACTGAATGCATATTGAAGATGCATGAGAAATAGGGCAAAAGTCTTTCTCTCTGCTTGCTAACACAACCTCACTTCTTCCATGGCTTTCTCTTTCTTACTCCAGGCTGACCAGTGACCAAGGTGTGAATGCTGGAGTAAGCCATAGGGTAGGCACTCTTCAAATTAAGGCTACAGTAGAAGTGGCCCAAGAGATGGCCAAGGAAGGGCCAACAACTGTAGGTCCTTACTCCTCCTCCCCTCAATACCGAAGGGAGACCCTGGAGCCAATTTAACTTAGTGGGCTGGAATGAAAGGCCACAGATTTGTGGGACAGAAAGCTTAATCATGAAATCAGTAAGCTGTGCCAAAAAACATTTGAAACAAACATCTCACACGGAACTCATTTGGGAGAAGCCTTTCATTTTTGCTACACATAAACCATAAAGAAGACAGAATTGGAAATAAACCTTTTCCTTCCTCTGTGTCTTACTTGCTTTACTCGGAATATGCCTCTGCTCTAAATTCAGATTTAAACTTGGGGATGTCATGCTTCAGAAAGTAAAACTAATGTGGAAAAGATGAAAAAGAGTTTTCAACATGCAATCTAATACACTTTTTACCTCCAAAGCAAAGATGGAAGAATCAATTCAATAAAATAATGGTAAGAGGAATCTATTAGCTTATCTCCCTGTGTATCTTAGGAGTTCACATGCATTATTAGGAATTATACCATGTGATTTCACGAATTCCACTAATTTTAAAATGCATTATTTCATAAAACCAACAAAAATAACTACATAAACAGGAAGGATTTGAAAAGAAGTAGCACCTTCCACTTTGCAAGAGCAATGCATGAGCTAGGCTGCTTGCTTATAAAAGAGAGATCTTAAAAAATTATAAACATTTTCATTACGACAATTTTAACTCACCAATATTTGAAAGGAGCACATACAACTTGTACACAAGTCAAGTTCACACTAAAGTTCTGGGACTTGTTTGTTGGGGTTTTTTAAAGCTTCAGTCTACAAAACCCATAGCAATGTATTTTGCTTCTGTTTTTCCAGCAGTGGGATTTCCCTGGAACTGGAGAGATGCCAAATCCCTCCATTACCACAAGGCTTGATATCAGCAATGGAAGCCTTTCCAGAGTCACTTTTTGAAGGTAACTTTCAAAGTCTTTCCTACATTACAAATATACTAAATGCACCAAAACATAATTTTCTCTAAACAAAATGGTATTCATCAAATCTTCAACCTATTATCCCACATTCTCTTTTGGAACAGACATGTCGATAGAACAGCACTGTCAATCAATCCGATAGATTTTGAGTGTATCCGCAATGAATCTACTCTGCAATAAATTGGCTTGAGTCATTTAAAAACTCCTATCTTAATGTTAGGAGAAGAAAAATTATTATTTTGATCTACTTCTCCTCCCCTTAAAGCACCTTGGGCAAGGGCTAAGCATTAAAAAGAAAAATAACCAACAGCTGCATTACAGCAATAAAGCCTAAATAAAAATGACTGATCAATCCAGAGGAGAAAATATAAAAGACATATTCTATATAAAATACACACAAAGATTTTTAACTCAAAAGTTTTCAACTGTGTCAAATGTGTTACAGTAATTAAACAAGCAGACGGGATGCCAAAGCTGTAGGTAGTTAGAACACCCACATTTCCCCCCTTTTAAATCCTTCTGTAGTTTACTAAAGCATTTAAACTTCTATCCTTTCACAAACACTGTTCTAGTAAGGTACTTAGCAAGAGCACCACAGGCAATGATGACCCATAAACCTGTATGTGGATTTCTCTGCTAGTATCTACAGCACCACAAGAAGAGAGCCAGGATTCTCTCCTCCCTCCTTGCATTAGGCAGGAATCTGCAATTCCTTTTCCGAAATGATTCCCATTACACTTCTTCCTCGATGAATGTTGCATTTACTTCTCTTGGATGAATCCCAGCTATGTTGTACTGCATCTCAGACTCCTATCAGCTCACCTTAAAAGATTGTTTTCCTTCATGAAATGGTTGGGCCTGAAAACAAATAATTCACTACAATTTCATCAAATGGCACTGAGCAATTGCTTAGCTCAAATTATAAAGAAAGAAGAAGGTTCACCAGAAGGCAGTTTCTGCCACCCATATAAAATACATTTTTGACATTTGAGCAACGCAGTGGTCAGGAAAGGTGCTGAGGAGCTGAGTGCTCCCACCTTTCAACAATTTCAAAGAGTCAAGAACACTCAGCATCAGCAGTATTAGTTCAAGCCCATGTCAAATCACTTTATCGGAACATATATTTAAATAAGTAAAGTAAGCTACAGATATAACTGAAAACTACACAGAACAGAATTAAGAGGGACACTTTCCCATGGCAGAGGATCCACCGGCAAGGGAGTAGCAAATCACCCTTCCAAGAGCTAACGAAGAAGTCCTTCAGAAGAATCCCAAGGCAGTATTCCCTTATAACTGAAGGCACACAAACCTATTTCAAATACTTCTGATACTGTAAGATCACCCTAAAAAGTTTTCCCAAAGTAACTTTTAGACTGCATCTATCATTCTGCTCAAATCAATTCTCTTCAATGCATTGCACTAAGGAAGACTGGCTGAGATACGGCTGGCATCAATGACAGCACCATGAAAACTGAAAAATTACCTCTAAAAGGGTTTCAGAAGAAAATGCTCAACACTGTATTTCATATCACAGAGCCTCAAACAGAACATGTTGTTTATAATGCTTTCTCAAAGTACTACCATTAAAAAAAAAAATTAAGATGTATTAAGATACAGACAGCAATTTAGAACACCAGTGATCCAGTTAAAAGAAAAACACTTAAAAAGAAAATCATAATGCACTAACAGGTTAATACCAAATAATAGGCAACAGTTACACAGGTTACTAAAAATGGGTGTGAAATGATGAAATGGGAAATAAGGGCTGTGAAAATGCCTTGTGATAGCAAGCCACAAAAGAAGCCTCCCATGGGAAGCAATGGAAACCAACTTTCATGCTATCTAAGCTGGACAAAAATGTTTCAAAGAAGATCTGGAAGGAGAAAAATCCTACAGTGGGAGTAAGGAGTAGAAGATGAACATTTTGGTTACACACATAGATGGAGAAGGCAAGGAAAAGATGAATTACCAAAAGTAAAACTGGAAATTTGAGAGAAGCCCAGATCACTCTAGGTGGGAGGGGGGCAGAGAAGGAAAGGCTAGATAAGTTCTTTGTCCCTAATGTTTCTGATATTTACATCATTTTTCCAATTCAATGAAAGCAAGCAACAATCTCCAAGTAGAATTAACAAGCACACAGAAAGGCAATAAATATGGATTTAAAATGGAACATCTAATAAGAAAAGAAAGTCCTTCTCTTTTCTGCAAATGGAGGATAATGACAATTTAAATAAAAAAACCCATAGCAAACCATATTCATAATATACGGTTTCTGCAGGCTACAAAAATCATTGCGAGGTGCTGTATACTGCAGAGTTTTATGACATTTTTTGGCTGAGTTGATGATTAGGAGATTACATAAGCTGTTTATTACTTGCTGCAGCCTATGGAGCGCAAAAAAATGAACTGGTCATTTAATTTACACTAAATTTGTCCCAGATAGCAGAAAAAAAGCAAAGCAACTCACTGAAGACAGAGCAAGCATTAAAATGCTGCAACTGAGAAAACAGCACAATTTTCCAATATCGCGTTGTACAGAGAAGAGAAGTGGTTTGGTAAAAGACAATTAGTATAAAAAAGCTCTTGAACTCTGGACCCATGGATTAATGCCTAGCAACAGAAATGTGTGCATGTGTATTCACTTGCACGCGTGCATGAACATAATGGTTGTGGATGGACCAGGGAAGAGCTCGAGAATGACACGGGGCAAGGGAGGAAAAGAACGGCAATTCAGTCTTCATGTCTCCCCAAAGTCTCAACTAGAACTAATCAAAATGAATTCATCTGAATGTCTGTGATGGCCAAGAATTTAGTCACACACAGTCTGGCTGTCCAAATGACTGGTGAGGAAAGGGCTCACATCAATCAGTTTCATCTGAGAAGATTGGCACAACTTCAAGAGGGATTGACAGAGTTCAGTGTCTGCCAGACTGATGAGCCAAGCACCAAGCTGAAAATGTTCTGACTATTCATAATGACATTGCAGTCTAGGGCCTTTGATTAATTAATTCAGGAACTAAAGCATTCAGTTACTGTAAGAAGAATATTCGAGGTAGCTGTTTCCCCCCCTTTACTGTATATGAAATCCCACTGCTCTGCACTCGGGCCTGCACTGGTGCCATTACTGGAATGCCTTTGACTGCTGCTATGCTGGGTCTAATGTACACTCCAGTTCCTCCCCTCCCTCACACAATTTACTTTCCTGCAAAATAAATAAAGCCTTGCAAATGCTCAGTGCCTTGCCTTTGAGAGATTTTGCTAAATGAGCCTTCTTCCAGCCACAAAAGAAACATTTGTCTTAATTGTTACTAATAATGTTATCTTTCAGCCCTCTCCGAAAATCTCTGACCAACAGCAGGGCCCTCACCAGGCACTGCTAAAAATGTCGCTAGGTAGCATTACACATGCAGGCAATTAACAGCTTAAAAAAAGAAGGTTGATCATTTTATTGCATTATTGTTCAGACAGAAGAAAATTCATTTTCATTAAGATAAGACCTTTCTACTCATTCTCAGCCCTAAATCTGGTTAGACGAAGGCAAGGTGTCTGCTATATTAATGTATTCCAATTAAACTCAATTGGGTAACACAAATAGGAAACTTGAACAAGTTGTATTGAAGTTAGGGGGTGCTGCTACACTTTCTTGGGCATGCAGTCAGTCACACCATCTGTGTTTAATGGAAACCTTGAAGGATGAAAGACATTATATTGAAGTCAGATTGAAAAAAATCCCCGTACTCATCTCTCCCCAACCTAAATTATCTCACCATTATTGTCCACGTATTTGAACAGAGTAACCCATACAGACTCAGTCTGCAGTTGCCCTTTCTTTCTTTCCAGTGTGTATCACTTTTCTGCTTAGCAATGGTGCTCCCTGTAGCACGATATTTCCCTAAAGTATCCATCTGCACTGAAAAATATTTTAAAGGGAAGCAACAAGCTTGACATAACGAGTAGGAGTGAGATCCCAGAAAAACAGCAGCAAGGAAAAAAAACAAGGATTAAAGTTGGGAGAGGTTATTAATTGACCTTATTTCTCCAGTATTCACTTTGCATCCAGTGTGCATTTATTTTCTGAAACTCCATTTGTTCAAAAACAATACTTGCATGCCTTTTGCTGGAACAAAGTCAATCATCAACAAGAACGTGGCCCATGTAAATGAAGAAATTTAGCTAGAGTAATATATGTGCTGCTTTAATAAGAAAGTGAAGAGGCATTTCCTTAGTTTTCATGCCCATTTAAGCAATCTTTTTGTTCAACAGTAAGTCTCACCTGGCAGAAGACCATTAAGCTACAAAGCACAGAGGATTCACAATGCAGTAGCATGAAGGGCCCTTACAGGCCACATACAACGAATCCCTAATGGAAATACACCTGGTAAGAGAGGATGCAGTAAACTCACCAGATTCACAAACTACACCCTTCTCCAAATTACAAACCATTTATAAGGGACACACAAAGACTACAAGGCCTATTATAATACAAAAGCTGTATTTATAGGCTTGTGGCTGTTCACAGCTTTCAATTTAGATTCAAAACTCCAGTTTTGCTCCTGTAGTGAATGAAATATTCCATATAAAGACTATTTTCTCCTTCTTAGCACTGGGAAATATGACCTTTAGGACATTTTGGCTTAGTTCAAGTGATTTGGCTGCATTTCTCCCTTCCCTCGTTCCATTTCAATAGAAGATTATATAATTCAACTTCATCTGTAAAGCCCAGGGAAGCCTACAGGTAGAGAACAATGTACTGATCTGTTGTAAAGCAGCAGCTAGTAAACAACTTTTTACTTCCTCTTAACTTTTAAACAAGTCCCCTGCAGTAGTTTCTTGCATGAAATAACATCATGTCAGGACCTAATTCTGAAAATCAACTGAAAAAATCAACTGTAAGGAGAGCAACAGTTATTTCAAAGCTGAAGGACATGTACAAGACACTCAGGGAAACAAAAAGTCTGCTAATTTGAACTGAGTTACTGAGATCCAGAGTCTCAGTGAAATGAGACCATCAATGACTAAAGCAAAGCCATCCCACCAAAAATGTCTATACACAAACGCGTACTCATTTTGTTTTGGTCATACATAAGGTGACACCTTCCACTTCACTGCTAACAGCTGACATGGAGAAGGGACTTTTAAAATCTTTCCTCCCTCCTTCTATCCTGTTGTCACTGCTGTGCATTTCAGCCTCCCTGGCCCTTGGTACAGTCACCTCTATGAAAGCCACAGAAGTATTGCAAATTGACTAACAAGATTAGCAAATCCACGCTTGACTTCTTCAATAAGGTGTTGATGCATGCAGATATATTTGCCGAAATTACTTCATCCAGGAGCCATCAAATCTCGCTGGAGCCCCTTCTATTTTCAGTCTCTAATCCCTAAACCTTTCTAACCTGCATATAAGACAAAAAAAAAAAGGGAGCTGAAAAGGAAGGCGAGGAGATAATGATGCCCTCCGCGAAGGAAGCCGATCAGGAGTGCCTCCCCCAGCCCCTGCACATACAGTCAGTGCCAGCTGTAGGCCAATTAAACCCAGCCGCTCGCAGGTGTTCGCAGAAATGACTAACACAAAAGAAATTCGCACTTCAGAACTGCAATATTTAAAAGCTTTGAGGTGGAACCAAGAAAGATAAAAGCCCGAATTAAGTTTATTGCCACCTTGTGCTTCACTCTAATGCAGGTTTTGAACAGGGCCTCCCATTGGTATTAAAACTTGGATGAACATCTGCATTTAAAATACAGGAAACTGAGCACGTGAAGTGCTTTTAAAACGCCAGTTGCCATAGTAGATGGGGGCTTTAGTATATGTTCATTTATTATTATAGTTGTACAGCAATATGGTAAAATATATTTGCCAAGTGGGCAATACAAGCTCGACTCTAAGTCAACATAATATGCTAGATTGCTTAGATTTTCATAAATATTTTTGGTGCTTATTTTCCCTAAACATAACTCTCATTTCCCAAAATAACAATTTCTTTAATTTTTAATGAGAACAAAACCATGGCAAGATCTTATCATGCTCCCTTACGTTCAGATTAAAAACCACAAGAGGGGAGAAAAAGGAAAAGAGAGGCAGCCCCCTGACAACTCTCCATGTTCTCTTAAGTGGTCGAGTGACAGGAACTATCCGATAAGTGAATTCTTTCCCTCTCTCCACAGAGCAGCAGGCAAAGTATCTGTAAAATGAATTTCTCTTTGTGGTCCTATACCAAAAATAAGTATACAAATTAACATCCAAATGTCTTTAATTCCCATGATATGTCTATTAAGCAGCAATTCTCCATAAGGCTGTTTAGCTATCCAAACAGCAGCCTAAAATTATTATCTCTATAAGCTTTCCATAACTTATCACTCAGTTCCTATGAAAAGCCATTAATTTTGGCCTCTCTCTATCTTGGTCTCGCAGGAAATATTCTGCAAAGGGATGTAATAAAAATGTGATTTCTGCCATCATTTCATTAAAATTCCCTGTTAAATTTCTATCTGAACAGTGTACATAATATAAAAAAACTCAAGGCTCTTATTAATGGTGCTGCTCCTTATGATATGGACTTTAAAAAATAATGAAGACCATTTCTTACTTGTAAGAATATTGTTCATTTTTCATTCCTATTAAAATTTAATCTGGAAGTTGTTTAAAAATGTTTAAGTTTCATTACATTTCAACATCTTAAGAAGGGGAAAGAGCTAGCAAGTTCATGAGCAGGAATGCTGTCACTCATCTGTCTCGTCCACCGATATCTCAACAGTAAATCACTCAACCCATCCATGACTCAAGATACCCATCTGTAACACTTTACTACTTACCCATCTCACAAAAGCACTGTGAGGCAATGTTCGCTGAAGACCTTCAGCTCCATGGGTGGAGGATGATAGAGACGAGGAGCAAACTGCTTCCTCCACACTCTCTCTGAAGTTTTGGGAGAGGGCTTTTGGAGGTTTTTATTGGGGTTTTTGGTATGGGTTATTTTGTCTTGATTTGATTTTTGGTGGGTAGCAGGTATTTCTGGAGGATTTAAGCAAGCTGAAATCAATGTAAAAAATTGTAGGCAATACACAATAAAAAACACATTAAAAGTCACCAAGTGTTCAATATGAGAGTGTTCTTAGCAAACACACTACTGAGATGCAACCCCAAACTGCCTTTTAGAAACTGGAGAATCAACTTGTGTAGAACGTTAATCTGGTTCTCTAAAGTGGAAACCAGGCAGCTTTTCCCCACAGCAACACCGGGTTACTTCACATTTTTGAGAGTTTCCTAGAAGGAATGAGAGGTCTCATTTTCAATGGTCTTCTCTCTGCTTTCTTACTTGTAAATACTCGGTGGTAAGACACAGTTCCACCCGCCTGAGTCTCCGTGCTGCAAGGGCACATCCCTGCACTCCCTGCCATTCAACCCAACCAGCTTAAGTCAAGAGAACGAGACATTGTTCTGCAGCAAAGCTGAGTTAAATGAAGTGACAGTAACCCACCAAGAAAACTAAAATTAAACTATCAGAACTAGGGCATGCATCTCTTTACAAACACTGTGCTTAAGCACTTTCTACAATCAGGTCTTTTATTCAGGGGTTTAATTTTAGACATCTAAGTATAAAAATTCTGGCCCATACATTTAATGGAAGCGTGCGATTGCCAAGCTGAGAATGTTAAATCTAATTTTAGTTTTTCTTTGCGCACTTGTTTTTTCACACAATTTCTGCAACTGAATAGGAAAATATCTGTGATATTTTCTGGACTGTATTCACAATACTCAATTTAGTCGTTGCATGTGGTGTAGTTATAAAGCCTACTCCACTGAGTTGGAGCTTTTCATTATTGACAGTGAGACCAAAATTTAATTCTAAGCAATTGAAGTATTTTCTGGGGAATTTTTTTAGTTCTGAAAACATTTCTACTAAAATTAATGTTAATACATTGTGATCTGCACACATTCTAAATTAGAAACTAAAAGTTCACTGAAACTCTTCCTTTTAGATCTCTTTGTGCAACTATTACCTAGTTTTGTGCTACAGGCAAATTTTTGAATTTTCTTCCTTACATAGATGGGCTCATAACAGGAATATATTGATTTAAGCTAGTTTCATTACTACTAATGCTCTGCTAAATTTTAAAGACAATGCAATATTGAACAGAATAATGTGTTCTATTAATAAGCATGCTATTGAAATACTGAGCAGATTTATTGCATTTGGATGTTCAAATAAACGCTAAGATCATTTTATATATATCATCTCCTGCCTAAAAAGATGACTGAAATGGGATTTGATTTAAAAAACAATAATAAAAGCAACAAAAAATTGTTTGAATAATTAACCAATGGATTTTAATCAAAAAGAATATTCTCTAATCAGACATGTGTGGGCCTTGTTTAAAGCAGTACTTATTCCTTATTCACACAGATAAAAAGGACCTCTAAATGCACTGGCTGTAGCAAAAATTTGAGGAAAGAAGTTTAAAAGGATATTTAAGGTCTGTTTTGTAAATGAAATAAAGCAAACATGGCAAAACTTTTAAGTTCACACTGCACAGCGCTTGGCTCTTGCACACATACTTAAGCTGGCTCAGGAACCAGAAGTTAAGTATCCATGTCAGTGCAGTATCTGCTTGAGCCTGCTAATTAAGCTTGCTGAGAAGAACTAATTACTGATGCAGCTCTACTGCTTCTGGGAGCTGAGCTAATACCACTATGTGGTACAACATATCAGCCTGTTCGGGGGGTACCTGACCAAAGCAGGGCACAACCATGCCCTCAAGTAATTCATTTCTGATAACAAACAACAAATAAAGATCCTGTTTCTTCACCGGTGACCCAGCATGTGATCTCCCACAGGCCCTCTTCTCCGTGCCTCATCTGCCACATATGGAAAATGCTCCTGCAAGACTGCCTGAGCAGGGAAGGACTTACTGAAAGATAGGAAAATAAGCACCTTCTGAGCGCTAGCGTAACCGCAGCCAAAGGTTTGCACACACTGGAATATTCTTCATTAACTCTGCTACAAAGCATCCTCATTTCCTGCATTCTTGATTGCCACAAATATTGTACTAAGTGCTCAGGTTAAAAGAGAATGCTTTAAGCCATTTTCCAGCACAAATTTGAGCTGCCATAAAACATTCGCTTCCTATCTTGTTTTAACAGTTCTCCATAAGAATATTGCTAAAATTACATGGGAATCCAGGCTGAGGAGGAAAAAAGCAAGATTGTAATCAGAATAGCAAGCCCCGCTAGGGCTAACAACAACGGCTGGTTACTACTGCTAGAAGATAAGTGAGGCAGGCACAGAGCACCACTGTGCTCCCAGCAAGCATAGGGCAATATGCTCTGTGGACATCCTTGTCTTTCCATCTCTGCTATCACCACTACATATTTTTCTTTCATTTCTCTGTTGCTTGCACCCCAAAACATAAACGGGACAGGACAGGAACTCTGTTTTATTTACATGTGCAGCATCTGCCTAAATGATTCCAGGATTGATGACTGTGGCCCCTCCATTTTCCCGCACCTCTGCAGCAACATAAATAAAGCAGAAAGTCTGAATTTTGTTTCTAGTTTATTACAGCAGTTCACAAAACCTGACAGCTCCCTTGGCTGTCAGTATGTATTTCCAGGCTCAGGACCCTGTTGCCCAGAACACCACCTGACTGCCCAGTAAAGAGCCCATACACAGGTGTGAGCATCAAGCTGTGCTTCTGCAAAATTGCAGCAAGGGCCAGAAATCTTTATCTTTCTTTAATATTCATTAGCCGTCTCTAATAGAATAGAGCTTGATCTTCTAAACACTAACACAATACAAACAACCACACTAATTTTTTACAACCTGCCATTTCTGCTTGCACACGCTGCATGGCCTACAAAAGGTTATGCATATAAAATTGTTAGGTTACAGTTATTATCTTGTTAGAAAGAACATTTTAAGAGCATTTGAGGAATGAAAGGACTTTTTTTATTAATATTTCAGTAAAACTACAAGTGTGCAGTACGTGCTTCTGATGTATGAAAAACTAATTTCAATTCAGTAACGCGGCATAATTGCAACACCAAATCCCAACATGCCTCCAAAATCTTAAAGATCTAAAACTGGGCCACAGTCAGACCCTAACCCAATCTTCACTAGCTCAGCAGAGATCTTCCACTGCCTAAACAAGCTCTCTAATCACGGCTATGTAGAAATCTCTGCCTGTCAGATATTAAATCTTTTTAATCCCAATACTGATTAAGTGTATTTTAAAATGTTCCCAATAATTATTGTCATTACAGAGGACCTCTCATTGACCTGTACTGCATACTTTCTACTGTTCCTCCAATCATTTTATTTCCTACCCACATTCTCTCTACAGCTTACCACAAAAGCATAAAGGCCTTTTTTTAATTAAATGATCTCATCTTTGATGGGCAGCTGAACTTGGCAAACTGAAGACACCCACTGTGTAGCAAAGGCACATACTCACCCTTACTTATAGAGTAAATAACAAGAGTTTCTTCTAAGTTTGAGAGAAATATCAACTCTGGATAGCCACAAAGCCCTCTTACCAACACTGCATGCACTTAAAGATATTCTTCACAATGCCTGTCTTAGAATATTACCCTCTCAAGAAACAATAACCTGGATGAATTCTTCTTCTGGGAGTATCTACTGAAATAGCATTATCATAGTTCACAAGTATCAACAGAGCATGGCTACGTCATCTCCCTGTTCTTCCACTTGAACACATCTACATCTCCCTGTTTCTACCCTTTGTCTTTTTCTCATTCTGGTCTTATATTCCCATTTCACCCATTTACTGTTAATCTCCAGATAATAACTTCTGTAACAAACAAGTTACAATGCGTGCTTTAGGTAAACATTATGTAAATGTCAGAAGTCTTCTCATTATCTTCAATCATTCATAATCTATATTGGCTTACCAAGCAAAGTATTTGTTGACTACTATGAGCCCTCTTCTTAATTATGTCCTAAAACAAGCTTTAAAAAGTAAGTTCATAAAAGAAATGAGCATTAAGCACCTCAGGTCTCACTAACATACAGTCTTCAGCCAGTCACTCAAGATCCTTCCCTGCATTCTTCTTCAAAGGGTACACCCCTTTCAGCTGACACGCTTCAAGATTACTTCCCTCGCCCCTAACCTTTTTGAATAACTGACTGGAAAAATGATGAAATGAACCTTACCAAGTGCTCACTGGTCATTAGCTCACTACCTAGCCAGCACCACTATCTGGTGCTAATCCTTTGGTTTCCATTAACAGGCACAGTTCAGGCACAATACTGCACCCTCAGTTTAATTAGATGTGAAAACTCATGTGTCACCTGGTGTTCCAGGCCCTCTTTCTGACCAAAACGAGACACAGTGCTCAAAAGCAGCATCCTGAGGAGTCTAACAACCCTGCCGGCATTTCAATGGTTCACCATTTTGCATGAACACTTCTTATGGCTATTTTATATCTCAAAAATAGTAAATGGATAACAGACTTGATTCACCACTCTTACCCCAGCCCAACTGTTCTTATTTCAACAGAGGACTTTGGTACAAAGGGAGTAAAGCCATTATGAATCATGACGGTGCTTTGTTCTTGTGGTTTTCAAGCACAGAACTCGAAAAGCTTTGCAAGTGCTGGTGGGAAGCACTGTTGACCTNGTAATTATCCAAAGGTCACAGAGTGAATCAGTAGCAGATGCAGGACAAGGAGCCACTTATATTCACTTCCAAATTCCGCCCCCCCTTACTGCAATGAAGTTATAAGTGTAAATCAATAACTGAGGTCACCAAAAACTTTCTGCATGCAGATTGCAGTGAAGTCACCCTCAGAGAAAGCAATGACAAACGGGAAGGTGCTTAATGAATTTTTCAATGGTCTTTACATAAGGATGCAACAATCCAGGAGGAAGTGAGAAGACGCTCACTCGGGAAGCCCTGTAACAAGGCTGCAGTGACAAATCATTACTCCCAGAACACTGCTCAAGGAAATGTAATGCTGCCGTCTTCCAAATGCTGGGTTATAAAACCTTTCACACATACAATATTTAAAACCGTGAATTACACCTGAGAATGTATCCAAACATCTAACAGTATCAAGTCATGCTAATGGTCATCTGTTTATAGGTCAGAAGGGCAGTAAATTATTGCAATGGAAAGTAGTAAAGCCACATTGTATCCAGTTGTGCTGTTTAACAGGTGATAGTGAAAAGCAGGTGATGCATGGAAACTTCAAGTTTTTATAGCTCCTGCCTCAATCTATATTCACTTATATAAAGATGTCACATTTTTAAACATTTAAAAGTCAAATTGTCTGGAGAACAGATTCATATAAAATTTATTTTCAGAAACTGATATTTAGCCTACTGCTATCAGAGTTGATTGCTCTTATGTATAAGCTTTATTCAAGTTTCTACAGGTTTGAAAATACAAAGACTGACATTTCAGATCCCATACTCAAGTGTGTCATTAACCAGAAACTGAAATGGGAACATTTCCACTTTCTCAGAAATACTCAGTTTGTTAGGGTGATAACTGCATTAACTGTTTTTGAGTTTTTGTGAAGCTACTAAATATGACTCTACTTCAACACAGACAGGAAGGGAGAGTCACAATAGCAAAAGAAAAATCCTGAATTGGTTCCTTACCCAGCACAATATGCCCTGAGAATTAAATAGTTTCAAAGCTCTGCCAAAATAGATATTTGTAAGTGGCTAATGGCAGGAATGTTTTATTCTGTTTATGTCAAAGACACGTTTGTCAGGCGCTGGACAGCCAGACAAATCAGGGTCTAATTAGTTCAGTCAATTCCCTCAGTTTTATCCTTTCAGTCTACACTGAGTTATTAAAGCATCAGAAATAAAATGCTACTGAGACAGCAATAAGGGAAATAAGATGTCAGAACTCTATTAACAATGGCATTTTCAGGAAGCAATGTAAATAGAAAATCAAATTTATGCAAGAAATATATATCAGTAAGTAATACTTAATTTAATCATGCCGCATTTATCTTCAAAGCAGCTTTCATATCCAACTGATTTAAAAAAAAATGCTTCAACACATCAACATTGTGACTTCTTTGGAACAGTGACCATCATTCAGATTCAAATTCAGATGCCTACCTAATATAAGAGGATATTGGTCCCCAATCCAAATAGTACAGTTATACAAATAACAGTATGTGAGTAATAATTTATTCCACCCTCGACATTTAGCCAGCTCAGAAAGAAAGTGTGACAGTTAAGCAGTTGCAAGATAAAAAGAACCGGAAAATGCCACATTCAACTGAAATGACAGGAAATATTTAGGTAGACAGAATGTAATAAATTTGGCAGACTTATGGGAGTTTAATTGCCCCTTTGTGAAAAGAGATAAATACATGTGAAAACTGTAACTGTGAGGACCAGTTTCTGGGAGGAACAGCTTTCTGTTAGAGGTGCCTAAATCTTCATTACTCGAATACAACCATCAGAGAAAGGAAATTTTCCAAACCCACAGTGGTGATGGTGGTGCTGACAGCAGCAGCTCCCAGCTCTGTGCCTGGCTCTGTGCAGGCACCAAGGGAACAGTGGCCTCCTGTCCCGGAGGAAACACGTACCCACAACTTACTGGCCTTGCACCAGTTCACACCTGCCAGCACACACAGTGAGATCTTTCCTACTTCAAACAGCATCTGCCATCCAAATAACTGAGCCTTATTTGCTCACAGATGTCCCCAGGATAAACTTTCTTTCTGCCCTCTACCACTGTGAAATAGTGCATCTTAGCAATGGCTGGCAAGTTCCACTTTAGCTCTCACTCAGGTCATCCTGTCCATCAAACCATGACATGGAAAGATTCCTCACTAACACAGAGAGAAAAAAAATTGGTGATTACACCCAAAGTAAGAAGAGGTTTCTCCTAGGCTTTTGATAATTTAAAAAATGACCAGCCCTCCACTTTGCAGTGTTTGTGACATTTCAAAGTATTTTCGTAATCTCTTTAAACTTTTTATTTAATGTTTATTCTAACAGAAGCACTAATCTCTTAATTCAATCTTTTAACTTGCTTCTATTAGGGAAAAAAAAGGGGTTAAAAGGGAGTAACGAAGATCCCTAGGTTTGCCAGGTCTGTTTGGCAGCCTGCTATCTGGAATTTGTTCCCACAGAGAAGTGCAGACTTATGGATCCAAAAGGTTGAAGACAAATTAAAAGGAATACTTAAAATACCTACTAATTTTAAGAGAAGGGATTAGTTCAACATGTAATGAGCCTTAAAAATATTTCTGAAAATCAACAAGCCAGACCAGAAAAAAACATGGTCCTGCTTACTACTCAGGGTTGTCCACTTTATGTGCAGTGTTGATCATCTTAGTGACGATGCCATCTAATCATTCATGAAAAAGTAAACAGAATATCTTGATATTTAATAAGAAATAACAAGGACTTCAGAAAGAAGATGCCCAGATTCATCTAAACTGAATCATCTGCTGGATTTGAGTAACTTCCTGCAGGTGCCTCACACTTTCACTCCTGCCATGTACACAAGGACCCAAGAGTGACTGACATTGCTGTCACTCATCATTA
Organism: Edolisoma coerulescens; assembly: GCA_013397115.1. NCBI lineage: Eukaryota > Metazoa > Chordata > Aves > Passeriformes > Campephagidae > Edolisoma > Edolisoma coerulescens. Next base: position 1,277,241 of record VWZW01007071.1, read on the forward strand.
GAAAGAAGGGATCAGGGAGTAACTTTCCAATATGTACGTGTCCACCAAGTTACACAGCCTGACTGACAAAGCACTGAAAGGGAAAAGCTGCAAGTTTTCAAATACTTTTTATAAAGAAAATCTGTAGTCCTCTACATTTACTTCTTTTTAAATAAGCACACTATTACAACCACAGTGTTTCCAACAAACTGTTATAATAGAATTAATCCTTAAATAAACTGATAATAAGAATGCATAGGAGTGTGGCTACCTAATAAAGGACTCCATTGTTTTTTTCTTGTATTTTACTCACAGAAGCACATACTCTCCATTTCAGATGATGTAATTCTTTTTACCTCTGATGAATAAACACGTCCATGAAATGGATCATATCATATGTGTATCTGTCTTGTATCATACAGCATTGGAGGGAGGAGTTTTCCCAAGGTTGGGCACTTGTTTTTTCTAACCCAGCACAAGAAAAAAGACTACCTTTTTGTAAGAATTAACTTATGTACGGAGAATTCCCAGGCTAACTGAGCTCTCCTTACATTATCTTACAACTAGACCTACAATTCAACTTTGCATTTACAGAGCATTTTAAATTCACTGAGCTTACATTCTCTAACAAACACCAGGCATCATCTCCTATTTAAATAGCCACAAACTAATCCAGAAAGCAATTAAATAACTTGATGGCAATACAGCAACAAAACAGAATTAGATCCCAATTCATCTGCTTGCCAGCCCTCACCTACCTGGTAGACCACAGTAGCAGTCCCAGCTGCACACTTGCATGCAGAATTCTCATAGTCAGCACAAGTAATGAAAAATATTAATCAAAACTCCTCATGTCCCTTTAATGATATTCCCATGGAAAAAAATGAAAAACAATGGCCTAAATATTTAAAGACCTTTTTAAATGTGTTTCTGAAGTCTCATTTCTGCAAGTAAAAAGGATTGCCTCCAGACCTACTCCTGGCTCTGATTTTACCTGAAGCTTTGGAATCCATAGTAAGGGCATAAGATAATGTTTCAAAAGGCTGACATCAGCTGATTAACCAGAATGTTCAAGTTATAAATAAATAAATAAATAAATAAATCTGGGACTTATTTCTGTGTTAAGATTTAGAAAAAGTAGAAAATACTATAGTCATACAACCAGACAGAGTATTATATTCAAAGCTTGCTTACATGTATATCAGTTCAAGTGGGAATGCTGAACGTGTGCTGATGTTTGAGCCATAGGTTTGTGTCTTCAATGGGTGCTAAACATGGGTTTGCTAAAAAAGACATTACTTACAAGTCAGTCTGTGTATTCATTCATGTGATGTTTGCACATGCACCCAGGTACACAGAAGAGGAGGCTTTTTGCACTGGCAGTGCTGGTCAGAAGCAAGTCCTTCCCACATGTCTGCTGACAGCAGAACACCACTGTGCATCCCAGGTCCTCTATCCCTCTCGGCCTCAAAATCTCCAGGGACCCCAAGGAAGTGTGCTCACACACATGCAATGCAAAAGTTACAGCCAAAATTAACCATTCTGTCTCCTTCAACCTCCTGCCTAAATGTGCACACTCATTACAAGGGACACTCTCAAATGCAGCAAAACCACAAATGACAAGGAGTCCCAGAGAGCCTAGCTGAACAAATTCCGAAGGATAAGTATTCAAAAAGAAGTCACATTAACTGTGGAATGCTGCGCTTCATATGAGGGGCATATGGATCTCAGGAAAAGAAACGGTCTCCACAGCTGTCACTTAACATCCAAATGAGTGACTTCAGTTTCTCACAGGCAACTATCTTTGCAGTCCGGTGCTCTCACTTAATGAGACAAGTTCTCCATTAAAATTTTCCATCTCATTTTCTGTAACCATGAACATAAATTCCTGACTAAAATGATGTTCTCGATATGACTGTGAATAAAAGCTTTTCTGCTGAGGTTTAAAAGTGACAGCCTGCAAGAGTAGGTCCTTGACCTAGTCACAGAAGGCACCAAGGTTCTTAGAATCAAACAACGATTTAGGTTGGAAAAGACACCCAAGATCATTAAGTCCAACCATTAATCCAGCACTGCCATGCTCACCACTAAACCACCTCCCCAGCTGCCACATCTACACATCTTCTACATCCTTGCAGGGATGGTGACTCCACCACTTCCCTGGGCAGGTTGTTCTAATGACTGATCCCTCTTTCGGTTAAGAAATTTTTTCTCATATCCAATTTAAACCTCACACAACTTGAGGTCATTCCTCCAGTCACTTGTTACTTGAGAGAAGAGACTGACCCCCACTTGGCTACACTCTCCTTTCAGGTCATTGCAGTGTCTGAGAAGGTCCCCCAAGTCTCCTTTTCTCCAGGCTGAGCCCCCCCATCTCCCTCAGCCACTCCTCACAGGACCTGTGCTCCAGACCCTTCCCCAGCTCCGTTCCCTTCTCTGGACATGCTCCAGCACCTCAGTGTCTTTCTTGCTGTGAGGGAACAAAACTGAACACAAGATTTGAGGTGTGGCCTCACCAGTGCCCCCAGCACAGGGGGATGGGCACTGCCCTGGTCCTGCTGGCCACACTATTGCTGACACAAGCCCGGTGCCATTGGCCTTCTTGGCCACCTGGGCACACTCTGGCTCATGTTCAGCCACTGCTGACCAGCACCTCCAGGTCCTTTCCCACTCAGCAGCTTTCCAGCCACTCTATCCCAGCCTGTACCTCCAGGGGGTTGTTGTGACCCAAGGGCAGGACCCAGCACTTGGCCTTGTTGAACCTCACAAAACTGGCCTTGGCCCATGGATCCAGCCTGTCCCGATCCCTCTGCAGAGCCTTCCTGCCCTCCAGCTACAAAATTTGGTGTTGTTCTCAAACTGACTGAAGGAGCTCTTGATTCCCTCATTCAGATCATCAATAAAGATAAAAAACAGGGCTAGTCCCAGTACTGAGCCCTGGGGGACACCACTAGTGACCAGCCCCAGCTGGATGCAATTCCATTCACCAACACTCTTTGGACCAGGCCATCCAGCCATTTTTTTTTCCCCAGTCACCAGTGCACCCATCCAAGCTATGAACAGCCCGTTTCTCCAGGAGAATGTTGCAGAAGACAGAGTCAAAAGCTTTACTAAATTCCAGGTAGACACCATCTCCAGCCTAATCCATCAAGCAGGTCTTTTTTGTGAAAATTCCTCTGAAGTTTTAGAGCAGAAACATTCATCAGATGCATCGTTCAACTGAGGTACTGATGTTCATGACTCAGCTCCAGAGAGTAAGAGTTTTTGAAATTACACACCAGAAAACAGAAGACATCCTGAGGGTTTTTTCGGTCTGCTCCAGTCAACAGAATCGCTACCATTTACGGAGAATAGATGGGGAAATAGTTTAACATGGAATTAAATGCATCTATTAAAGATTAATGAGAAATTACTTTATTTCAAGGCAGAAACCATCTTCAAGGTAACCCAGACTTCCAAGAGAGGTCAGAGGACATCATTTGCTTTCCCGTACTCTAAATCTTAGTAAGTAACTCAGTCAGCCTGAGAGACCATGCATATGTGTGGGTAGCTTTGAATACTTTGGTTTCAGATTGACCATTTTCTTGCATAGCAGGAGAAACTCATGTATCCCTTTTTTCTGTTGATGGTACTATGAAACATCTTTGGCACACGATGGCACTGAATGTCTACATGATCTGTTTCTACCCACGTTCTAAAATCTGAAATTATACAAGCACGGTTTCAAAATGAAGAGCAATGTGTATTACTGTAAGCCAAAGAGAGACATGTCAGACATTTTCTGGCATTTGCCATAAATAGACAGCAACCAAAAATTGTTATGCAATGATATTTAATGCATTCACTGGATCAGAGACAGGTAATCATGCTACTGTTAACCAAAAATCACATGCAACATGTATGCAGACTTGCAGTAAATGCTGTGGATGCATGGTCTGTGCTGATGCCACCTCACCAGTCACATTCTGCTTATACAAGGAGATGAGTCCAGCTGTCTCAAGAACTTAAGGAATTTGCTCTGTGGTGGATAAAATCCCAGAAGGAGACTCCTTACAAACTTCAAATGGCAAACTGTGCATCAGAAAAACTTTTAAGTTTGAATTTTTTTGCAGCTCAAAATGAAAGACTCAAGCTAAATCTTAGGGTATTCAGAACTAACTCGAAGAGATATTTCTGCAGGCAATCATCCTGGTACAGACAGATAACGAATTCCCACCTTCTTAGCTGAAAGAAAATTACACCCTCAGCTCTCATGAAAAATCTTTCTGCCATACAAAGACCAACCTTTAGTGCCCTGAACTGATAATCACCTGGCTTTCATTAAATAAAGACACTTCTAATTAAACAACCTGATCAACACACAAAAATGTGTGCTTTGCAGGCAAGAGATGGCAAGCAATTTATCTTTCAATACAGTAATCACTTATATCACACTATCTGTAATCTACAGTGATGAATAAAGGTATTTAGATTATGAAATCCTAGAAGAGCTACAGACTGTATTCATTTCAACAGCAAGAAATGGCAACTCTTAACTGTTTGCATTTTCAGAAATAGGATTCCAGCTGTTGAACTGGCCCAGAAGCATCTTTACTTTTTACCAAAATATGTTCTCACGGAATGATCTCCCTCTTGAAGGGCTGGTGACAAGAGAATACACAACAGTCACAGAAAAATTCAAGCTGGATGGGTACTGTGGTAGTTATCTGGTCTACACCTCATCAAAACAAGGCAAGCTTCAAAGTACATTAGGTTCCTGGTTCAGTTGGGCTTTGAAAGCTGCCAGCACTGGTTTTCCTGAAGTTCAGGACTGTAATGTTAATCACAATATAAAAGACATGCCACATTTGGAGGCATCAGACAAGTCTAAGAACTGGGAACTGGTGGATTGAGGATATAAGTATATGAGAAACTGATTTTCAAGAGTCTTAAGTTTTGAAAAAGGCTAAATACTGCTAAATCAAAGGGCATGTGCATAGGTCAAATGGACTATACAACAGTAGTGCCAGCATATGGCTGGGCAGCTGGTATGCTTACACTCCTAACGACCACCAGGTAAACAGGTAACTCCACAAAGTGATGGATAGAACAGAAGTTTCCTCCCTCAAGGCCTGCAGCATAATACAAAATCTTTGACAGCAAGTGCATTCATATGCAGCCTTGAATCCACTTACTCCCACTTCAAAGTAAGAGGATGCTGGTGAGTATGGCCACAATGCACTCTCCCAAGAGCCACTACAAGTTAGACTGGAGAAATTGCAATATCAGATCTAAGAGTTTGCAAAGTGCTTCTCAAGGACACGCAGTTCTGCTGCAAATTTAAATTCTCATATAAATCCAGAGGTGACGTTTCACAAGTGTAACAGTATCATCAGAAGCCTACAAAGCCAAGAGTATGTTTTGATCTTGGAGAATGGAAAGGAAGGCACTGTCTTCTTTCCAGATTTATCCCCCAACAGAAAAATATACACCAGACATGATTGTTCATCCAAGGAAAAGATTTCCACAGGAGGGACAGTTTTTAAAGCTAAATGGGTAAAACTGAGAGAGGCATATTCGAAGAAAACAAAAGGAAAATGAAAATATCTTAAAGAGACTAGACACAAGGCTGATTAAAGACTGTAGAACAAAGAGATGGTGAACTGGCACCGATCTCAGTTAAGCAGTGAACTGAGTGAGCCGAGAGTGAAGTGCTTATCACCAGGAATACAGTGTCATTCACATCAAGAAAATAGACTGGGCGAGCCAAACAGTTCTACTCTGGCACACATTCCAGGGGATTGAGTGTGGGTGGAATTCTGTTGTGAATGCCAGCAACGCACAGGTATTGCAATACTGATATTTCCTTTTTGCTTAAATATTTATATCCATCTGCATTCCTGTTCAGTGTTAACATTTTTTAGAAAAGACAGGTAAATTAACTGTGACCTAGTATCTTAGAGGTAAAAGGAAAAAAACATTATTTTTCTTCATGCTATTACAGGGTAGTCTATTCCAGACCACCCTATGTTTGAAATATCACTGCTAATCACTTTGAACACCCATGAAAAAGCACCCGAAATCTGACACTCTGAGTAAAAAAACAGAAAGAATGAGGATAAAAACATTATCTCATTTTTACAGATAAGAGAGGCACAGAGAGAGATCAGAGGATTTGCAGAAAGTAACACAGGTAAGGCAAGGCTATTCCTGACAGTTACTCATGCTAAAACTGTCTCTGTCTGGCCTTGCAAAATTATTCCAATACCCTTGAGTCCCTAGTCAAATTAGTTCTTTATTTATTATCCCAGTTTTCAAGTATCTTTCAGATGGGCTCATCCGTTGTTCCCATACAGCTGGGTAAACAGACTAAGTCAATTCTATCACGCAGGTTTACCTTATAGCATTCAAAACCCTTAGCATATGCGGTTTTTTTTGTTTTTTTTTCCTTAAGCAAGCTAAGAATGTGTTTAAAGGTGACCTGTACTGAAAAAAAATGGAACTGGGGAAGTTTGGGGACAATCACAAAGGAAATTCTGAAGATTGGCATGTTTTGGTATCTTTTTCAAAGAAAAAAATTAATAAATCAAATAAGTAATGTTTGAAGCTTTAGTATGTAATCATCCTTACCATGGCAAAAAAAAAAAAAAAAAAAGGGACAGGAATCTTAGTTGTCAGTATGAAAAAAAAGCAAGGCTTAGTAGTTTTTGCAGAAAAGGGCTTTTTTCAGACTTTACTGTGAAATAATACAATTGCATTCAACAATTTTTAAGAAGTGATTCAAGAGAAATAGCAACATTAAAAAAAAAGTTAAAAAAAAAGTTAAAAAAAAAGTTAAAAAAAAAGTTAAAAAAAAAAGTTAAAAAAAAAGTTAAAAAAAAAGTTTAAAAAAAAAGTTAAAAAAAAAAGTTAAAAAAAAAAAGGCCTTCCCAAAAGCCAATTT
>VWZW01007071.1:1284148-1356837 GCA_013397115.1 Edolisoma coerulescens
ATTTTGTTAGGATTTTACAATACGTCCAAAGCCAACCATGTCTTTCAGGATGCTTGCATGCTGCTTAGTAGTGAACAGTACCTCGTTCCTGATGAGGGCCACTCCAAAAGAGAGGGCAGACATCAGAACACAGAGGGAGAGGGGAAATGATAAACCATTGAAAATAAATTCCTGATGTTCCTTTCCATCTGTAATCCCACTCCATATCCATGCTTTTTCTACACAAGGAGGAACTGAAGTCTCACACACACACAAACACACAAGAATCTTTGTGAACCAAGGGAATTAGCAGATGTGTTGGTAATCTTCCACAAATAAGAAACAAACGCTGCCAGCTGTACTTGTATATTCAAAGATTAACATTAATAAGCAGTGCCAAGACTACAGGTATTATCTTTCCTTAAGGTGACAGAGCTCAAGAACCCCAGTCCTGCAGAAACTTAGCTGCCTGTCCAACTTTAGAGCCTCAAGTCCTACCCTACGCTGCAGAACATCTACAGATTCATCGGTCAGAACTTGCCAAAGCAAACTGGATTCCTGCCACTGTTTGAGATGGCAGTGAAGTAGAGAGTATATAAACTAGGTCAGAATGATTACCTAGAACAAGGGCAATTTTCTTTACATGTCTGTGTAAAGCTTCTGAAAATGGCAAAGACTGAACATTTGGGCGCTGCAGAGAGTATATCCAAAAATCATTTTTGATAGAAAAGTTTAACTACATTTTAATATGAATGATATTTTCTATTAACAGCAAGGCAGAAGCCTATTTTGCAGTAGAGCTCTTCCTTTACTGAAGAGCTATCTCTCTGAATCTGAGTCAACTTTAGTGACCACTTTAATATTCACTTTACAATTAATGCTTCTTTTTATGGGTTGGTAGAAGGTAAACCAATTTCAGTTCGGCTTCTAGGTATTGAATTTATTATAAAAAGTTATGTACTTAAAACTCCTATAATGAAACCAGAGGCATCATGAGATATTAACCTAGAGTTAATGCTGAGAAGGCCAGTTTGAATAATTCAATTCATGTCACCTTAAGTATCTTTTCAAATGGAATTAACTTTATCTCACAAAAAAAGGAAGTTCCATGTTCCAGTTACTGATTATCGACTCCACGAGAGTTCTGACTTAAATCATCTTACCACCATCTTCCCGGCAATTTTATTTCACTACTGCCAGGATGCTTCTTTACATTTTGAGAGCTGACTTCCATTATAAAGAAGCAGTATTAGCTAAGAGGAAAACATGGTTTCAGAGTTACTGCTATCGTTAGGTGATACTAAAACAGACAAAAATAAAAGTTAACACCAAAGCATCTGCATTAGTTCAGTACAGCTACAAACCACGGCTGCATTTCAGCCACATGCACACAGCTACTGCAGTCGTCTACATCCTACAGAACTCCACCTCTTTTTACAACAATGCCATCGATGTTTGGTAATGCTGCAGTTCTCTTCACCTGTTAATTGTCTTATTCTGACAGAAAACCCGGCATTTAAACACTGAAAGGAGATGTTTTCAAATACCTATCTAAGCCCAGGGGAAAGTGACAGCTCAGGATCAGCATTATGGTACGGTAAGAATGAGGGAGACAGGCAGGTGAAAAGCAGAAGCAGGAGGTGTTAAGATACAGGCGTAGAACAAAGAAGTGCTTCATTACAGAGTACAACTGTGCAGTCCAACGTTTCTGCAAGACACGGGAAAATCAGAACAACGCGGTACATCGAAACACAGAGACCCGGTAAGACCAGCAGCGTCCTGAAACAGGAAATGCTGATTATGTCTCCTAGACAGGTCCACGAAGAGAAAACTATGTAGCAAGCTAGTTACCTTGCTTTAAACCCAGATAAGTCCAGGATTTCCTCAACTCAGACAAAAATGAGCAACAAGTAAAAGATTTAAATTGGATCTGGATTCAAACAAAACTTAGGAAGACTTTCATTATCCTAATATTTTGGTAAGATGGCTCTTTTAGAAGTCCAGCTTAAAATAGAAAGGGAGAGCACAAAAGCTTCATCGGGGCACAATGAGCTGGCATGGGCAGCAGTCGGAGCAGCAGGAAAGTGTTCCTGTGTCTGTCCTCTTCCAATTCTTTCCTCTCAAAAATCCCTCCCTGCTGTGTTCCCCTGGGGAAGACCCCATGGAGGCAGACAGAGCAATGCTGCCCTGAACGACTGTGTTAAGACAACACTCAAATAGAACAGAGACCCAGCAGGACAGTGAGAGCTCAGAGTTCAGGTATTAAAAGATGTGTGAAAATAACACGTAAGTCCATCAAGAAGCAGCCCAGCGATCCTTCTTGGGTTTCAAAAGCTATCCCATGAAGGAGTGCATGAGGGAAAGAACAGACAGAGTGGGGCAGTCCTGCTCACCTCTCCACAGTTTCTGAGCTGTGAGCAGAAACAGCACAAAGTGCTTGTTTGGGTGAAAAATGGTAACAATTTATAAAGCCAAATGAAAAGAATGAGAAAATTGAAGAGGAAGTCGAGAAACATCAGAAACATTTTGCACGCTATAAGATAAACCAGTTGAAGCACGTTTTGACAGGTTTTTATCTATGCCTACAAAGCTTTGCACACAACAAGAGGACTAGGGTAATTTCAGACCTGCTAGGCTGGAGCTGTAGAGTATGTAACCATAAATGAAATGTCAAGGCAAACCTCGATATAATATCTGAATTTGCATTTGTGGACAAAAGTACCAGTAAGTATAGAGAAAAGAAATAATGGAATCAAAGACGAGCTTGATAGAACTTTGCACATGAAACCAGAAAACAACTTTAAAGAAGTCTCTGTGTATATACTGATAGAGTGATTAGGAAAAACAAGAGGAGATGAACATGGATTGTTGAACTGATTTGATAGTCAGTGGGCTAAAGGTTTCCTATTATCTGCTTCCATGTTTTTGTAGCTGTGATGACACCGGATCCCTCAATACTAAGGTCTAACCTAGTATAGGATAAATGTACTTGAAGCTGAAAGGCTACAGATGAAACATTCAGGGCAAAACCTGAAGGAAGGATTGGCATCACCCAAAACACAGCTGCCACAGTGCTGTTGGACTACATGGACTCCTCTGGACTATTTTCCATGGAGATCCCCAGCAAGCTGCATACCATGAAAGCAACAACACAGACATCATCCATTCTGGGAGAAGGATATTCTTGTTTTGAACTCAATGCCATCACAAAAATGGATGGCAGACATAAACACAAAAGAACGGAAATGAAATGTTTATAAAAGGTTAAAAGGCTCACAAACAGCTCAATATCTAACAATATTGGACCAAAAAAAAAAAAAGCTAAGAAAACCCTAAAAAACCACATCATCAGGACAAAAAAAACCACCCCTGATGACAAGAAGTCAGAGTATTGCTACCTGCTTCCTAAAGAGAATCAAAGGGCTCCTTCCTGCACAGTCTCCAGTCTCCCGAGAAGCAGGACCTGCCTGTATAATTCTCACAGCAGGGAACCACTGAGATGCCAGAATCAGGCCTCCTTTTGCATACTCTGTGCTGATGACTTTACTTCTAGTCCTGTTATAAATAAGCCTTTACGACTGTTCCAGCCGAAGAGGGGATCAAGGGCATAACCTCTACAAAAAGGCATGGTCTTATGTAGGATGGATTCTGGAGATCTGCAGATGGAAGCTGCTACCAGAGAACAGCAAGCAAGAACATGGGGTAGAGCACTTGCATAGGCAGTCTTCTCTGCCAGGGTATGATCTGCCATCAGCAGGGATGCAAACCAAGCACCTAGCTACCACAAGCAACCATGTTCTCAAGGTTTGGGCACCTACTTCAGAGAAACACTTTACTACTTAATTTAACACGTACCCCTAGCCAACATTTTCTGGTTTTAACTGCATATAGAACTATAGGTCTTCTATAAAAAGCTCAAATCAGATGAGCTGTTTTACCGACTTGAGAAAGCTCCTATTGACCAAATACATCATCTGTAATGCCCTTTTCAATCATCAAAAGCCACAGTGAAAATGTGAAAGGCTATATCTACAGTGACTGCAATTATTTTCCTGTTTAAATAACAGAACAGAAAACACAAGAGCATCTTAACTTTTTCCTTGGCAAAGGTGTGGGTTCCCATGATTCCTACTCCATTACAACATGGTCAATTAACTTCACCCATTTTATTGACCCAAAACTTGTGGGGTTTTTTTTCATTTGTTTTTCTGCAATCCGTGTATTAAGGGAAGGACTCATGGGAAACAAATCACAAAATAGGATTCAACACTTTATGATGCTAGATAATACACTTACAGTAACAAAAAGTTTTGACTAGGTCATTTCAAAAAAAAGGGAGATGGCAAAAGAGAGCTTACCTTCTGCTCCTTTTCCTTGGCAGCGTTGAGTTCAGAAAGGGAATGTGATAGTTTTTCTTGCTGCTCAGCCAGGTACTTCTGATAGAGGCTCAAAAGTTCTTGGCATTCTCTGTACTGCTGCTGCAGAGGTGAGACATCAGCAGTTAAGGGAAAAACACCCCTTAGCGAACAGTTATAGCCAAATATATACCAACTTACTCTGTGTAAATCTGATTTAGATCCATAACAGTTCAATTTAGAAACAGATACTGAGTGTTTGAGTAGTGCCTAATGATGATAAATCTGCTTAGAGATGAATGTTCAAGTACAACCTTCTTTCTACTCAGAGTGGAAAAAGAAGAATTGCACCAAATTCTTTTATCATCGGAAAAGGGACAGCAGCAGGAGGCAGGTGATGACATTGTTTCAGCTGGAACAACTACAAGCCTCTGATTCGTATTCAGCAAAGCCAGCCATTACCAATGTTTATTTATAAATAAATAAATAGCCAGCCAAGTAAGTAAATAGTCCATTTTTAAGTACAGACATCGATTCACAAGCCCACATACCCAAATCCAATCTCTTTGCTTGAGCACCAATGGCTCAAAACCCCATAGCCACAGATGCAGTGCTACAGGCCTTTTACAGACCAGTAATAATTTTTGGACAGTAATCTGGAGAAGCAGCAACTGTGGTGTTTGCAAGGATATTAGCAACAGTGTCCTGCCTTGCTTGCAGCATTGAAATTCCAACAGGAGATAAATCTGCTCTTCACCTGTCATTGTGTAATTCCCTCCCTTGCTCATGTAGCATGGTAAACCATTTATGCTCCCCTCTCTCCCCCCTCACTTTTAATTATGCATGCAGATGGGATAAGGGCTCGCTGTCCAAAGAGATTACTCTGAATAAATACTTTAATAACAAGTCACTGCAATTAAGGTAGGGAACAAAAACTTCTTCAATCTATAAAACGGTGTTGAGTTACAGATTTCCTTAACATTTTTATGATCTAATCATTGCTTCTGGGCAAATTCATGTTGCAATCACTTTTGCCAATCATGGCTGCATAAATAACTCACTGCTTTGTTATTCCCTGTTATGACCCTAAGGGGTTTTTTTTTGGTTCAGTTTTGTTGCCTTCCCCCCCCACCCCCCTTCTTCTTATTCTTTTGCAGGAGGGGTGGCCTTGCCAGGGCTTCATTTTTGTTGTTTGGTTGGTTTTCTTTCCTTTAAATAAAAGGCTACCGAGAGAATAAGCAAAACATTTTAGGAAGGAATGGAAGGTTAATAAACCCCAATGCTGAAATCAATCAGGAGAGCTCTCATAACACCTTTGCTCAGCACCTGGAAATATGGGAGAGTACAAACAATGGTCTTAACAAGCTAATTGCTTTCCAGAGCCAGCCTGCCTGAAGCCGGAGCTGTTTTACATTTCAGTTCATTTCGTCAGAGAGCACCAAAAGGCTGAAGTGATTTGTGGTGGTCTCAGGAGTCTCTGCCAGCTATGATGTATATAAAAGGAATTTTTTATTCCAGTTGTAACCATAGGCAGTAATGTTTATAGTAGGTGAACATATTAGCCTGGACGCAGGGCATGAATTTTACTCTAGCAAAAGCCAGTTCATTTATACAGCCTAAGAGTTAAATGTCGGTATTTGAAGACAAATTATAGGGAAATTCATTTAAACCCATGTTATGTGGCAGAATATAAAAACGGACAGTCCTATCTATCTTTATCAATTTTTTACAGCCCTCTTAATTCACTTTGCTTCCAGCAACCCCTTCCCCATGAAACGGATTTTGCCCTCTCCTCCCTCCAGCTAGCACACTGCTAGCATCAGGAATGAGTACGTTAAAGAGTCCTGGGGCACATGAGTGATGGCCAGGTAGCCACCCTCACTCTTGCCACAGTGTTAGTATCAGTCCTACTGGAAAGCCAGGCAAGACTGCCCTCGCTCCTAAGCACCATTAAAAAGATGTCCCACTTGTGTTTTACAGACTGCAGAGCCCTCATTGTACACATGAGGCCACCACCTCCTGCATGTGGCTGCCAAATTTATTTAAAATACAGTTTAAAACATGACAAGCAAAATTAACATCAGCAAAGTATGCAAGCAAATCCTGATTGTTCAAGAGCCAGTTCTGTGATGATGAGTGGGAAGGGCAACAGCTCACATGAGCTTGAATGGTGGCTCAGATGCCCCTGAAATTCTTGTGAGATTTGGTCAGCCACAGTAAAACTTGCTGTATTAGAAGATTAAAACCTTGTTCATTCACACAATCACTCTACATCAGGTATTGTTATAGCCACCACAGTCTAAGAGTTTAAAGCCCTGCTTTGCTTACTAAGTAAACATAAAGCTTCGAATATGAAAAAAGAGTTCATTTGTTTTAAGATACATGCAGAATAGCTGAAAGTATGGCAATTCTCAAAAATGTGCTGGTACATTTACTGCAGAATATGCTCTTAAGAAAAAAAAAAAGCCTTAATATAAGACCTTACTCTCTCATTCTATTGAATTTTTTGCCAAAAGCAGCAAGATGATCTCTTTTTTTCTCCTACATATTAGCTGGGCAATACACAACACTGCCACAAAAATATTTAAGTCATTCAAATATAACAAGGTCATGCATCTACTGAGGCAACACAGTCTTTGGACAAACATATGTGTTATGATAAATATTTTTATAATCTGCTTTAAAGAAAATATGTAAGGTTGAAAAAACAGTATAGGATAAGTCCTACAGATTTGCATTCCAAAAAAAGTAATATTCCTGAATGCATACATCAGGTAATTCTTCATGTGTTCAGGAGCACAAATATTGGATTTGCAAGATGTTAGTTACCTGGGAGAAGTGGTACTTGGCATTTCACTGAACGGTAGTTTTATGTCCAAGAAATATGCATTTGAATGCATTAGAGTAATACTTTTTATGCAGTTTATTAGTAAAGTATTAAGGTTGTACGTGGAGGGGAGAAACAAAAAAAAAAATTAAAATTAGAAATGCAAAGGTTAGGATTTCAACAGCCACATTTACGTGCCATACTGCAAGTACTACATATTTTATAGAATAAATTAGTTAATTTTTTCACTGAATGTAAGTCAAAGAATTAAGAGCTCATTTATGGCTCTTAAGAGATAATAACCTCAGTGGAGACGGCTGGCTTTGAGAAGAGGGGCTGCAAGCACACAGTGGTGACACGCTTACAGAAGCCAGGGACAGATGTCCAGGGAGCCAGGCAGGGAACAAAGAGCTTTTCCTTAGGGGTGAAGCTTCACACGAAGGTACAGCCAACCTCATGTTCAACTGCTTCCAAGATACTCTCCCACTCACTCCTTCCACCCAGACCAGCTCTGCAGCCCCTCCAGATCCCTCACTCTGGGCCTGAGCAAACTGACCCAGTGAGGGAAAGGGATAGCCAGGCACAAGATCCAGCATGAGGCAAGCAGAGGGAGTGGGAGGTGGGAGCAGAGGACACCTCTTCCAGCAAGAGGCACAAGTCTGGGAGTGTTTATCCACCTTGCAAAGTCTCAACCCTAACCTTCCTTCAGTTCTACTCTTAGTCCTCAGACTTTGAATTCTGCTCCATGGCTGCATCAAGTACTCACAGCTTACTCCTCGCTGAAATACTGCCAGCCTCCCACAGGCTGAGGCAGGACAAACAGCTACAGTTCTTGCTTCCCCAGAAGCTGGGAGGGGAAGGACCAGTCTCTAGCACACCCACTGACCTCCTGCACTGTTCCCAGTCCACTGTTTCCACTGCCACTTTGAATATAAGTGAATATACAACTGAAATCTGAAATGTTTTAGTTTAGAGCATCCAGCTCTAAACTAAGAATCTCTTGAATTCAACACATCCGTCTCCACATCCTTCTGTAAGCAATGATCATGCTACAGCAACTCAAACAACCACTGGTCTCTTCAGGTCCAGGTTTCCAAATGAAGCTACCACCAGGCTACTCCACGAGGACTATTTACCAAAATTCTGCTTTTCTTATATCACTTTTTGTAAGAGGGAAAAAGACAACCAAACCCAAAGACAGAGAATCTTCTCCTTAGAAAGAAGATTTCTTTGGGGGCCTTTATCATTTAAGAAGAAATGTTTAGTTTTATCTCACTTTATTAAAAAAAAAAATTTAAAGTAGCTTCCAATCACAGCAAACTGAAGCTGGAAAAAACTTTTCTAGAAGCTACTAGCAAGGGAAGAGAACACAGCTAATGAGATTCTTTGCAATCAATCTAATAACAAAGGCCCTTCTGTATTTTCAGAGTGTTTGTGAGAACTCACCACCTAGTGACGATTTCCTCACTGGTTTGCCAAGAGCATTTTCGGGACAGGGAGGAGCTCCATTGTTCCCTTTTTACACATGGGAAAACTGTCACAGGGAGTCTTTGGGCATGCCTGAGCACACAGGTGCAGCCCAGCAGCCCCACACTCCACAAGGCAGCTCCAAGACAAGCATCTTGCAGCTGCAGGGTAAGTTAGCACAGCTCAGGCACAGCACTAATGCATTAGATTCATCTTGCAGCTGATCAGCTCAGAGTACAAGTTTGCCTGCATTCACCCATGCAGAAAAGCCCTAATAGACCTCCCAAGCATCAAACAAGATGCCCAGTGATGACTCATTCCTGTAGTCCCTGACTGCAGCTTCAGCTTGGACTCTCCTTTCACTCAGGGCTGCATTCTCTGATCCAAGGCCAGAAGAGAACACACGAGCTGAATTTCCATGTTCAGCCACAAGATGCTGCACTCCCATCAGCCCCCATATCCAATGGAAGATTCTCTAGAGACTCAGAGCTATTACAGAGATATGCAGAGATGAATAAAGCAATCAAAGGAAAGAAAAAGTCAAACGCACACAAATTGGATTGGAATTTAAATCAGACAGAATTAACTTGAACTTTGCGGCAGAGATACAAGAAACTTTCAGTGATGTGATGAAGAAAGTTTTTTGGCATCTGCAATCATCACCCAGTAGCCACAAAACACTGGTCTTTTTAAATTCCTGCTTAAGGACATGCATCTAGAAACCTGACTAGTTATCATCATGTTGGCAGTTTCAGCAAAGACTCAACTCTCTCCACTGCCTCAGGTAGTCCCTTGAAGACAAATGCTGTGAAAAAAACTAGACAAGGAAGGAGATGCTGAGGATATGTCACTGACAGTGGGTTGATGAAGCTACACGGAGCACTGAGAGGTCTTTGGTCTCCGAAGAAAAATCTACTTGGATAAACTGCAGGCAGACCTGAGCTTGTCTGCATGCTGTCCAACCAGGTGCGTGCACCAGACCCACTCAAGGAGCCATGCACAGTCCCAGCAGCACAACATCAAGCACCACGTGCCTGACCTAACTTACCTAGCTTTGATGTTTTTGTGGGGTTTGTTTGGGGTTTGGAGTTTTTTTGGCAGCAACAGCAACAGTACACCACTTCCAGAATGCAGCTGGCCTGTGCCTGGAACTTGAAGAATGTCAGAGCAAGCTCACAGCTGTTTAACAGACACACCACTGCATCCATAACTTTAGCACCATGTACTACTACAACATTTCACTGTACAGTTACACAGTAGCCCAAAAACTAGTTTAAAGAATGCTGCAAGAGTAAAAAAGCATTTCACCAAGCTCAGGCAAAGGCTAAGACCCATGTAGCTGGGTCCCCAAACTATGCTATCCCTGCAGCTACAACTAGGGATTCAAGCTACGTCTAAACAGTCATAGTACAAGGGAACCAAATTATAGTCTGCAGAGCCCCAAAGAGCCACGACAGACTCACAGCAAATTCCACTAGAAGTGTGCTCAGTTTGAAGTGGGCCCACATATTTTTTCATGCATCACCCAAGCATGTATTTTTCACAGTATTTTGACACGTAAAGCAGTGGGGTTTATTTTCTGCCTTAATATTTTGCATATCAATAGGAGAGAGATACCGTGCCTTCTGGGAAAGAAGCAATATGTATGTCATTCTGATTTCCACCTGCAGGCTTTTTTCTTCCTAACCAAAGAAAGGATTAAAATAATGCAGCTTCAACTACTTACATATGAAAAGTCATATGAATAAAAATAAACTGCTGGTATTAATGAATTAACATCTAAAAGGAACACTTTAAAATATAAACTAAGATATTCTAATCTCTTTCCTTTAGCATTTAACAATTACATACTTCATTGGAAGCTGACCCACATTTAATTTTAAACTACTACTTGTGTTTAATACATACAGTCCTGTGCTTTGACAACCTCATCTCAGAAGAGCAACAGGACTGCATTTTGGAAATCAGACTATCCAGGCACAGATCAAAGTCAACCCTAACATGTTTCTTCTCCCTTTAAAATTAAGAGAAACAAAATGAGTGGTTTGACTCTATGTGAATCATTGTTCTGAGAAAGGGTAGAGACTAGTAACTTCTATGAAGGTTTATTATCTAAACTCTGAAGTTGCTGCAAAGACTGAAGGTAATAAAATGTTTTATGAACAACTTCACTTCGCTCGTTCTTATATAACTGAGTTTATGTGGACTCCCTGGCACAGTGATGTTAAGAACCTGTAGGGAACTTTCTGCACATCCACTTTTCGATGTATTAAAGAAATCATCTGGTGAGAGTCTGAACCTTATGAGCCTTCAATTCAAAACACAATTTCCTTCTGATCCAAATGCCTTAGGAAGCACAATTCTGAAAACACTATAAAGAAGCAAGTCACATACAATAAGACAGAGAGATCTCCAATCTGAAGCCCAACAGTTACATTTTAATTTACGCCTGAATATTTTAATATTGTTATCCAGTCAGTAAATTAACTCAAGATGCAAGAATAAAAAGGGAAAATGCATAGGGAAAAAGGTCATAAGGTCCACAAAAGTTAAGAACTTCACTTCTGTTTGAAGCATCAGCATTATGTTGTTGAATGCCACAGCTCTCATATAAAGGAATTGCTTAATACATTCCCATTCTGTTTGAAGGGAAATTAAATTTACATTCTTTGGGAATATGGTATTGTAATTAGTTCATGACTTGATTACACTTTGAAGTGAGCTGAGACTGCATATGGTGCATACAAATTAGTTAAGTTATGGTTACCCACCTACAGAAAAGCTACTGAGTTAAGAAAGTTAGGGACAAAGCCAGGGCAGTCCTTTGGAGCTTTCACGAAGCACACATAAAACATCAAATTCAAATCTAGTCTCTGGACTCACAAATGTCAGGTGTTAACAGAAATAACACAGTGCCCTAAACAGCTGAAGAGTTGTTTTCAAAAAATAATCTTTCCATTTCCACCTATAGCACCTGTAGAGCCACCGTTAAAACTGATCCTGAAGAAAAAGCAATAAAAGATGTAAGACTTCTTACCCTGGTTAAATTCACCAGTATGATTTATCCAAGTACTTTTAATTTTGTAATTTCTTTTATAGACAGCCTGAGTTTTATACCATCTACCAAGATGCTCTGCTCCACACAGATGATGAAATTCCCAACTTCGCTTTAACACTCTGGAAAATATTGAGATGCACAATACAAATATAGTGCATCTAAAATTGGCCAAAGAAAAAGATAGCCCATATGATTTGATGAGAGCAAGGAAAGCATTTAAACCTAAAACTAATTCCCAATATAGCAGATGAACTCAGAGAAGTCTCTAGCATACTTTCAAAATGCAAAAGCAGTTTAGGGTATGGGATTTGATCCTACGTATTGAAAATCCTTTCCACAGGATATGCCAATCACACTGGACAGCTTATCTACCATGGTCTCTGGTTCCAAGGTGGGTAAGGACAAAAATATCACACGCCATCGTATGCCAGCAGATGTGCCTGGATCGATAAATGCAAATACCATCTCAGAGCTCACATTTTCTATTCCAAGTGGAAAGCACATCTCCAGCCTTATCTTCATTAATACAAACAAAAGAATGCTTACCAGCAAAGAAAAAAAATAAAGATTCATTTTATAGCCTGGCTCTGCTAATAGCTTTCACTTAAAAGGAAGGAAGAACATAACACACAAAAGACAAATTATGCCACTACATACACAGGCAAAAACATGCATGTTCATAATAATGAACATAAGCGATCTGATGAGAGAAAAACTAAGAACCTGAATACACAAAATACAGACCCCACAGGTCATTGTAACAAGATACAGGTCCTGGCATGGGCCATGAACATTTTTACTTTTAGTTTAAGAACTGCTATGGCAGGAGATTTTTCTCACTGGCAAGAAGGAATTTGTTCAGAACATACTTGCTCCTTTCAGGGGAGCTCTGCCAACGACTATAGTGACTTTCAGAATTTAAAGACTTCCTTTGGCATTTGCTTAAACGGCACAGCTACCCAGCCTCTTCCACTGGAAACTGCGAAGGAACTTGTTACTTATGTATTTGTCTACCCACCAGTAGATGTACCATGCATTTTTTATGGAAGAAAGGAGCCTGGAGATTCAGACACACACAATTTCTGTGCGAAACAGTCCCAGAACCTGAGAACAACTCCACACATTTCATCATGTACGAGAGAAAATAATCACAACCTGCGCTGTGTGAGAACACGAAGCCAAAAGGAGGCATTGTACCTATCACCATCCACACAAAACCGGCGCTATTTTTCCTTCTACATATTTAGAGCGCAAAATTAAACAAATAAAAGGAACACTGCATAATTTAGCTTTCATTTTCTATCAAATTGCTCATAATTGTAACCATAAAATGATAATACTGTGCCATATGTGCATCTGCAGAGCCGGCAGCGGCGCTGACCGGCCCCGGCCGCGCAAAAACTGGGGCTGTGCCGCCACCGTGTGCCCGCTCCGGGAACTGCCGCTGCCGGCCCGCGCCGCGCACCCGGCCCAAGGCTCGGGTTCATTTTCGTACAGAAAAGAGACCGAACGCATCGCTTTGAAATGCGAAAATCCGCCGTGCAATCCTCCTGCCACTGTTCTTCCTCAAATTACACTCTCCCCCGTCCGCAGAGGCAGTCACGGCTTTACGTGACATACCCGTGGCTGGGAACGCTCGCTGATTTAGTTGCAGGCCTTTGTGAGAATTCTTTCACAGTAGCCACCGTTACCGTTTACATAAAGCCATTTGTCATCTCAGTACTACCCGATATTAAAACAGACATGTTCCTTACTCTAATTTGACAGTGGAGCTCCTGGCAGAAGCCCGAGGAGAGATAAGGTGGGAATTGAGGTATCTGAGAAAGGATGCTCCAGCCTCTTATGTTTAGACACAGTAAGAGGAGTTATTTAACAGGATAAATGTGAGCTTGGAGTCAGATGCATGGAGGAAAGGGGATGAAGAGGCAAAAGAGAAACAGAATGTAAAAGCTGAACTTACTGAGAGCAGAGCTACAGCACCTCCATCTCAATTAAAGAACATGCATAGTAAATCAAAAAGGTGTCTGCTTTGCAGGGAATGAGAATGTAAGATCACAAAACATCAACTCGTTTTATAACTAAGCTAATCAGGTTTGGTCTTGGTTACTATCAGAATGGGGATCACCTGAGAATACACAGCAGTGTCTGTCTTGTTGCTTCCTTGCAGGAAACAATCAATCATCACTCTTAATTTCATGTATTTGATGTCTCTCACTGAACCTTTTCCTTACCCTCAAACAGGAATAATGCTGATGGAGAAAAGCAGTCTTCAGCCCAGCTCCCACCACCTTCAGAATGACAAAGTCCTCATTTGGGTCCTTACTGGAAAGGAAACCTGGCTGCTAGGGGAAGTTTTTCTTTACTGCTTCCTAACACGGTTGCCTCTCTGTATCTTCCACAGCGGGCATCAGGCTTGGGTATTTAAACTTTCTTATTTCCTCCTTTTAAACTAGAACATGATCCAACAGCACCATGCAGATTTTAATCTGACTATTGGCAAACGGTGCAAGAGGCAAGATGAAAATCTGTAAATGCTGCCAGACAAAAATAGAAAAAAATAAATACCAGTGAGCCAAGAAACCTTGCCCTTCTTACGGAACTGTCTTCAGTGCTATAGCTAGAACAGCACCAAATGTAAAAATCACTGATCATTGTAGATAATTGGTTTTTTTCCTTTAAAACTATTGCTATTTTGACAGTCTTTCTAACCTTGTTGGAACACAATCTGTTTGCACGACGTAAATGAGAGAAACGCAGTGCTCCTTTTCCTAAGAGACAGCGGAGGTCAAAACAGACTCCATACCAGCACACTAATATTAAGGGAGGTGTCCACAAGCCAAAAAAAGGGAAAATATTCCATGATGCAGTGCTGGAAAGATCTTTTCCACCATGTGCTGTACACATCTCTAATGAGGTAAGCACTTCAAAATGACAAAGGCTTCAGAAAGTTGGTCCTTTCTTGTGAAATCTGGCCTTAAACATGCCAAACTGAGAAGCACTGGTTTCACTGAACTGAGGCCAGTGAAGGAAAGATTTAATAACAGCCTCATTATAAGGTTCATTGTTGTAGGACTATTTAATATACAAGATTAACATATCTTATCTCCCACTTTCACTCAAACCTATTATACCCCTCATTAATACATGCACATTTCTACATCATTTACAGCACTCAGGTCTCAAATAGTATTGCCTGAAACTGGGTGTGTTCTGCTGCTCTTCCTGGTGATAGGCTCAAAAATAAGCCTCACAACTCAAAATTAGAGACATGGGTAGGTAAACAGGGCAGTCTAAAACTGGGATAAATTTAAAATAAAAATCATTTGTTTTGCCAACACTCTGGATTTCACTTCTTGATTTCAGTTCCCTCACACCCAGGCCATCCACTTAAGACAGGAAACTTCCGCCTTCCGAACCTGATGAATAATGGTATCCTTTCCTCCTGACAATTTGAGATGTAGAAATACGTAAAGTGACACGCAGCTTCTCAGATTAAGAGGCATTTTAAAAGTCTTCAGACCCGGATGATCAGAGAAGAAAAGGTAAGGTAAGAATAGTACAACACTTCCCCAGGTTACATTCCTTTGTGTCCACAGATGTACCAGAGCAGACCAGAACAATGTACGTTAAAATTATGTGAAGGGGAGGAAAAAATATCCACTTTTATGTTCTCAGTAGACCAAAGGGTTGGCCCCTATTCTTGCACAAACTGTTATGAGCTTGCAAGCATCTCAGGACAGAGAAAATGCACTTGTCCAGCAACTGAGCAGATTCAGGTGTTTACAAGCCCTAGTTCCCCTAGGCTAGAGCCTAGAACTGCTGTCCACAGGAGGCTGCAAATCTTTATAAGGACTCACCTAAACAAGTTCCCAAAACCAACAACAACACCACCACCATCCAAGTGTTATCCAACACAGAGAAACATTCTAACTGGAGTATTTAATTACAGGTTTATGGACACTGTGAGACTCTGGGGAGCAAGTATTAGTGTTTGCTTATATTTTGCCACATGCTTGTGGCCACTGACACTACTCTAACACTGAACTTTAACACACTACAGATGTTGTATGTTCCCATCATACTACAATTAATAAGTTAAACATACTAAAACATTCTTAGAACACTGAGGATACCTCTTCTGCAACCATCTGAGGAGAACTGCTACCCCTTGTACACTGTTAGAAAGCATGTTTACAAAATTCCCTTTCCCTCACACTTTACTTTCTGAAGCTACCCTATGGTAACAAAAGGGTTTTCAAATCAAATGGTTAATACTTATTGAAGAGAAAGAAAATTAATGACCTGGAATGATTCTCCTGGGAAGTACTGACAGCAAAGACTTAACTTCCATGGGCCAAATGTACAGCTTCTGGGATTTTTTCTACTGTTCTTGGAGATAAAAGATGCTTACTCTGGCTGATGAATTTTGTATCAGAAAACGCATCTTGCTGGGACAGGCCAGAGTGACACTGACCCATTCACACTGAACTTCAGGCCTTTTGGAATTGTACATGCTTTCAGGTAAAAACAGTCATGAGGTTCTGGAAGTTGCTACCTCCTTCAAGAAAAAACACCCATCTCTAAATCCTCACATTTAATACCACTAAAGAATAGCTGACATCCTGGAGGTCTTCTTGGCTTCTTACAAGGAGCATACCAAGGTATCCAGCTGATGTGTATGGACCAAGGAAGTCTAAGGCATGGGTGGGAAAGAGAGAAAACCTCTTCTCCATAGCTATAACTTTTTTTTCCCCTCTCACTGTAGTTCTCCGTTCCTCTTAGAGAAACGTTGCTATGTGTTAGCCTTGAGGGTATCAGTGCTGGAGGGCTGTTACTCCCGAAGACAGGAATTCCTGAATCTAAACTCAAAAGTGCTCATCAGAAGAAGAAATAGCTGAAAAGAGTTTGCATAAAGGCAGTTACTGGCAGCAAGAAAATGATACTTTCAGATATCCTCCTCTCACAGGATTAATATTTGAGTAAGCAAATAGTTCTTTGGCAAATTCTTTACTTATTGCAATGCAGTCAGAATCACAGTGAGATGACTCCATGCATACAGCCACTGCTGATAATGCAGGGATCACCACGGATGCTTAGAAGAGCTTAGTCAACTCAGGAATGGAACAGGCCTTCTTGTAAAATACATTCCAGTGGTCATAATAAATTTCTCAGCCATCAAACCAAATACAATATAAGGAAATAGGAAAAAAATATCGAACACTAAAAGGTTTTGTACAACAGGGGTCTAGAAAAATCAGAGAAATTAGGGGTATTTTCTAGACCAACAGGTGGTCAAGGTAACCTGCACACCAAGTTATATGGGAATGCCTATTTCCTGCCAACAAGTAGGAAAGGATAATCAGCGTATATGAATATCTTGCAGGGACCCTGGACTAGAAGTGACTGGCTTTCAGGAAAAGGACCATAATAAAATTAAGGAAACAAATAAATAAATCTAGAGAGCTACTTTCCTCCCAGAAGTTCAAAACAGAAGACAAGTAAAAGGCACAAAAGCACTGAACATTTAATCAGATTTTCTCACTGATAAACATCATGGAGACTCTGGAGGAGTAATAGCCCCCAAAGAATTATCTTCTTTAGTGCAGGATTAATTTAGAAGCCAAAACCACAGCAGAGCTGCTTGGTACCTCTCCTCAATTTGAACAGATCAAGGAAACACCTACACCTTTTCCATCTCAAATGGAAACTTATTCCTATACCAAGAGTCAGAAACCTTCACCATTGCAGTATCTCAACAGCTCACAGGTATCAACAGACTTACTGCCATCATCTCTGTATGTTCACTCTGCAGGGAAGGTCACATCTGCATGGGGGGAAGCCAAGCTACAGACAAGGTATGTGATTTACAGGACTTCACAGAAGTAAGAGAACCCACGTGTATCAGACCTGAGAGTGCTTCCACAAGAGCCAGCAGTGCCATTCTGTCAGCACCATTCTCTGAACTGTTGCACTCCATGCTGCTGAGGCTTTCTGGGCAGCCTCCCCAACAGTCCAACCCCTAGCCAAACCACGAAAAACGCATGTGCACTTTCCTCTTTTTTGAAGTTTTCATGAGTAAGACATTTCATACATTCTTGCCTTCCCCTCCCAAGGATTAAGGTGAGAAAGAACTAAAGCAAAATAGGGACAAAAATTAAAGCAGTAAGTGTACCATAACACATCTGCCTCTGAAGCAAGAAGGAACAGACAGCACCAAAACATCTTCAGATCTGACAGGCTGCTCTGCTACCAATCTGCACTAGCAGGTGAAACATGTCACTCCATGACAAGTATCAGAAATAAAGGAGCTTAATGCAACTTCTAGTGTTTTATATGATTTCTCTCTATTGTGGAACAGGAGACGACAAGCAGTTCTAACAAAACATGGGGAGATTTTTCTCCCCTGAGCTGCAAAGCTTTAAAATTAGCACTTTGTGTATGCTTGTTCTTTTAATGTCTGCATTTATTAAGGAGCAAAACAACCATGCATCTGAAATGCCAAAGAAATATGGATCCATAAATAATGCCACATTCCTATTCACACCTAATCTAAATATTTATGTAGTAATTTACCAGCAAAAGATGCAAACTATTCTTTAAATGCTACATTGTATTAAAGGTTAACCACATGACATGTTCTATTATAAGGCTCTGAATTACGTTTAACACAAATTTTTATTTTCAGTGAAAGTTCTGGTGTTGAAATGGATGGACAGGGACAAGGAGTTTTAGTCACCCCTCGAAGATGAATGCTGAAGTTTGGACTTCTTCAGTATTTTTTCCATCTACATAGCCATAGGCCATGCAACTCAGCAGCATACTGATTGGGAGAGGAAGAGCCACCTTCACAACTGGAAGAGCTAGAAACAGCTCTATTAGCGGGGCTAGATGCTTAAAGCAGGCCTGTTGATGCAGAGTTTCACTGAGATACGCAGCCTCTACTGGAATCGGAGCCAAATCAAAAGGGCTGCGCACGCACCCCCCGAGGGAAATGTTAACTGGAATAGCAGAACTGCCGCAGCACAAGCACGTGCCCCTGGATTTCACAGCTGCTAGATGCAGTCTCACCTCGACAGTGATGTAACAGTTCTCTGCCCAGTACCCTACACAGGAATTCATGATCCGCTCCTCACTCACTCCTACAAAACCCAGCTTCTCTTTCACTTCATGTCCTGCTACAGTCATCATCATGTATTTATGGCCATAACTGTTCCTTTTGGTTCCTCCTTCAGCTCTCACCTTCATGCCTTCTGTTCCTAAAACCTTTCATATCAGACATAGTTTCCAACTTATCTTCTATTTTCTCTGTTACACAAGGCTTTCTTTAGAAATATTACTTTGCTGACTTCGTTTCCAATTCTCTTGATCTCTACGTGATCTTCCACACAGAACACTTTCTTCATGTCATCACTTTCCTCAGATGCAAGACCTTTGAAGCTCAGTACAGACTCAGCCATGCAGGAACTGATACAAAGATTTTCTTGTGTTTTCCTTTTTCATGAACAGAGTCCCTTTACACTACACTGAGAGAGATCCACTCTTGTGTAACTTTTTGAGTGTATAATGTGCCAGAGTTTCCAAGGCTGTAAAACAGAGGGGTAAAAACCCCCCCACACTTAAACTTAAGTAGTGTTCTAGGAGCTAAATATCCTCCAGCTTGTAGCATAAGAAGAAAATGAACACTACTGCCAATATGCCACTTCCTAGACTGAAACTCTTGTGAGAAGAGAAATTCCCCAGCTCCAAGCACAAGGTATTCACAAATAAACACTACGACCCATTTTAAATGTCCGACTTCTTCACATTTCCTTTGTGACTGTTAAAGCAGATACCTCTACCTCAACAGCAGGAAAGGCTCACTTTTTCCAGACAGAGCTAATCAGGCAGAGCAACATGAGATCTAGTAATGTTCCCTGCTTCAGCGAGAGATGAAGTGCAGACTTATTGACAGAATCTGCATTTTTGGTTCTCATTTGTTCTGCCTAAATAAGCTTACCAATCTGAGGCAAAATTTTCAGACACTGGCATTTTGAACACCACTGGTCTCTGGGACTATCCTTTTTTTGCACCTCAATGTATTTAGACCAAAGAAACCTTGGCAAAAAAACAGAGGAAGCTGGAAGCATAAATGTTCATTCTTAAGTTGCAGTAAAATCTTTCATTTCAACGATATACAGCAGTACTTGGAATGTATTACAGCTGATAAATGCAGAAATGAGGTATAGAATACTACTGAAAATAGACCTTATTTGTATGCACGCCATACAAATATGTTAAAATACGTAGTTAAATATGCTGTTGGAGTTAAGTAGCTTTCATAGAAGAGAATCATTGCAATTATCAGTGGTAATAGCAAATCCTCTCTGATACAGATGTTTACTTCCTGTTCCAAGAACTAGGGCAGGAAACAGCCATGTTAAAAATATTTGTCTAGCACCAGCCACAGTGTTCCTATTTGTTACAGCTAAGTGTACAACCTGTAACAAAAATAGATAGTTTTTTCTTCCTCCCCCTCCAGCATAACTTAATATATTTAAAACCTTTAGTCAACAACCAAATGCCTGCTACCATATTTTGGTACAAGCTGTCTCTAACTATAGTCCTATCTCTTCAGTTAACAACTGGAACACAGAATTAGTCATCTCTAGGAAACAGATAGCATTAGCTTTTCATCACAAAAAGCTCAATTAAAGCCCATTTGAGAGAAGCTGAGCCACTTCTTTACTGCATTTTTTACTTTCCCTGCCTCTTGATAGCTAGGCTGAACCTAACTATCATTAACTGCTGTGAAGGCTAATATGCAAAGCCTAAGTACAGACCTGACTATGGCAAGTGCATCTCTCAGTTCTGATGCACTGGGGGAAAAAAAAGAAGTCATCCACATACAGATACAGTTTCTTCCCAATGCCCACATGTTTACTTCTTGCCAATTTCTTTTGTAAAATGGTAGAGGTGTAACTGTCTATTCAATTTTTCAAATTTCACTGTGTGCCTTCTGTTTCTAAGAACATGGCAAATACTGTCTCTACACTATATCCCTAGTACTTAGAATGCAAAACACTTTATGACACTTCTAGCTCTGGGAGAAGAGAAAATGAAGCATGAAATAAGAAATATACTAGCAGAACAATATTCATTGACACTGGTAAATCTGTATACTGCTGCATTGGGAAAATATTACTATTTGGGGTTTTAGGCTTTTTTTTTAATATGTTTGCCCTGCTTGTCTGATGTCAATGGTATGTCTGTCCTTACAGCTCTTCCATGTAACATGCAACCCAGATGTCAAATTCACCAAATTATGTTCAAATCCAACAGATTTATATATTCTCAATTAAATTATAAATTTTTTTAAGCTAAACTATGTAATTATCCTCACAGTTCTTCATAAATCCCCCACCCCTGAAACAACATGATCACATTTGTTGCAGAGTCTGAGGCCAAACACAGAACTAGAAATCTTTTCTCTCCTAGCAAAAGTCTAGAACTAGTAATAATATTTTCTTTCCTAGCAAGGGTCAAGACAACAGATTCACAAACAACAAAGCCATGAACACAGAACAAAACACATAAAAAAACATCTTGACTGACCAAAAACTGACTTCGGTTGAAAAAAGTTTTTACAAATAACTCTTTGTTTCTTTTCGCTTGTACTGAAATTGAACAAAAACGGCACCAAAAAGAAAAAGAAAAATCACATTCTTCAGGTCCATTATGTACCAGCAATATTCTATTTAATGTGAACTAATTTGGTCAGCCTCACGCTGACACTGGGTAATGTGTCCTTGCACTGTTTTTAATATCCAAAAGCTAAAATTCCGGTAGAAATACACACAGGCAGGGACAGAACTCTAAAACTGGTCACATCTAACAAGTAAGAGTCAGGCAAACAATAACTGGAAGAAAATGCATCGCAAAAACAGAATAAACGCTTTTCAGAGCAGACTTCTGAACCTCAGTCCCAAAAGAGGAGTGATGAGAACACAGCATATCCTGGTCTGGTGTGTGGCAGGAAAGGTATGGGAGCCTCCCCACCACAACACCAGAGAACGTGTACAGAGACTGGCACTTCTGCAGCAGGTATCCAAAGCAGAAGCAGATTTCTGTATATCAGACTAATCAGTACTAAAATGGATCCTAGATGAGCCACCTAATGCCTCATGCCAGAAAGTCACAGAGTCTGAAAACCACAACTAGCCTTTCTTTGGGAAAATAACTGGTACAACCCCCTTCAGATGCCACTTGTACTGCTGCCACCTTCCTCATAGCTCAGGGAAAATATTCCTTTTATTCTACTTTTAATGGGAAAACCCTCCATATACTGTAGAAAGGTACAAGACAGATCAGCACTTCTTTGGGTGAACTAGTTAGAAATTTGGCTAAAGTCATTATAGCTAACTGACAAAGGCTTAAACCTTTTATTACTACTGATGTTCTTGAATTATATACCAGACTCACACTAATGTAATAGGCAACTTGGAATATGCAGCCCTGATTTACCAGAGATTCTCTCATGAGGAATTATTTAAAGTAAAGAAGGTACAAACTAAGTGACAAAAAAAGCAAAGATAAATGTTACAACACTCATTACCACCAGGCCCAGTGCAATACTGACTGAGTCAAGTCACAGCACTGGGTATTTACAATGTGAACATGTAACAAACACGTAAAAATCACTTTGTGTATCTCCTCTTTTTTATTTTCTTCCAGTGTCTTGGGGAAGGACCATTCCCACCTGCAGTTTCACCTCTCTTCAAATCTACCTGGGCTCTTTTTGAGAGGAGAAGTTGGTATTTCATGGTTTCTAAACCATTTTCAAAACCTACCACTTTGTTCTCAATATATTTTCAAAGAAAAAAAGGAACTACCCCAACTACCTTATACATGCAAAAAACCCACCCATAATTATAACTGTACAAAATAGAACACCAAAAGAATTTTCTCATATTTTGCAGCCAATTTAATTATAGACCACAAATGGACAACAGCTTTTTTATTCCACTTCCTTAAGGCAGGAGTGATACAAAACTGCCAGGGAAGGCAGCAAAAACAAAAGATGACTTTCAACATTCAGAGTAAAACATGCAATGTAGCTAATGTTTTTTTTTTATTTTCATCCCAAAAAACTGAGGGGATCTTATTTACAAGAGACAGGATTGGTAAAAAAAACCAAAAAGGTGCTTAATGTATTTTTTGCATTAAGGATAGTATGAATTTGGTACAAGTGTCTTGTATTTCCTGCTACATAAATGAAGTCATTGACTAAGCACCCTAAAATAATCTCATGCCACAAACACCACACACCACTCATCACAGCTGAGATGCTGACATTTGCTGCAGGGCTGGTACTGCTGCACTGAACTTAGGCACATAATCTACCTCTTTTCTAATTTAACTAGAATCTATTCTAGTCTGTAGAAGAACCACAATCTTAACTGCAGAATATGTATATTTTTCCCTTGATTGCGTCTACTTGTTCTTTCAAGGGCATTCCCATTAGGAACAAACACTTCTCCATCCTCTCTCCCCCTTAAAGCAGAGTGAAAATAATCCTATCAAGGGAAACTTATTACTGTTTCCAAATTGCGCCTGGCTCTCAGCAGGCACACTCTCCAGGCAACAGTTTTGCCGCTACATTATAACTAATTTTTTTTTTTTTTTTTTCCAGATGACATTTTGTACTGTAAGTAGGTACAGGAAGGACAGATATATGTGGTTTGGGATAAGAAAGAACCTTCCTGAGCCAAGCAAAAAAGCAGTGTCTCCCCTCACTCTGCACCCTCCTGCAAAGAAATTTTGTTCTCACTCCTCGGAACAATTTCTTAGCACGCTGCACCATGGACAAAGCCAGACCCTTTCACAAATTAACGCTGCAAGAGACAGATGGAACCTGTAGTTTGTTTAAATTTGGAGCTCCTGGCTGCAGAGGATAATGAAGAAATAAAAGGAAAGAGGGGAAGAAGGAGAACAAAAGAAAGCCCAAAGCCATCATTTGATTCCCGGTACCTGGACACGGCACTCCCTGTCCAACGCTGCCACCTGGTGGCCACACGGAGAGGCGACACAGCTCCAGCTCCGAAAAATACGGCTCAGGAGCGTCACCCACACTGTCCCTTTCCACAGCTACCAACTCCTGGATCGTCATTCTGGAAACAGAAAAACCCCTCTCCGGTTCCTGTTCTGTCTGTGTTTATGGCTTTCTGCAGTCCTTCCAAATAGAGTCACCAGAACGCTTCAAATAAACTGTTCCCACTAAGAAAAAAAAAAAAAACCCAAACTCAAACCAAGACATACTCAACAGAATAAAATGTAGTGCACTTCATTTTAGTGAGCAGATAAAGAGCAATTTTAAAATTAATTCAAGCTAAATCCACTAAAGACTGCTTCAAGATCAATTAACAAAAAAGCCTCAGAGTTGCAGGCATTCTTCCAGACAAACTTACCCAAATACATAACAAGGAATTTATTTGCAATTTCTAGCTTTTTAAACAGAACACAGACAAACACACAAGTCTTAGACAGAGCCACATGAAATTTAGCAGGATGAGACAACTATCTGAATCAAGAGAAAAAGCTTCATATCTAACCAGTTCTTCTGAGTAAAATAATCGAGGGAAATAGATACTTTTTGAGAACAGGACAGAGAGAACACAAGAATTATACAGTAACAGAGAGCCATGCACGTCAGAACACTACTTCAAAACCAGAGTGAAGAGAGGTCAGGAGCTAGATCCCAGCCTTTAATCTGCAAATGTAAGAACAGCAACTCTCAATCTACCTAAAAGAAAGGTTATACACTGCCATTCCCTCTCCCAGTAACCCCTACAGCCCAGCTCCTCCTAGGGAGACTCTCCGCTTAAGAGCATGTTCAGCTGAGAGATATTATTTAGCCACATCACGCTCACCTGGACATTACACTGTTCTGCATTTCACAGCCTCCCAAAGGCATTTCACAGCCACATCAGTGTCCTTTCCCACCACATGCTCTCGTGCTCCTAACCTGAATAATGTACTTGCTCCTCACCACATCTCCCCATGCACCAGGGAAGATCCCCCACCCCATACAAAGGCATTTCTGAACAGCTGGACCATTCCTCTTGATTCCAGAATCCAGGCATGCAACCCTCCCAGATTCACAGCATCCACACCCTTCCTGCTCATGGAAATGAGAAACAGAAGTCTACAAAACCCACAGCAGGTTAATGTTTTAGGAAAATGTACTACAGGCTTGATATGAAACAAGGACTTTGTTAAAAGACAGCAAAGCAGCATCCCAGGCTTATTCTCCAGACAATGCACAGCTCCAACTCCCACTTTTTGCACAACACCTTTTCATGTCAAACACAATACAGTTATATGATAGTTGCTTAAAAATCCTTTTGGCCAACAGGGAGTATAACACTTTAGAACAGGAGTCCAAAGAAGTAGTAAGAACTATGCCATAGCTGAAGTATCAAATTTTAAAAAATACTGATGCAGTCAGTTCTACAAGCAAAAAGATTGTGAGGAATGACAAAGCTTTGAAGCCACAAAATCTTCTTCGAAGCTTGGCTCCAAGCAACTATCACTTTTTAAGTTTCAACTATTCTAGATTACAGTTTTAAGTGAAAGGGCCTGGCAAGCCTGAAGCACTTGAATAAAAAAAATAAATAAATAAACTAAAAATTGAGACCCTGTGATTTAGCACCAGCTTCAAAAAATATAAGTAAGATGACTTATGTCAGGCTTATTTCTTTAACTGTTTGGGGAAAGACTTTGCAAGGCACATGCAGATTTTTCTAAATAAGTAAAATACTGCAGCTATGAATGGCCATACTGGCGCAACTCAGGCCTTTCTAATTCTGATTTCTTTTTCTTCTGACTAGCACATATCATTAAGCTGATTTTGACATTTCTTCTTGCAATTCTCCAACAATAGGCTGACCTTGGTCACTGAAAGTCTTCCTTTGGTTAAGTGAAACAGAACCCTTTTTCCTTATGAACTTGCTGCATCTTTAAATACAGCACGCAGTCCCTGCATCCTCATTCTGGTGCCTCTTTGTTTCCAAAAATGTCACAAGTCAGGACGACAATCAAAATCAAATCACTTTTCCCTCAGCAGGTCTCTGTAACACATTCAGCTTGCTGTGTTTTCTGTTGATTTAAATCTGTAATGTCCTCTTCAATTTGTAAATTTTTAATTGGAACCACAAGACATGCAATTGTTCTCCCATTTCTGTAACGCTTGGGAACCTCATACCACTGTCGTCATGTTATTGAGCATTTTACTCCATAGGCTCTGCCAGTTTGATTGCAACTGTTTTCACCACCTTTTTTTTTGTCACTGCATTCAGATTTCTACCTTCCTATCCACATTTCTACTAGGAAGTAAGACTCAGGTAAACTTTTATCACTGTCCACTGCCTCTATCACTCTGGCTAAGTACCTACTGCCTGAGAAATTCAGATGCAGAACAGAAAGATTGTACCTGCTCCAAATAATTCACACTTGAATATAATCTTCGCAGTAAACTTTGCGCCTTATTTCTTTCCTCATCATGATCATAAAACAACTGCTGGAGTTTTTGTATTTTCTCTGAATGAGATTCCCCAAATGTATCCTGAATTCAGTCAGCTATAGGAATTCATTATTTTAGTCTGATCTAATGCTCAATCTTGATTGTGTCTGTGTCTCAGCTGTCATTTCTTGGCTTCTCCACCTCTTCCTATCACTTCAGTACCTTACTTCTCTACCTTGCTACCCACAATGCTTTCGGCCTTTACTCCCACTGTTGTCTGGACTTCAAAGAGGACCTGTATCTGCTTTCAGAGATGTTCTGCATAGGCATTAACATCAGCTTGCCCAACAATCTCATCGATTAAGTTTCCATTTTTACTTATCTTGATTTGCAGGATATTTGGATGGCAAATATCCTGGTAAAAACACATGCCTAACACAAAAGCATAAATACAGCTCCAAGCAAGTCACATCTGAACCAGACAAACTGAGGCTGCGAAAGTAAAACACCAGCACTTCGAGATAAGTTTTGGATGAAACAAGGGACTAGACCAGAGATCTCCAGTGTGCCATGTTCAGCACGGCTCACACGGCTGCAATAAGCAGCAAGCAGTGCTCCAGCAGAATATTCCGATCGGCTTTCAAAATAAATCTCAAGTAGGGGGTGTAATAATCAAGTTGGTAAACTCAATTTGAACATGAAACGTATTGATTTCTTCTGTGGCTAATCACCATCATGATTCTAAATTATAAAGATCAGAAATTCTCTTCTCCCTGAATGCATACAGTAAATTGCAAACCAACAACAGCCCACAGAGCTGTAATTGCTATCCTGACAGGATAAAAACGCCTACTCGTCCTATTGTTTTTGTGAGTCCATCTCCTCTCTACCCTTTTCCTCTGCCTTTTATTTTATCTGTTTTTTCACCACAAATGTGAACTTTGGGGATATAAAAACAAAGAGCTTTTTCCAGATGTTTCCACAGAGCACAGTACATTGTTCAATGCCCCAAAAATCTACCCATTCCTGTAGTAACACACTGCATGTTCTCAGCTCAGTCACAGACTCGCAGAATGTTTTGGGTTAGAAGGGGACCCCGAGGTCAAGAAGCAGGCATGGGCTGTTAGGGGGATGTGGAGACCACCAAATACCCTGAAGCCTCCAACCCATTTCCAGAAGGATTGGGAGTCTGGACTGCACACAGTAACTAAATTACATAGAAAGGGAGAAATTTACCTCCAGTGCAGGGAAACTCATCTATAAAAAGGTACCCCCACAGAGCCCAGGTGTGTGTGCACCCCAGGACCCTGCACATCCCATCAGCTGCATCAGCGATGGAGCCAGGATTGGTGATCTCTCCTTCTCTCTTTCTTCCTTTCTTTCTCCCCGTCTTTAAATCATATCTCTCTCCCTCTCTCGTCTTTCACCTCACCCCCTTATCCTAAACTCACTGCCATGTGCTTTTAGGAGGCCAAGGACTAACATACCAATTTCCATGCCAAGTGTGTAATTTATTAATTTAACTTTGTGATTGTCTGCAGACCCTCTGAATCCTGTTGTTCATTTCAACCATGAGCATCTACAAATCTTGGGTGCTCCCTTCCCCTCAAGGGTGGGACATCACAAACACCAGAGATATGAAAGGAAATTCAAACTCAGATTTGTAACATCTACCATAAATATCATTAACCAGTTTAGGGTATTTTGTCACATTTCTGTCTGAAGATTTCACTTTCAGTATGTTCAGCAACCCTGAAGGTCTTAGAATTTAAGAGCCTGAAATGTTTAACACTTTTGACAACAATAATACATAACCTACTATACAACTTGGATTATTTTCCACATCTGTATTACTCTGTGTTTTTGCTGACTTTAATACTACCATATTATTATCTACTTCTATTCTCTTGGTTCCCAAAAGAGGAAATCTGTTTCATAAGGGTAATGCCTCATGGGGTTAATGTTTGTATTGTCTGATGTGAAAAACATGGATAATCTTAACTAAGCATGTCTGACAAGACACACATGAAAAAAAGCCGTACACATCTTTGTTGGGATTACTGCAATACAAAGCTGAATCCTGTTTGAAGACAGCATCTCTGAGTAAAGTACAGAAAGGTCCCAACCTCAGGGTGGGATGAACAGCAGAGTTTTCTCTTTTGATTTTCTATGAGATATCATTACCCAAAGCAATAATGTTGAAGCTGCTCATTCTGAAAAAAATCTGCCACCTTCAGCGATCAGGACACACAGTAGGGGCAATTAAGCTGTAACTGAAATTTGGCTCAAAGCAAGCATGGATGCAAATTAATGTACGGTAGTCTGGAGCTTACTTGAAGGTCCTGAACTATGACCTTTATCTTTAATAATTAGACAAAGAATCATAAAGATCATTCTCTGGTAAAGAACTGTCCTGAAAATTACAGGAGGAACAAGTTTTAAATATCATACCTTCACTTATTTTCTTAATAATCATCTGCAAAGAGAAGGTAATGACGGAAAGTATGGAATGTCTTTTTGAAGAGGGATAAGATACTACTCGGTGTTTATCCTCAACATTTACCACAAGAGAGCTTACATCACCCTGTATTAACCTCAAAATTAATATTTAAGCATAACTGATTGCTTTAAACAAAACCAAAAAAAGACAAAAGCAGCTCATTTGAACAGAACATCCTGCCTCTAGCATACAACACAGCATTCTTGTGCAATCAGAGTAGATGATAACGTGGGCAAAAGAACTGTACTTTTAACCAGGGCAACAGAAGCACTTTTTCCCCAGGGTAATCCCTCGCCACTGGTGCTTTACCAGTTCTGTAAGAATAACCTACACAGAAAGGCTGAGGGCACAGTAGCTGTCCTGTCTCCTGCACCTGTCACTGCTCAGAGAACAATCTTTCACCCTCATCCTTCCCACTCTTTGCATACTCAGCTGCATATTCCCTTCCAAAACAAGACTGGTTGTAACTTTAGCAACTTCGAAGCCTTAAGTAGGAAGATACAGCTTAGGCATTGAAAACCAGAGGGTTGCCATTACTTGAAAGGAGTCTGTTGGATGCCATTGTCCCCTGCATTTGCACAGATGAGCTGCTAACAAGAGAATTCAGGCATATTTTCATTTGAACTCTAAAATGTCCTCAAAAAGCTCCAATTCTGTGCCAGAAATTTCATCCTCATGAGTTTAAGCAAAAACAAAGCAGAATTCATTTGCATTCCCTACACAAATGATTTTCAGCCAGCAGAAGGCGGCCTTTCCCTGATGTCAAGGAAAGAGGACTATTGCTCAGACCACTCTTTATCCACAGCTGTCTGCCTGCTCATGTGAGGACCACACCAACTTAATAATTCTAAAGTTTTGATATTGTAAAGATATCTTGCTGATAATCTGCATTCAATTTTAAAAGAGAATTCACATTTCCCATACCGATCACTGTTTACATATCCCAAAACCTCTACATCTCTCCACGTGCCAAACTGGGGCTTCTGCATTTTAGAAGCGCTCCATTAGATCCCTAAAATTTAGGCATGGATCTCACAAGGCTGTGTGTCGTGTCTGCCAGTGCTAGTTCCCCTCTGAGAGGTAAGTAAGGAAAAGTGCCCTAGCATTATGCACTTGATCAATTCTCCCACTACATAATTCCAGCTCAAACAGAAATCTGTGCACATCCCACCAACCATGAAGGCTGGGTCACAAACCTCTCCACAGGTATGTAAGGCTTTTCTTTCCTTCCCTGAGCAGGAGGGAAGGGAGCAATGTTTCCTAATCATTGCAAGGATACAAAAATTGTACATACAAAGAAAAATTACAAAAGCATACTCCAAATATTTTGAAGGTGTGTATATTGTTCCAGAAGAGTCTTTGGACATGGTCTGTATGCAGCTTCCTCATACAGACTGCCACCAATCAACAAAAACCCTCTTAACAGAGAGAACAAAAAAATGTCATGATTAAAACAAAAAGAAAGGTTGGTCTTGGACACTCTGCAGTAACTTCATTTAGTGAAAGTTATCAAAGATCTCTAGACAGAAACCAGAAAAGACATCAGTCAGGTTCCTCTGTGGTTTAAAATGACTCCGCCTGGAAAAGGAAAGTTTCAACATACAAGTATTAAGATATTTTCTCTGATGTAAATCCCTCCACCTACTCAAGGACCACGTTGCCAAAGGTGACAGATACCATACTGCACTCACTGTATCTCCACTAGACAATAAATTAAATTTGCAATATAAAGTTGTTCAAGAACAAGATAAAATATCAGCAGCCACACATCCAAACAGATACTTAACATGGAAATGGCAAAAGGCACTGCTTCAATTTACACCACTTGATTTTGTAGAAACCCTAAAGCTGTCTAAAGAATTAATGTCCATGTGCAGGCAAATGGAAAATGCCTAAACGTTCCAGGAGGAGATTAAGGCTGAGTCTGAAATGAAAATATAGGAAGACAAAAGCAGTAGTAACTTGCAAGAACCATTGTCAGATAGGTTCTGCAGCAAAATGATACAGTTTGACATAAGCAGGTTTAATACCACATCTTTAGGAAAGGGACTTCAAAAACAATATGGGATGGGAAATGTGAAGTTCCCTTTCTTTGTGAGCAAAAGGATATTTTTATAGACTACTGCAGGCTGTCCTAATTGGCACTAGAACTCATCTTCACATGTTTTTGAATGAAGTCCTAGTCCTTCTGCCTTCAGTAAAGGCAAAAGTTGTCTCCCAGAGTTTTACTGTGCAAGCTTGGAAATTAAGACAAAAAAAAAAAAATCAAAGGAAAACAGAAGTGCCAGAATAAAGACATCTGAATTTTAAACATAGTTCTACTACAACCTTCCTTTAATATGTTGAACGAATTCTCAAATTTCTACTTCATTTTCTTCATTTTTATGAAGATGAGATGGCAGCAATACATTTTAACTCACAGAATGAGGACAGAATTATGAGCACTTGCAAACCACTCTGATCTGCCTGAACGAAAGGACCTAGATTAGCACAACA
Organism: Edolisoma coerulescens; assembly: GCA_013397115.1. Lineage (NCBI taxonomy): Eukaryota > Metazoa > Chordata > Aves > Passeriformes > Campephagidae > Edolisoma > Edolisoma coerulescens. The sequence continues at coordinate 1,315,328 of VWZW01007071.1, forward strand.
CATTATATCAGTCCTTAGAATGAGCTGATTTTAAGTGAGCAGCAGCATTATGTAAATTAGTTACAAGAAAGAAATTAGAAGAAGATTCAAATACAGTCAAAAGGTTTGAGTAAATATAAAGTTTAGTACAGATACCCATCAGCTCATATACAAATTTTCTGTTTGCACACACAAAATGGAAGTTACTGCATTTCCTAATTACATTGCAAAAGAAGATGACCGTTCCATGAAGTTCCAACTACATTATTTCAATTCAGTACGTTCTCATAAAGCCAGAAACATGTATATAGAGACACATATACACATCACCTTTCTAATTTTATAAATATTGAAAGAAGAAAAAGCCACAATGCATACAAATCCAAGTTTCACACTGTTTTCAGAACTGACTGAAAAGTACAAAAATTTCCCATGTCCTCAACAACACTATCTCTCTTCCTCAAAAACATAAGTGTAATTTAGCAGTTAATAAGACACACCATAGTTTCCCAGTTCATGTAGAGTTCTACACAATGCTATTACAAGCTGAACAATTCTTAGAATTGCCAAAGTTTCTGTACTCTCAAGGTAGATTGCATACTGCTATGCCCAGAAAGTAAAGTATTCATCAGGTTGTTTTTATGGTTTGTCCCCTGAAAGAGGTTGCATGGTAAAGAATATAAAATTCTAGGTACAGCTTAATATCCATAATTTCATGTTTATGCATGCTTATCCAGATCACAAAAATAAAGTGATAGCAAAAAATAAATCAATTTGACCTGCATAACCAGGGCATAGCTGAGAAAAGGTCTATTTTCAGGATGGTCCCATGGAAATTATTAAAACTAGTTACAGAAATTAAAGATGTGTGAAGGTGCCTTTCTAGGATGACAAGCCTAGAATTATTGCATAGACAAGCAATAATGACAAGCCTAGAATTATAGTTTTAGAACAGACATTCCTCTATGTTCTCAAGCATTTCTGTGAGATACACTAAAGTGGTCTCTTTGAAGACACTGAATACCTTCTCTGGGTCTCCTACGACAATAATGTAAGGATTGTCAGCTTCACTGAAACATATCAAAATCTACGGCAAAATAAATGCAAACATTTTAATCCACCATCAAGGTTCACAAGAAGAAAGTAACAAGCAGCAAGGCATGCAAAAATTCAGAGTTCAGTACAAACATTACTCCAGTCATACCACATACTCTGTATGACTTGCAACACAATTCACTACAACCAGTAAAATAAAACCATGTATAACTGAAAAAGGAAACACATCAAAAATCTTCAATGAACTTACTAACACCACAATGCAAAAAGCTCACTAAAAGCTGTGACAAAATTCCTAGACTGGTTACACTAACAACCCCCCCATACCTGGGGTATTTTGGTTCATGTTACTGCATATGAAGGTGAACAAGCAACTACTCGTGCTCCTTCTCACATCTCTCATTAGCTGTAATTAACATATCCATACTTCACATATCCTGTCCCAAACTGTCATATGTTCTCTTAAAAGGAATTTCAACTCCTAGGGCCTCTAATAGAAGTCACGACAACCTGGGAAACATTAACCATAATTTTTCTCCTGCCCTTTTTGCCTTTATGTTCAGGAGACTGGCTGGCTCCTTAAATTGGGAACTTGACTTAAACAAGGAGATGTATGCAATGAAGCAGCATAAATCAAGGCCATCTCCATTTCTGTGCATGTGCCACAGCCATAACTGAATGCAGCACTCGTGCAGAGGGCACAGAAATCTTTCAAATACCACCAAAAACCACACAAGTCAAACTTTTGCACTGTTTAATAGGAACAGCTGCAAATATGCTTCAGACTGGCATTTAAGGAAAACCTAACTTGAAATGTGGCTCTTCTTTTTCCCCAACTGAAAACTCGAGCAAGTTTACTTTTTAAGACAGAATGTGTGTCTGTCCTCGTACATTCACTCTCACTTACTGATCTCTACAGTCTCTTCCCTTCCCACCACAAAACCCAAAGTTCCATTTGTGAGCCACACACATTGAAGACTGGGAATTCATGAGGCTGACTACCAGAGAAAGGGGACCTTTACATGAAGATAAAGCTACATTTGGCTTAATAGCTCCTCAGCCCAAAACTGTTGGTTTCACCTTCCCATGCAGAATTGCTAATACAAAGCAAATAAAAATACACACACCACTGCAACCCGACAATATTTGGTTCACACATGCACACAATTTAACAGAAACAAGTTACTACAACATGAACTTCTGTCACAAGATTGTCTTCTAAAATAACAACATCAATCTCCAATGTTTATTGTGGTAGTCCTGCAATATGACTTGAAACAGATCCCTACACATCTATTAACAAGGGAACAGAAGTCTCTTCTGTGCCTATAATGTTTATTATAGGATCTCAGTTCTGGTCAAACAAAACCTTTAGACTGAATTTTTTGCCTAATTAGGAAAAGATAAATCTATTTTGCTTATGAAGGACTGAGCTGCCATTTGAATGCACTGCTGTAATACAAGCATGGAAGCTAGAGAAATACAAAATAGTATGAGAACTGCATTACATTCACATAAAGGGTGGTTTAATAATTCAAGGTTTATTTGGAGGTTTGTTTGCAACTGTAGGAAAGGTCAGACCTTAGATGAATAAGGTATTAAGGTTTGCACATAGAGTCTAAGGTAAGGATAAGTAAAAAGGGTTGTTTACCATGCAGCTGCTCAGTGCTGTAGAGAGCTAACATTTTTAAAACCAACACAGTGATAACCGTGTGGATTACTGAAAAGATTCTGCATAGAGATCAGGACACATGCATCAAGAGTTCAACTGAAAATCACGAAATCTGTTAACACACAGATTGTTAGAAGGAAGTTTATTGTTTTAATAGACGTGTGGCTTTGAATTACACTTAACATCCTTATTTTAAATGTCTCATTGCTCTTCCTTGCACTTCTTGGATTTAATACTTTACAAGACAGACTTCTATGCTTTTGCAGTAAACAGTTCCCACACTGTTTAGTGGCAGTCAGATACAACAAACTGTTAAGTTTGGACCTGGCCTGTGCTGTTCAGAAGAGAACTCATCACACTAACAAGCACCTACTTTGGACATCCGTAACTGGATGCAGAGACAGATATATCCAAGAGGATGCAGAAATGCATATATCCTGCTGCTCTGGGACTGCTAGCTAAGTATTTGAACACATACCTGTGCATATTCAAATATGCACATTTTCACATTGAATAAGCTCAAACCAACTCTTACCAAAACACTTCTTCAAAGAAGACAGTGGGACACTAAAAATACTCAGAGTCTAGTAGGAGCAGGAACAAAGACATCACTTACTAGTAGCCAACAGAAAACAAAACTATTCCACAGTTGCAGAAAACACAAAAAGCATGTTTCAGGAAAAGCAAACGTCAGGCTCATACAGAAATGCTTCCACATCACCTACCCTACCTTGGAAGAAAAGCAAACAGAAATTTCTAAGATCGAGGAATAATTATTTCTGTTCTTCTAAGCCAAGTTCCACTGATCAAACTCACAGAAGTCTTAGTAGCATAGAAGTAATTTAATTTCATTCAATCCTTTCTGCCTCTTGATCTAAAAAACAGGAATTACTGCTTCTCCTGCAAACCCCTACACCCTCTCTGCATCATCCTCGCAAGTATCTCCTGGTAGGAATGACAGCACTGTAAGGCAGCAGAAGGGACCACGGCACAGACTGCACCAGGCAAGTCAGCCGCAGGCAGGAACACCTTGACCATCTGCAGCACCTCTACCCCTCTTTCACAAGCGAGGTAGGAGCAGGCTCAGCCAACGGCCAGGCTGCAGAACAGGTGCTCTCAGAACAGTCACATCAACACAGTGCAAATGCAGCACAGGGCAGGCATCATCTGTGCAAGCTGCACATCCACCAGGAAGGATTTAACCAGTCTGCACCTACTTTAAGCGAGAAGCTGTAATTATTTCATCCTATGGCTTCCTTTACTTACTTGCACTTTCACATCATCATGATTTTGTTCTGCAGTTTAAACATGATTCATACCCTCAATTTAACTTTGATTCATAGTTTCTAATAACATCAGTCCATTGTCCAAACACTGCAAGGGGATATTAAACAAGCTTAGATGGTCTGGGGAATTTGCCCACCAACATTAAACACAGAATAATTGGTTTCCGTAATATTGTTTTAGATAACAGTTTCAGATAAACAAAGTATAACTGTAATGTGCCTGCTCTAAACCAAGAAAATAAAAAATAAATTCAACAACTGTTGGACAATATTGCAAAATCTTGTATTATTAAAACACATAAGTGGTTATAGCTTATTCCAAAGAATTGTTACCCAATTTCAAATTATATAAGAGCAGAAAAAAAATCACAAATAAAAATTTTGAGGTTTATGAGTGGGTACTGCCCACAGCTCAATGTGAAGCTCTATTGTCTTTGTCCAGACTCTATCAGCTTGCTTACTAGGTGCAAAATGTCACCCTCAGGAGTTTAGGTTAAATTGTCACTGTTTTGGAAATGTAGGCATCTGGTAATAACGCACACGCACCAACACACACATACACACACACACATACACATATGTATATATATATATATGTGTTAAAAAATAAAATTAAGCCATGCCTAATAGGTACCTAAGTTGGTTTTGAACTCTTATTAATGATACACTTCTCTGTAGAGCAGAGAACACCCTAAAAATGAAGTGTTGAGCAGATGGCTTTTTTAAAGTGTGATTTAAATATGTGGCACATGCATGACATGTGCCTTTCCTTGATTTTCCAGACACTAATCGTCAAAAAAGACTTCTGAAGTACGCATAAATGCATGGAATTCAATAATCAGTCAAGTATTTAGACACAAAAGAGAAGTCAGCAGAATTTTATGGATAGACAAAAATTAACTTACCAAAACTAGAGTATATTCTGTGCTAAAAACATAGTCAGCACTATGAAAAAAATGTTAGAATAATACAAGTGCTTGTGCACATACACTGAGACACAACGGAAATTGTTTCCACTTCCCACCTAAAAGCATAAATATCCTTTAGAATTGTACCATTTCCCTTATGAGATCTAAGTATTAACAGGCAATTTTTTTAATGAGAACTGTTTTTTCCCATTTAATAGGGGATCTACCTCTTTGCCCCAGCAGCCTGATACTTCTTTTTTACAGTCTGTATTGAATATTCAGCTGCCGTTCATCCACCTCTCTATCTTGGGTTTGCCAGTCCTTTTTCTTTGCCAGCGCTCCTTATTCCAAGCACTCTTCCCAGCACAGTGTCATTAATATTTTTTGAATATACATTCCTGAACACACTGATTCCAAATACAGCAAGCATACATACTCCACACTTGCATATGTATCATTAGGAGACTTCCAGGACCTTATCCTGTCAAACCATATTAAAGCGACATTTTTAAGGCTGACATTCCATTTTCTCTAAGCTTGTTTTGAGCAGACATTTAGCAGAAACCTCCCCCCATTAAGGATTTTAATCAAGAGAGAAAATTAAGAAAAAGTTAAGTCTGCTATCTAGGAAAAAGATCTATTAGGTCTTGTCTGGACTAGAGAAATGTATTCTTCTAAGAATCAATTTAGTCTTTGCAATGCACTTGTAAAATGTCACACGTTCACACACAGAAAGCATTGCAGATCCTGTTAAAACTAGTTTCATTAACTCTAAATGCTATTTCAGTGGGGCTGAATTAATGGCAGCTAAGTTAAAGGTTTACTGGCATTGTAGTTAATGATCAAAGACCCTACCTATCACTTTCCCCACAATATACTCATGGCCCTTTGAAATCTGCCCAGCTCACCATCTCGGAGACCCCTGCCAAAAATCTGTGAGATGGGTACCCAAACTGCAATGCATTTCACAAAGCACAACTGAGGACAGAGGAAACCTGTGACAGCTTGAAAAGCTTAGCAGCAGTAGACACTGCAGAGCTTAATTTGCTGAGTGAGAAACAATTCAAATTTCTAGACAAAGGCTAACAGGCATGGCAAAGCCTCCAAATCAGAATGAAAATCTAAACTTAAATTCAGGCTATCTATACAAAGAACTAGCAGCTCGAGAGAAAGACAGTTAGTGATCCATCTGCTGGAAAAGAAAAGGATGCCTAGAGATCTCTTTCGGGTTTTTTTTCTAATATATGAGATAACATAACACCAACCTTTCGTCAAAATCACTTTTCAAACAGAAGAAGAAAACCAACATGCTGAAATTTAAGAAAATCCTCTCTTTTTTTAAAGAGGACAATATTTTCATTTTGCAGCAGGTGTTTGGTTTCCTGTCAAAGTTTTCTTTTATCACAAATTGTCATGTTTTGCTCATTACAAAAAAAACCATAATGATTTTTTTTCAGCAGTAGCTGAAAGTCTAATAGGATGACTGATTCAGTATTGATACACTATGCATGTTGCAATGGCAGATTGACACAGTTTCAAAAAACAAATAAATCACTTCCATTATGTCAGAGCACAATCATCAGAACAGCAGGATCACAACATGAGTCTCTCACTATGTCATGAAAGAACATAAAACCAAAACATGGCATCTCTGAATTTGTTTGAAATACATTTTAGTGAAACAAAATTGCACTTCAAAGTATTAGCAATGCCTGCAAAACAGAAATTTTAAATGTTGATCAACTCTAAATGAAAAAAAAACGTTGCTTGTCTGTAATTCACTTAGTTTTCAATGCCTGTTTAAGAACAACTACTATATAAGCCAAAAGGCTGATGGACGAGATTTCTATTCCTAATATAAGAAATAACTGAAAAAGAAAGAATAAAATATATAAGATACCAGAAGTTGTTTTCTTTTCTGCACAAGATCCATCATAATAAAATGTTAGGATCAATTAACAACAATTTCCTAGCACTGCACCAAGGCTGTCTAACCACTATAAATTCTGTTGTAATTTTTGCATATAACAGTTTATTCACCAAACCATTGTCTGTTCAAGGCTATAAAAACTGTGGGAGACTCCTTTTGTAAATGAATCTTAATCAAAATTTGTTTTGAGCATTGCTGTATTTTCCAAGACTCCTAATGCATCCTTTTCACAGAGCAGGGCATATAGCATTCAACATTCTGCAGGATAAACTACAGCAAAATTGACATTGTGGCAATAAAGGCTACATCTCTATTAAACTTACAGAACAAGGAGCCAACTGAGTTTTAAATAAGACAAAGCACCACATGGCTATACGAGGAGTCTCATGTCTGTTAGCAAGTCTGTTCCCAGCTGACCAGGGTTCCGACAGATGATATGGTATGCAAGTTCATTACTGAATCTGTCCACACACTGTACCTTTCATACCGGAGTTCTGTCAGGCCAATGAAAACAACCTGACAAACATCCTGCAGTGCGACACCATTCTTCTATTTATCTGTTTTATTAATGTGCATTCAGTGCAGCTTAACGTATGAAAATGTTACAGTGAATTATTCTCCTGTTATCAGAGACACTAGGCTTAATACTACATCTGATTCTCAAATTGGCTTTGTAAACATGAAACTGTTATGTCCATAGTCCATAACAAAAAAAGTGTTTTGATTATGGTTGTTCTGATATAAAAGTTTACAAGCACGGAAGAACTACTGCCCATTACCCAGATGACTTTCGGAGACTCACTCTGCTTGAGATAAAATTGAGATCAAAGAACCCTCATCCCAAAGATGAATAACAAATTTTAACAAACTCGGGGGAAATGTATCTAATACAATAAACTAGTACTAACTAGTACCAGTAACTAGTACTAACTCAGTTTCTCCATTCTTTATATATTCATTACTACATAATTGACAAAAAATGGGAGATGAGCAGAAAAATCAAGAAATACTGTGTGCACTCACATAAATTTATAGCTGAGTCTCCTCAGGAGAGAACAATTCCATGTGCTTCACTCACAATTTGTGTTGTGACTGGCTACTGCACTCCTTTCTGGGACATGCCCACATTACAGGCACCAAAGGCACTCTCTGAACACGTCAGCTGCAGGCCCACCCAAAGCACTGGATCACAGATGCCACTGGGATCAAGGTGGGCAAGGCAAACACTGCCAAGGGTGAGAGGCAGGATTGAGCAAACTGGCCTCCAGCACATCTCTCCAAGGAGTTCACCACAGCTTTGACTGCATGGGCTGCACATGGGTCATCACTTATCTTTATTATTTAGGAAGGATATCAGAAAGTCCCAGAGACAACATATCCAGAAGCATGATGTTGTCAGAATGTCCGGAGTAGAAACTCCAAGCTATCATCCCTAGTTCTCTTTGTGTGATGAAGCTGCATAATTGCAGTCCACAATGGAGAGAAACGCTTGTCCTCCATGCAGCTGCCCAGAGAAACTCTACAAAGCCTTGTGCTTCACACCATTATGTGCCTTCCCTTGAAACTTCCTGCCCCGTCCTACATCCATACTTCTCCTAACTAAAAACAATCTTCAGTGACAAGAAGACATGAAAAAGCAATGTTAAATTCCAAAATATACAAAATATGACACAAAGTAACACAAACTGAATCAACCTACAGCAAATACACAACACAATCCTTTCAAAATAAACAGCATTGAAAAACAGATCCACATTAAGGAGCACACTTCAAAGACAGTTAGACTAATTATCTTCCAGGAAAATTTGGAAAATATACCATACTATCTCCCTGAGCAGAAAGCCTCTTTCCTAGGCAATGAAGTTTCACATCATCTAGCAAGCAGATCCAAAGAGTAAAAAAGAGTTTATGTATAATCTCATATACTTTTCATGAGCCCTATAAACTTCTGGCAGATTTAGTAATCTTCCATTAGTCTCCAGATTTCACAAGTCCTATTAAAATAAAATTCTTGACATTGAAAGAAAAAGGAAGTAGAAGAACACCTTAAGCAATGCAATGTGGACAGAGGGGAGAGTGAGGGGAAAGAACCAATCTTTATTACAGATCACAAACACATTTTGGGTTGCTCCTGAGGCCAAATGATGTAAAAGAGACGAAATACCACTGATTCAGCACACCCACAATAATTTTATGTCAAAACCATGAACTGCAGTGCAAAGCTCCTAGAATTCAAGTTACCCACACTTTACTGAATTTCAAGGACCAGCAGAAAATAATGACTCATTCAGTAAGATATTAACTGCAGAGCTTCAATTTCATGTGTTTTCTATGAAATATGAGATAAGAATCTATTTTAGTGTCTACAAAGAGCAACAGACACGGCAATGGGAAAAAGCTGCGTAACATCCAAAAGAGGGACAGATGAAGTCAAAGATGGAGTCCAAATAAACACCCAAGGACAGCACTCAGCAACTCTGAATTAATAATCAGTTGTCCTGTAACTTCTTTCAGAATTATTTCAGCCATGTTTTTTTGCATTTCCTGATGCACAGTGAACACTCACAACACGAAAAGCAAATAAAATATAAATCTGTTGCAGATGAAAATCCCAAACCTCTGATTACTTTATTATTGGTATTTAAAAGGTAAAAATCATAATGCTGGGAAGTAAATCCTTTACTGTGGGCAGTATCATTCACAGTTCTGAGACACCACTAGCTACACAGTTAATGCAAGTCCAGCTACCTGATGCCTTTTCTCTGAAAATTTAAATCATTCACAACAGCCCAATGTCCTTGAGCAATAAGCAAAAGAATATCCACAGTGATGCCCCTGGCTGATGATAAAGCAAGACTGAACAGGATTCCCAACGAGAAGAATGAAAAGACACCTTTGCCATGGGGGAAGTCAAGAGGCCTGCTTAAAGTCACACTGTAATTTGTCTGCTCAGTCATCTCAGTCACTTTAGAGGACCAGACTTTAATCATAACATACACGTGCATTTAAGTTTGACCTTTGGGGACTTTCTACAACACCAACCAGAAGTTTTTCTATGTAGCTTCGCAAAGATGAACCTCATCAAGACAACTTCTACATGCAAGAAAAAGCAAACAAATCCCAATTAATCCACATTGCTGTTCTGACTTTGCCAAGCTTTCTGATCTTTCAGTCATACAATCCTTCTCAGCCTTGTTCCATTTCACGCAGATTACCAGCCCCTTCTAATCCAGAAGCCAAGACTTCCCATCCTTCATACAACAAGTGAAACTTCTCTCACTTTGTCCTCTCTTTTCCCTTTGAGAGAGGGAATGTCTATTGCTTTAATCCCTTCTACATAAACATGAAATAGAGGAAGATCTATTTAAGCAAAACACTGGCACAAGAACAAGCATGTTTAAGCTAGCTCTGACTGTGTCTAGCCTGGAAATTAAGAGGTGTCAAAAAAAAAAAAACAACCAAAAAAAACCCAAAAAAACCATCAGAAGCTCTTCTAAAACACTGATCCTTAAAAAATGGCACAGAGGAGAGAACTAACAAATGAACCAAGGCAGATATTTACAGCTTTAGGAACAGAAATATGTTAAGAGGATTGTTTGAAAGAGCCAGAAGGTTCCTGATAGTCATCTGTTCCCTGCAGACGAGCCAGGAGAATCTCTGATGTGTTCACTGCCTGGTCAGAACAATGCAATTACACTGTTGTTAAAATCTTTGGACTGTCCTGCGGTTGTTACCAGAAAGACAAGCGTAATATACTAACATGAACCTTGCCAACATAAGAGAAGTATAATATAAACAGTTCATTAAAATCAACTGGGATTCACAGGTTGTGTGTGCATCAGAGCAGATGTACCCAGGAAATACCAGATGGCTTTCTGGGGAAACCACAAGCCTTTCTGGGTTACCAAATCTAGCCCCACACTACCAGAGACAATACCAGGCAATCCTTTCCATAATCAGATTTGGTCCTGAAGGTAAGTTCATTTTACTTGCTCCCATAACTTCTCTCTGCAGATAATCAGAAACATACTTCTCATTTTTAATTTCCCTCTTTTCATAGGAAAAATTGATGCAGTAGATTTATTATCAGGTTAAAGCAAAGAGCAATGGCAAGTTAAATATGGTTATTTGCACTGAAACAGAGCAATAAGGCCTCACAGGATTTGTCCAGTTACCTGAAGTGACAGCTGGACATTAAAAGCTGTGCTCACTTGAGTCTTATTCTGCACCGTTAAGAGATGATGAGTAACATCTTTAAAATCATCTAAGGACCTTTCATCAATGTGTCCAGCAATATTTATAGAAACCAAAAACTTCTCCCTGAAGATAATGAAATATGAAGAAATCCACTCTGGAAGAGTTCACGTATTATAAAGGCTGTTAAATGCTTTGCTTGCATTTTTATATAATTACTAAAATTCTACTCTCTGAAGAAACTACTTGAAAGCAACACACTTACTTCAGTATTCTGTTCTCTGGATGTAAACAAAATTGGACCTGCCAACCTTTGTGACCATAATACTTCTTTTATTTTTGTATTTTGGAATCAGCCACCCTCGTCTTGGCTCTTCCTACCCAATTTCAAAGTGTCACAGCTTAATGTGAACAAACATGCCGAAAACAACCTCTACAAGAAGATTACTAAATGCCCAAATTGCACTCTAAAAATTCATTTACAGGACTTCAGAAGACAGCAAGGTGCCACTTTATTGTAAAATTCCAAGCTGAGTTTACAGAACTACTAGGTGAGGAAAAAAAGTATCATTTTTACTAACAAGGACTTAAAATATGCAGAAGTCAAATGACAAACCTTGACAATGGCATTTTCACATTTCCAAACAGTAACACCAAGTAATTCAGATGGCAAACATGCAGCTTCATGTATCAAAACATATGCCAATCCATGAGAAATTAAATTGTACAGCAGTAAGAAAAAGCCTGGCTGACTGCAAATGGCTGAAAGAAAAGAAGCATTGCTAAATCAATCATATTTGAACCTTCCTGGAGGTAGATGAATCCAGAAGCCAAAAAGAGTCTTGGCCTGGCTACTAAATTTATGCATAATCATGACTTGGTGGCTTAAAATCACAGATCAGGGTGCCATTATAGCATGCCAACTACTCCCTCGCTGCACCTGCACTGGCACCTGGGCAAGACCCAGTCACTGTAAACACCACCACACTTTGGTCTCCTGGTTCACTCAGCCAGGACGCTTCGAGAAAGTTTTGATAGCCACAATTGTTTTATTCCATTTTACTCTCAGTACTTGGGATATACATCCTTCAGCTGACTCATTTTTTAAATCACTTCAGTACTTAAACTGTCACACTTGATGCATAATCTGACACCACAGAGTCATAGTTTGAATATTTCAGTTCTACTACTTTTAATTCTGTACCAGTTAATCATATTTTATTTAAAGGTAAAATGTTAATCTTCTGATGTTAAAAATCATCATACGTTACCTTTTTATGGCCACATATTAAAATAAGGATACTTGCCAATTACCTAGAGTCTTCTTTTCGGGATTTAAATGAGACATTGACAAGAGGTCAGCTCAGACTCTCCACAGTACAACAGTCTGCTCTGCATGCCAGAGGTGCTCTCTTTAAATTTCCCAATACTTCACAGCTGAAATTAGCACAGCTCACCAATTTGCTACTCTGCATTGGTGCGTCCATATTTCAATCCTGAGTAAAAGGTGTACGAAAAAGCACCTGGCTCCAAATTGTTTGCTATAAAATGGTTGCATGCCCTATTACAAGCTCAAAATTCTGATAGAAATCCTTCAAAAATCCTAGGGTTCTCTCTGAGATAATATAAGCAATTTTTTTATTGTTGTTTTAATATTGCTACTTCTCATTACTTAAAACACATCTCTACACACACCACCAGAATGAGGTCTTAGACTGCAAGCATTTCCCAGCAGGGGTTTTTGTCTCCATACTTGTCTGCAAAGCAACTAGCAAATTGTTAATCATCTATAATTAAAGACACCATAAGACCAGAACCCATCAGAGTACATCTCTAGTTTGCTCACGTGGCCCTTTATGCATAAAATACACCTTTTCATTTCACTCCAAGTACCTTTTTCTACTTGGGTGCCTCCTTCCAACCTCTTCTAAGACATGATCAAGAGAGATATTCTTTAATGTGTGTTTTTATGTATAAAACAATGAAAATAGCAAACAAAAAAAGTAATATACTCCTCTCAGTCTTTTCCTTGACCCTAATATTTTTGGGTTTATTTAAAATTTTCAGAGTGTCTCCAGGAAATCCCATAACTGAGCAACATGCATACATTTAACCTTCATGCCACACAAAGGCCAGCAAGCAATACCAAAAAATTTTAAATAGGTAAGTAGGAGAGAAAACAGCAGAATTGCCCAACGCCACATCTGGTAAGTCAGGAAAAGCAGAGAACTGAGCTGGAGAGCCACTGGATTTCCAAGCTCACTCACACAGGTCATGTCTGGCTCATAAGCAACACACGTGGCATCTCACTTTTTCCTGTGACCTCAACTGCATACTGCAGGTTGCACTCACCTGCTCTACCTTTAGCACTCTACTTGCAATGGTAAGCAAGTCATCCTGAGATAAAGCTCATACAGAACCAGATGCAACATACTAATTTCATTTTCAAATGGAAGAAAAGCAGGGTGGTTTTGGTGGTGGTGCTCATTATATTTATTTATTTTTATCCCATCATATTCACATTCAGACCTACAATTACTGGCAATGTCGCTCAGGTTTTTGATGCTCTGCTTTCAGTGTTAACTTCAGTACAAGTATCAAAGCTTTTACGTTTTTTTTTTTAAAAAGTCAACACTTCACACAACAGCTACCATCCACACTTAGTTGGCAAGAGCTCATACACCTCTGCCTGTTTGCAAAATGAAAAAAATACTTTAAGTGTAAAACTAAAAACCTGACAATGTACAACTCGAAATGCACTTCTGCTGACAAGAGTCTAGCAGGTGAAACTGCTCCCTCCCTAACCTTCTTTACAGCAATGCTCTGCTACCAGGAAAGCCAATCCATGGACCACTGTCTGACCAGGCAGCTTGCTCTGTGAGGCTCCATGCCTTACACAGGTGGCAAGCTCAAGGCTACAATTTTTATTTTAACATAATTGCCCTGAATTTTAGAAGACTCTTCCTCCTTCAGGCAGAGGACAGTCACCCACCACTCACAATGAAGGTATCTGTTATTACAACATTTGGAAGTGACTAACGGGGGTGAAAGCTACGTTTCATTTCTTACAGATTCTTTAGAATGAAACAAACTATATCTAAAAAGTGCAGATATGCTTTTTTATTTCTTTTGCAGTTCAGGGGAGGGAGGAGGGAAAAGCATCACTGATTTGTATATTAAAGTGCAAGCATCTGTCCTACTGATGACATTCTAGGGAAGCACATTAGCATAAAATTTAACGATGTCAAATAAGTGGATGTGAAATAGGGACTGCGTAAAGACACTATTTCCAAGCCTGACAGAAACATCACTGTTTAGAAATGCAAATGATACCATTATGTTCAATAATTATATGAAAATATGAACAGTTCAGCATGTTTTCCAGCCCTGATGGCGGTTAATGGGATGTACGCTTATGTAAATAACTACTATTAAAGCTAATGCTGAAAAAAACTAATAAATTCATACTAAAGCAACTGATTTAGTACGCTTTTAAACCCCAGCAGTGCTCACTTATTAGAAAGGAGTGCATTCTTATGTTTAGAACTCATTACTGTTACAAGTCACTGCAACTCCATCAATTACCATGCATTAATGAAAATGGGACACATACAAAAAAAAATTATTGCCTCTCAGCAGTTTTCTTTAAAGACAAAATATAGGGGTATTACCATCACTGGGCCTTGAGGGGAACTTATCAGCAACATAATCCTCATTACTACAACTGTATTCCCTGTGCTATAAACCCTGGGGTATTTTTTGTCCCAAGAAGGGGATGACCTTTATGTAAATCTCTTGCCATAAGTGTAATGAAAGTGACCATACTGCCATCAGTAAAAGCTTGCCATTTCTACAGTTAAAAATGCATTTAAATAAACACACACATACTAGGACCTGCACTGAAAACTGTAAATGTGAAATGAAAAACGACAACTCCTGAAAGTAGACTGAAGAAGGTGTAATGCCAGTAGAACTAAGGATAAAAGGTATATGTGGAAGTCTTCAATGAAGTTCTTGTATCCAGATAAATTCCATCTGGTTTTACACTTACACTTTCAATAACCTCCTAGAGAGCCATGGAATTAAGACTTTAAGGATGCTATTCATTCCTCTTTGGATGTTTTCTCCAATTCCTCAGCATTACTCAAAATTCTTAGCCCTGGTTAAACATCACAACTGATAGAGGAAACAAAACCAAGAGTGCTGTTTAGCAATGAATTCCTAAGGAAATTAAAAGCTGAGATTTATTGAATGTCTACAACTCTACAACTAACCCACTTTCATTTTCTAAGTAGTCTATGGAAATGAGATATTAGTGTAACATCCACTAGATCCTAAGAAGTTTAGCAAGGCTAAAAATGCATTTATATTAGTTTGCATTGACTGGGAGTTTAAAATTAAGGATTGATTTGAGCAACCTTACAAAAGACTATGGACAAAGAACTGATGCCAAACTGAGAAGATTAATGTAGGACAGTTACCTGTCCAGTCTCAGCTGCTGTAAAACAAGATGGCATTTTGCCATGGGGAGACACAGACTTGCAACTCTCGACTACAAAAGCATTGTCACTAAGGACCATGAAATCCCACATCAATAGAAAGGGGTTAAGAAATAGATGCAGTTTTCATCATGCTTGAACAGAGACAAAGTTCTTACAGGCCAATGTCCACTGTAAAAGCCAATGTTAAATTAATGCTATGCTTAAGTGCAATGTACTACCCACAACACAAGGCAAAAATAAAGCCTATCCCAGCCTGAAAAATTTCCAATCTAAAAGCAGGCAGCAATGCAATGCTTTCAGAGGGCTAGCAGCTCACAGAATACAACAGCAAACACATGATGACAGTCACTGTGACAAATGTTTGATGAGAGAGAGATGGAAGAAAAAAAACCCACAAAACTATCTGATTGCTTTCACTAAATCTCTGTTGAAAGAGAGGTATGAAGTGTTTTGCTATCTAGACCATTAAAACTATTTCATGAGTGAAGGCCACTCTAAAAACAGTAAGACAAATTTGCTACTGATTAATAATAAAGCCATTCATTTTATTCTTCAAATCTAAAGTAATTACAAGCCAGAGCATGGCAAATGGATTTAGAAGAAGCCATTACGTCAGAAGAATCCTTTAAAGAAGAACAGTAATTTAAAAGACTGAACTGAATAATGAACTCTCCTGAACAACAATTATTATGAGATTGATTTATTGAAAGTGTATTTAATTATGCAAGAAATGTTTAAACTTTCCAAAATAGTGCAGGAAGACAGAGAAACCAATAGCAGAGTCAGCCCTACGTCCTCATTATAGTTGAGAAGCTGAAGCAGATGGAGAATTCATTTAGTTTAGAAGGATAAAGTACATCAATTTCTCTGAATCCACATTTCTAGTCAATTTGTTACAGTACCAGCTTCAACAATTAATGATCTCATTTTCCCATGTGTACCTCCTTTTAAAAGATCTCAGTCTTTGTTTCCAAATGAGCCAAATGTCATAAAGAAAAAATTTAACTCCAACATCATTTTGAAAGCTCACATGCCTAAAGCCAAATGTTTTAGCAATAACCACAGAACCAGGGGTCAAATTGAGTCAGGTAAGTAGCCTGGTCAGTTTAAGTAACTGGAAAAAGCAGAAAGATCCGTCTTTCACCTGAGACACTTAAACGGACCAGCCTGACTCCTACAGAGAGTATTTTTTTTTACCTGAACTACTTCACTTTTTTTTCTTAAAATACCTGATATTGATATATGAGATTGCCATGGCTGAAGATGCATTTCCAATGACATGTGTCTCCTGTTTAGTTTAGACAGGGGCATCCCATCATCATATCCAGTTCTGACATGCTCACCACACAGTTAATATAGATAATACCATAAATCTGTGCCTCAGATACCCAGAGCCAGGAGGAGACAGGAGGTCTGGGAAGCATATAGCTACCCGTAGGTATCAACAATCTGGCAGAGCAGAACTCCAGCTCTTATTCAGTTTCAAAATCAACTAGTCTCTAGTACCAGGTACAGATCATCACAGTGTAACAACGTCACGAAACACAGGAGATGAGAGAATGCTACTGGCCCTCAACATTAACCTCAGGGAAACTCCAAAATTCTATACAAGAGTTGTTGGGTGGGAACATCTCCTCTTCAGTCAGACACACAGAGAACACCATTCCATCCTTGGTATAAAAGACAGAGCAAATCTGACTCTCCCATTCCACAGCTGTATTTCTATGCCAACAGTACAATCTCTGCACCACTGAGTGCAGAGTTTTAGGGCAAAAGCCTGTCCAGCTCATTTTCTACAGAGGCTGTTGTTGACTGCTAAGATGCTGCCTGCTGATTCTGGGTATTTTCATAACACAGACAGTGTGGCTAGATTGTGCTCTAAGGCACTAACTAGGATTAAGCACAGAAAGCTTCAAATGAATCTCCAGCCATTGATCCATTTGAACACTCAACATTACAGTATGTTTCACCTTGTTTTAGTTTAAAAGTTCATGAAAAATTCAAAAAATCTTATTTACCCAATAGTCCCTGACTGATTCTTCTACATTTAAGTTCGTAAATACATACATTATTTAGCCAATACTGCAGTTACAGAATAGCATATAAATATTCAGGGACTTTTTAATAAGTGCAGCTTTTTTTCAATAGACCACAATGGCTGCTTAGAAACATTTACTAGTAGGATACCTGAAATAACAGTAAGAGAAACACCTTCAAAGAGTGAAGTAGTTGGTTAAAATGGAAGGAAAGAGCAAAATACTAATTTTTCATTCTCCTCACACACCTTCAAACAAATTATGACGCACAAGAAGATATATAGTATGCATTCACGTATGAAAAATAGAAAGGGAAAAAAACGTAAAATGATAAGCTGAGGGAGCCAAGTTAAGAAATAAAAGAAAAATAATGACGGTCATTTCAGACCCTCAGCTCATAACTTGTCAGAAACTATACCATCAGGAACAGACTTAGCCAAAGTTAATCTCCAAAATTGTTACTGACTTTTATATAAATAGCCTGACTTTCAAAAGCACAAGTTTCCTGCAAGTGGCAGATTTGCCTCTACATAGAAATCTTCTTCTTGACTTTTTTTTTGGGGGGTGGGGGCACAGCAAGGCAGGGTCCCATTTTCATATGCACATGGCTTAACTCCAGTGTTAATGCCCGTGCCCCACGTCCCCGTGACGCTGCGCTGCCATTCTGAGTGCAGACTGTCCCCCTGCCAACAGCACCATCTGGGAGGCACACACACACGAATCCGACACACAGGACACTGGGACCACACATCCAACAAAACACATGGCCACAGCCTTTCTGTGCAAGACCACCTTTGTTCCCTCACCTGCGACGACAACTTGGTGGGTCCGATTATAAAAGGAAAGGAAGCAGAATAGCTGATATTTTCAGAAGATCAAATGTAACATTATAGAGAAAATAAGGCAGCAAGTAAATTCTTTACTCTGATACCTCCTTTTCTACCATTTTGTTCTTTGCATTAAGCAAGCCAGCAACTCTTTTTCTTCTGAAAAATACTACTAATTTTACATTAACACAGTAAGATAGGAAAAGGAAAAAATATGTAAGTGGCCCTAATTTATGGATGCAAGACTAATGTAATGAACAGTACTATGGCAAAACTAAAAGCATTTTATTAAACTCTCTAGATAATGCTTATAAAGCTCATTATTCTTCCAGCAAATTAATATTCTATGTCTCACTAACACTACAAGCAAATGAACTGTTTTAGTTAAATTAATATTCATGTTAAATGCATGCAAAGCCAACTAATTAAGTAGTTCTATAATATTAAGGATATATGTAAACAGAGTCTGTGATCAATTTTAAGACTAATCAAGTAAATCACACAGGATTTGTTGTGTCAATTTGGCTGGGTCTTCAGCAACCTTGTCTGCTGGAAGATGTCCCTGTCCAGGGGTTGGACCTAGATGATATTTCAGGGTCAAACCATTTTGTAAGTCTATGTTCAGTCAGAAAATAATTCCAACAAAAAGCTTAAGTAGCCCAGGTATATTCTAAATATAAACCAAAATAGCAGTTTAGTACAGCTTATTACTTTAAATCTACAAAAAGGAAAAAAAAGTTCATAATAAACAGAATCCCTTCTTCCCTTTATTTGCCTATTCTTTGTCTACTTAGTAATTTAAGCAGAGCTTAGAATTCAATAACCAATTTTTAAATTTTTTTTAAAGAAGTTTCCTCTTCACCTACTAATAAATCTTCACAGAAATGTTAAGGCTGTTTCTTCTTCTTCATTAATGCAACACCATCAAATTTACATGAAAAAAAATCCCTAATGGTGATAACAAGAAAAGCTAAAGACCACAACATAATTTCTTTGAGCTATGAAATACCAGTAGTATTTGTTTCTTAATAATCTCATTATAATTTTTTTCCTAAGACATATATCATGACAGTATTGGGGCATCTTACAAAGGATATTTTCCTGATTGTTAAATTAAATTATATTTGGGACCTAAATTAATAATAGGTCCCTGAAAATATGTCAGGAAAAAAAAAAAGCCAGAAGCTTTTCTACTAGCAGCTCCTAGCAAAAGTGGAAAAAGAAGCAGCACAAGTAGTCTAAGTGCATAACATGGTGCACACTGCTCATCCCTTACTGTGAAAATGCAAATGAAATAACACAAAGAAGAACAAGTTGCAAGTCACACACTCCCAAAGCCAATGCCAGAATTTAGACTGCCACTAGAAGCAGTTTAGTGCCCATACAGGAGCAAAGAGAACACAAATACCAAGAGTGGACGCTGTAGAAGACACCAAAGGAGGTTACACATGGCAATTCTTCTCACATAAGCTTAGTCCCAAATTCTGTTCAAAAGTTCAGAGAGTGCTCAAATACACTGAACAGACACATCCCTGCCTGCATTAGCTGTCTTACAATTGTCTTGACTGATCCTAGGTCACCTGCCACCATCCTGACTCTTATTAACCCTGACTGCTTATCCCATACATTTCTGAACCCATCAGTCACCGGCTTCTGTTGCTTTCACATCAGTCACGTCCAGCTCAACCTCCTTTTCCAAGTCTTTCTTTCCAGACAGGTTCTAGATCTCACTTTCCCAATACACACTCCATTTACATTTTTCCCCTTTATCTTTTACATAAACTTCACTTTCAGAAAGTGTTTTTTTCCCCCACACTTTCTCATCTTCGTAGTTGTAAGATGCTTTCATTGTGGAGGGCATCAAAAGAGTGGGAGCAGCTGTTACTGGATTATCCAGTTCAGCCCAATTGGGCAAATTTTATTAACAGCCAGAGATGCCATCCCAGCACGCATACCTTAACACCACTAAGTGCCACATCTCCTAAGAACAGCAGCAGTTCTTAGGAGTTCTTCCCAGTTTATTATAAGCAAAACAAAGTTTTGATCCTCTTTTGGTTTTGGAACACTTTGTTTGAAACAATTTGGATCAAGTTTCTTTTGAAATAAGTCAGTCTGAAGTGTAAATGTCATGAGACCAAGCCAAGCCACAATATCTACTTTTGACCAAATTGTAAGATAATATGGTAGGCCTAAATACTGCTTTAGGAAGAAGGTGTAGACCGGCTGACTACTTGAAATCCCTAACTCACCTTAATTCTGTGAGATTAAGTATTGACAATGGGCTGGACTATTTATGGTTGACAGCATGCTGATCACTCTTGTTCTCCATTAACAGCACACCCTAGTACTAAGCACTCAATTTTCAAAGTTTCAACTGCTAAGGAAGGGTGGAATTGACTTTTAAATCTGCATGAAATTTTAGTTGTTGCTCACTAGCCAGACAGCACTGAGAAGTTCCAAAGCAAATGCGAGCTTGGGTTGCAGACCGAAACTGGTGTTTAAATACAGATTAAGTTATTCAAAGTTTTGTAGTGAGATCATTGCATACCACCCATTTCCCTACCCCCAAAGCTTCTGTCACAACTCATCAGCAACAAATTTGAACAGAGGGGGTCCTCAAGCTTCTCAGGGGAAAAAAACCAACCACAACAAAACAAGGATGGATTTTCTCAAAGTAGGGATTTCAAGCATCAAACAGTATTTCTCCTGCAATAGAAATATTTTTTCCTTTCAAGGAAAAGAAAAAACAAAGCAACAAAATACATGTTGCTGAAAAAAACTCCACACAGTCCCCATGCTAAGTGAACTAAACCCTTACCAAGCTGAAATTGCACTTTGCTGGATAGCTGCAGTTGTACCAGAAGCACCAATTCATTATTGCAGGGTACTTTCAAATACTGCAGTAAAGAAAGTAATCTTATAGAGAACAAATTAGCTATGGGGGGAAAAAAAAAAGGCAAAATTGATTTTAACAGACTTGAAGATTTTTTCTTATGGTATTATATCCCTGATATCTTATTTGCAAGTGGACACTACAGTCCAGAAGAACTTAAAAGAATTTCAAGCTGCTGTACTTGAAACAGCCATAATCTGTATTCAGCCTCAGCAAGTCATTTCTACTATTCCTTGTCTCTGCAACAAGCTTTAAAAAATTAAGTGATCAGAGTTACACTGAAGATCTTGAATCATTCATGTATGATAGGCAAGTATTGCAGTAGTTAAAATTACATTGTTTTAAATTATAACCTTGTTTTATATATCTAGGTTTTAAAGAGTTTTATGAAGTGTAAAATTGCATGTATTAACCTTCTGCCATGTCTACCAGACTTCTGGAAAAGTATTCATGCTTGTGCAATCTATTTCTGGTAAAGAAAAAAAAAAGAAAGGGAAAAAACCCCAAACAACAAAACAAGCAAGCATGTCTACTTTCCAGTAGCCAAATAAACTTCGTATGAATTAGTGAAAGCTTTGTGTGGATAAATTACAAAAAAAATCGGGAACATGCATCCCACCCACATTCACTGGCTCACTGAATGCACAAGATGTAATATACAACAAAATACTGGCTTCAGTGAAATCAATGTCAAAGAGTTGTTGTCACATTTAATGGCTCTCGAAATACCTCAGATCTAGTATTTTCCAGTAACTGTTCATGGCCAGCGAAAGATGTTGATATGTATATTATTTAGTACAAACAGACAAAATTCTTCCCAAAAAAATAAGTCCCACTGGGTTACAAGGGATGTTCTAGGTCATCAGGGGCAATGCTCTGCTGAGAGAGACCACACATCACTGAATGCTTTTCCTGAGCCAAGCAAGTTCCATCATAAGGAAAGCACTGTTTTTGTTAAGCCTCCCAGTGCCAAACTGTGAAATAGGATTGCCTGAACTTCCAAGAACCCTCCTCTAAATTCATGTTTAAGTTTCTGAATTATCTGTTTCAACACTGGCCCATAGCTTGAAGAGCCTCTTTCTGTCACTAACTTCATTTTTAGCTTGAACAAGGACTGAAAACAGTGCTGCACACTGGGCTCCATTGTGCTTTTTAAAACGGCATTACTTCCCTCCCTATTGGAAATGCAGCTCCCAATGAATCACACACTATTTGCTTTTGCTGTAGTCGCGGCCCTGTCTCTTCCCTGTCCCACTGTAGCCAACCCTTAGCCCTCTGAGAAATTTAACAACAAAGCATCAATATCAGAGATTTGGAAGAGAAATTAACCAGAATAAAGGTCTGTCACACCACAGAAAGGAAAACTGCAATTCTTGCAATAGTGACTTCACATGTGATATTCCAGGACTGGGACTAAGCATCGGGCAGCTTAAAGAAATGCAAGTCACAATCTGCAAGAAAAGAGAAACTGCTAACTTTTTTTATAAACAAACAAACAAACCCTACACCAAACAAAAAGTCTAAGCTAGCTAAATGTCCTAGTACATATATTTAGTTTATATGCATTTAGTGTAGATTCTCTTTCTCTGGACATGGAGAGAAGTGGAATACCATGCAAGTTTTAGACCTAAATTACGACTACCTAACAGAATTAATTTAAAAAAAATAAAAATCTATAATCATATTTTAATGTGTAAATTCCTTATTGTCATTTTTAGTTGACAAATATCGATTTCATAGCAAAACAACATCATAGGAACAGCTGGATGGCAGTTTTAAGCTCAAATGAACCAGTGTCACATGCTGACAAGTCATCTCTCTGATTGCTTTTGAATGGCAGCACATGCAGATTTATTCTATGCCATAAATTAGAACAATTATTTCTCTGTACTTCACTTTTTATTTCAGTGAGCCATTGCACATATTTTTAAAGGATATCTTCCCTTTCCTTGATGATAAGTTCATTCTGCTCCTCGAGTTGTCTGATCTTCTTCTCAAACGACTCCTGTTCAGCTTTCAGACGTTCTTCTGTCACTTCTTTTTCTTCACTTACCCTGAAAAGAATTTGAGAAAAATAAAATATATGCCCATAACCACAGTGCCTGATTTCCAACTCCTCCACCACTTTGCAGGTAAATAGATAACATCCTCTCCACCCTTAAGCAGGTTAGTTCCTCACAATGTTTATTTTAATATATTACACAAGAAGATGAGTAGACTCCATGCAATACATGGGGTTTTTTTTTCAAAAAAAGTACTCAGTAGAGTACATGCACACTAATGGGCAGCATGGAAGAACAAAGTAAGGACCTGAACCCCACAATCAGGTTTGTCCAGCCTGATTCCCTGTAGCCATAACGAAAATTCACTGGGATACTTACAAACCTAGGACAAGAAGACAGAAAACTCAGATGGGAGAGCTTAGCTGACATAACAGGAAGAAAATTCTGGAAAACTTTTCTGTTTCTTAATCTATAAACTAATCCTTCTTTCACCTTTACTGATCAAATACACATCCAGGAAAGAATCATTTTTCTTGTTAGCTTTCTCCAAACAAAACTGTTTGTCCTTTTCTGAGGGTTTTCAAATATCAAGCTGCAGGAGTAAATTTTCCTTTCTGTCTGTGGCATGGCACCCTGTATCTTGCTGCTCAGTGTAAATAATTGGATCAAGATTAAAAGATGACAATGTGAGAAAGGCTTACAATGATCATTTATTCTGCACCTCAAGAGCAGGCTGTAAAAACAATTATTCTGGTATCACGTAGGCAAGAAGATCATTATGCACAGATGATCCTGTAACTATGCTAAAAATGTGGCTTGGAAATCATGGGTCTATAAAAGCTCCACAAAAATATTAAGTAATGAGCTTAGACTAATAAATATCATTGCTCTGCACTTAGGCGATTTCTGTTGCTGAAGGCTCTTAAAGTTCAGTCTTTTATGATGATGAAACAGCTGCCACAACACAGGTGACAGGAGACCAAAGCAATACAACTTTTAGAAAACTCCAATTTTAACTTCCTTTAAGTGGAACAATCTTATAGGAAGAGGAAAGAGGGGGGCAAAAAAAAAAAAAAGAAATATATATATATATAAGAATTAGACTAAGCCTTCCATTCATCCCATCAGACTCACATTCTTAACAGAATGTTTCATTCAAGGACTGAGCCATACATTTGATATCATGGTTTCCCTTAAGAGGGTACAGATTTGTTTTGATCTTAAAGTGGAAAAGTCATAAATACCACAGCTGGGTCACTCCCCTGGGGTGAACTATAGACAAGCAGTATTCCCCAACTCCAAGATCAACCCACAGCCTTTCCCATATCAGCTCAAGCAGACTGCATGAAGTTGGAAATAATAATACTGAAACTCACACTTTTTCTCTATAAACCTAGAGGGAGACAAACAACAGATACCATATAATCAAATTCTTTAGATTAGGGTGGTTTGAAAGCTTGGATCAAACTATTAATTGTAAAGTTTCTGAAGTACAGAAAAAAAAAGACAGATTTGGTGTAAAAGCATTCCACTAGTCAAATGCGCAAGGTCTCACTTACAACCTTGGGCCTGGCCTGGGAAGGTGTGATGAGTTCAACCTGTTCCTCAGCCCCTTCCCCTCCACTCACAGGCTGTCAAAAGGGTTGTGAACACAGCAATAAAGAAACGTGGTAAAGAGAACCACCTGTATCAACTCTGGACCCACAACAACACTTCTGCATTCCTTAGCTAAGCAGGCAACAAACTTTTGAGGAATATCCACCACACATGCTTGCAATAACAGCCACAGAACATAGGCCACAGGCTGCAGACAGAGGCTTTCACATCTTACCATGGCCCATTTCTTTTCTCTGAGTCCAGTGCAACCACCTAAATGACTATAGCAGGTATGACCTTCCTTCACATAATCAGCGAAAGATGCAAAAACAAAAAAAGTAAATTAGAAAACCACAATGAAGAGCGCAATGACCACGTGGATAAAAGACAGTAAGGAAACAAGAGTAGGGCAGGGAACTGGAAAGGAAAGAGAGAACAAGTACCATCTCCAGGATACTGTGAAAGGAAGGAAGCTTGTTCAGCAACTTGCAGGAGTGATGCTGCATGAGAAAAAGGTTTGGGGCAACAAACACTGGGCTATGCCAGCACCCAATAACACTAAAATTGAACAACAGTATAAGAAAAAAGGATATGAAAGAACAGAGCACTATAGAAATCAGACTGAACCTAGGGCTTTACTCATCTCTAGATTCTGTGATTTGTTGCTTGTATCAGTGTGCATCACATTCACGTGCTGTGTTTGTATTTAACAGAGATCACAGCAAGCTGTCACACTCCCAGACACATGAATATATTGTGCCACATATCTTATGCAGTAAATGACTGAGAACAGTAAGTGATCTTAGAAGAAATGTGGCAGTATGTGTTTATGTATCACAAAGCAGGAGACAGCCCATAAAGGGCAGGCGAGATACAAAAGACGGTTACTCACAGGAGGTGGCAAAAGGAAGTTAGAGAAAAGGAATACAAGAATGTCATCAGATTATGCTGGATTTATGTCACTTCACTTCCTATAAATAGCTCAGTTAGAGGTTTTTTATATACTTACTTCTTTGCCTTCTGGCAGTAAAGAACGGATGATTTTTAGCAGAACTATGGAGGACTTCACTGATGCTGCACAAAAACATTACAAGGCTCATATAGTGCTCCTCAAAAGTATTTTCACCCTCTGTTCACCCACTTGGGTCAGAAAAGAGCAGTGAAAGAATGAAGGCACAACTACAAAGGGCACAACTGCTCCACTGAGCAACATGCTGGTGTCCAGCTCCATTGTTCTTGCTTCCAGGATCAAACAGAGGACTGACAGCTGAGAGCAAAGACGATGAATCAGTGGAATTATTCCTTCCATTTAGTGTCTGCAACATTTTCTTGCATGCAATTCACATTCACCTACCTTGTGCCACAGGACATGCACCATCTTTGTTCAAGATTTGTTTTAAATCCAACAGTTCAAAGCCTATATAATTCTAGATGCATTTAAATAAATATTTTATTTTACAGGAGCCTCTTTAGGAAAATAAAAACTCATAATGCAAATATATTGACAAAAAGCCCTCCTAGGACATGAGCCTTAGGGTTAAAATTAATTCCTAGTTCACCGGTTCCAATTATTATTGTGTGGTCCCAAGTCCACTGCTGATACTAGTATTTCTGCCTGATCTAAAGAAGGAATTGATCAAGGAGTTTGCTGATGACACTGACTCATTCCACTGAGTAAGCAGGACTGATGTTCTCCAGGTGGAATTTTTGAAGCACTGCACAAGTCAACAGCACTTCAAGTTTTATTTGTTCAATGAAAAACTGACATGTACAAAAAAGAGCCATGATAATACTCAGATCAGCACTACACTAGGGACAGAACTCAGCTCTTTCTGACTGAAAGCAGAGTTGAAAAAGCAAATTAAAAACAGCATCTTCTATTTTTAAATTTTTTTTAAAAATGAGCTTTTACCAAGAGAAATCTGAAATGCATTTAGGACATTGTGGCTCAGCCAGTCAAGACAGAAGACAAACTAAACAAAAAATAGAGATATAGACACTGGAAACTTCACTGATCAGTCCTACACTCCTTGGGAACACCTATCCTTTCATAAACATCAATTTGGTATTAGTCTGCCAACCGGACAGCAAAGATGAAAATAGTTTGGTGACCATTCCTGAAAACTACAAGTTTTAAATTCCAAGCAAAGAATGGCATCTGGAACATGCAAGGCCACCATGGGGAAAAAAAAAAAGTAAATCAAGTAAGGGCCAAGATAAGACCATTGTGCAAAGCCTGGAAAACACAGATGTCATGGAACGAAACCAGGTATTCCAACTGAAGAAGCACTCCAAAAAGACAGAAACAGAATTTTTGTCCAAGGATCAGCATTCACAAACCTAATACGTTTTACTCAAGTATCATGTGCCATTTGTACACATTAGAAAAAAATAACAGAAAAAAGCTATGGGCCCAAAACCTAATTGAAATTGCTACACAATGGATAAATTTTATGATATGCAACCTGCAAAATACAAAACTAGATTTCACAGCATGAATTTATAGCTACAAATGACTTTTTAAGCACAGAAGGTAAGTGTGATTGGTGATACAATAATCCTGGGCATGCTTTACCTATCAACACAAAGTAATTTCCAGACAAGCTTAGGGATATCTCATTTGCAGTCTCACTGCCTGACCAATTAAGAAAACTGCAGCATAAAATTGCTTCTAAAGTAACACACAAAAAAAGAGAAAAGATTTTGATGTTAAACCAGGTAACAATTTGGTTAAATATGAAGTAGTGTAACCCAGGAGAGAAGGCAACCCAAGAGGCCAAACACACAAGATTTGTAATACAAACCACAGGCAAGTTTTCTTTCAAAGATCTTAAGGACTGGAAGAAAAACCAGATATACACTATAAAAGCTTTACTGAAACCTCTGCAATGGTTTCCAGGTCTGTAACCAAATTAACATTCTGTTTAGATGCCCATTTTCGCCATTTGTTAGAAAATTTCAATCTTAGTTGGTTAATTTCAACTTCATATCAAAGACAGTAGAAAAGACTAGTATCCCAAACTGCTAGCACCCTACAAAGGGTTTAGGAATTCAAGGTCTTGGGAAGAGGGAACCATTTTCTCAATAAGGGATAAAGGGCTGTCTGAAGGCTGTTTTAGTAGCTGCCAGTTACAAGTTGTTCTGGGCATACCAGTGATCTGGACCAGAAAAACACTAATATAATAGCAAAAACCATCTTGTCTCTCATTTGGAAAGGGAAATCACTCCCTCCCACGGGCGCATAAGGGCATTATGATACCTTTCTACCTAAATTGCTTTTGAAGATTTGTTTGCAAAGACAACAGGAAGCCAGCCTTCTCCATATTTACCTTATTCAAAGAAAGAAAGAATGCAAAATAGTTAGATACCAATTTTCACCACTAAAAACAAGAATTAAACTTTCATGAACCATTCTACATCACTTAGTCAATGCCTCTACTCACTCAAAAGGCAAATTTCATATGTGAGCTGTACAGGCACCTGTGATCAGGAGAGAAGTATTTATGATGTACCTGCCATACCAGGAGCCCCAAAGTCACAGAACTATGGCTATGTATCAGTTAGGAGTGAAGTGAATGCTTGCAAGCACGCACACATTCACTCTCTCTGCTAAGGAGTTATGATCCTCTCCATTCAGCCAAACGCCAAGACAGAGAGAGCTCTCAAAATCTGCATATCACTTAAAGTATTTCACTCCAGAATACTTCATAACCATTCTCAGTGTGGTGTCTAGCAAGTCCTTAATGTTCAACAGTCAACTGGCTACGTCCCAGCGGGCCCTGCGCTGCTCCTTCTCAGAAGAGGCTAATGTGTCCTGACACTGGCAGCGACTATGAGCACAAGAATCTTTCTGTGTCTTCACCATGTCACTGCTCATTTCATTACATAAGCTGATGACTGCTTCAGGAGCAGCCTGCAGGAATAAAAGCTCAGAGAGAGTCTTCTTTGCCTCTTCTGAAAGGACTTTGCTTATAGGGAGAGAGAAAATTTGCTCTTACTGTGCCACTTTTACCATCAAGCCAGGAGGACCTTACTGAAAACATGAAGGTGCCATGCTGGTTGTCTTTAAAAATAATGACTGATCACACTCAAGAATCCCTGATTTACTCACAAAGCACTTTGGTATTCATGGCCATGACTCATTCTTCTCAGAAATTCCTCTACAAAAGCAATTTTGAAAGAATCTGCTGACACAATAAATTAAAAAGCTCAAATTTGCAACATTCGAGTATTTTAAACTTTGGCTCCAGTCTGCCACTCTCATTCCACCTTAAAAGGAGACATTCAAAGAAGGGCAAGATAATGGCTAGATTTACAGGTGGCAGCACAGATCAAAAACTACAATTATTTAGCCTAGAAAAGAGGATTAGAAAGGATACAGCTGAGTCCTTTCTTTTGACCCTGTCTCAAAATCCAATTCCATAAAACTCTGAACAGCTAAGGTAATGTCAGCCACTGGAATCCCCAGCAGCAGATCTTTGCAGCTCAGAAACTATTCTTTTTTTCAGATAAAATGATATTAATGTAGCCAGCATCAGAATTTACTCATACCAAGAGAAAGTCTGACACTTTAGTAAATTAACAAATGCACTGGCACACACATCCTCAATGTTCAAAAGTGCAGTGGGAATGAGAGCTAGAAGAAGAGAAGTAAAAAACAGGAAGAGGAAGAAAAGTACCAGAGAGCTCTCTCCTTCAGCAGTCACAGAAGTCAGGGAAAGACCACTACCCTGAACTGCTCAAGCGAGACCTGGCCGAAATCCAAGCCCCAGGAGTCAATCATATTTTGCAACTGGTTTCCACACAAACAGAATTCTACCACTTTTCAAGAGCCTTCACGCAGCTACTTACTGACCAATCTATTTCTGTTCACCATCCTGCAACAAATGTGCACGAATTAGCCTCAACTACCATTCATAAATTGTAGCAAAATAAGGAACAGTGAGGTATAGCCCAAGTGAGACCTTTATTATTCCAAGTATTTACTGCAGGACAGTGTTTCTGTAAAACTTTCAGCATTCTGCTGTTCCTTTTTCTTCTCCAAAGTACCAAAGAATGTTCTACTGCTTGTAAAAACTGTCTATCATTGCACAACTAAGGATGAAAATTATGGAGAGTTTTAAAAAAGTGACGAGGTGAGCGGAATTAAAGTTCAACTTCCCTATTACTCTGCAAAGGACTTTTAATTACATCCAATAAAAATATGATTAGGTTTAAAAATAAAAGAGAACTAAGTATAAAATAATAGTGTTCCACTAATTTTACTTTTCAAAATTAATGTTGCTGCACCTTCTATTTTTCTTCAAAGAAATGTCAGGCAGAAATATCAAACTGTCCTCAGGGAAAAATCACAGCATCTGAGATTTAAGAAGAATCCCATGCTCGAATGAATTAGTGTACTACTATTCACTAGGGAGCCGTGTATTATGAGGAACAATGTAATAAAAGGCTTTTTTTAATATTAGAATATCCCTCTATATATCAACAGTGGCAACAGTGTCCGAATAGCTCCAACATCTGACAATTTGTAACCAGGCTTCCCACCAATCTACTCTTTATGACAGTCTTAACTATACATTTTCTAACACAAGGCATGATAAAATAGAGTTGCAAGCATGAAGAACTTCAGAAATTACTAAAATACTGTATGGCAAGAAATCCTATATTAGTAGAAATTATTAGCAGGTAAAACGGTTCACTGGATAAGGATAATCAGAGAGAAAATATTCCTAGCTGCACCAGAAAGTTACTGCATGACCTTGAGCAAGTAAGTTAATTTCTCTAATTTTCCGAATTTTCCTATTTAAAATGAAAAAGGACAGTAATGCTTGCTAATTATTGCACAGACATAAGGGATCTATGTCAAAAATCATTTCATTATAACCAGAGAACGTACATTCTGTTCTGGAAAAATTTTGCCTTTAAAAATTCTAAGTATGTACACTAACTTTTAGTCCAAATGACCTGGGATCATCTCACAAGATCCTTCCCTTTGATGTGGCAAAGCCTGCCAAAGGCCCATGTACTCCTCCTCATTTTTACAGCCACTCTGTAAGAAACAGATTTCCAGAGATTCTGAGGTGTTAGGGACAAAGAGTAGGATAAAAATCTCACTCTAATTCAACCTCTTTTTCACATCCTTTACCTTTGAAAATGTAACTAGCACTGGAATGAAACCTAGAAAAAGACTTTTGCTGAAGCTGAGAAACTTGCTCTATTTCTGCCTCTCCTTTCAAGGAATAAGTAGAACCTGAAGAAATTAAGGGAAGCAAGAAGAAGTTTGGCTAGGAAAGTAAAAATTACACAGGCAAATCATTATCAACATGTTTCAGCCACAAGATCAGCAATGCACGTTTAACATGGCCTTCCATACAAAAGCTTACCCCTGACAAATGATAAGCACTACAAAGTTTCATAGCAACAAAGTCTGTCATTTCCAAAAGCAGAATTTGTTTATTTATAGCACTTGATAAACACAACAAACATAATCTTAGCCCTATCATTAGGTTATTACGGATGAACTACTGCTGGTCACAAAACTTTGGTCTTTGTTTTAAATATATGTTTAGGGGCTGAAGAACCAAGGAAAAATCAACCAGGCTGCTTCATACCTCTTCCAGCAAGAAAAATTGCCTTGTGCAAATATTCAGGTTTTTAATGCAGTTCTACATTGCTTGATGTTAATTAGAGAAACGACCGTCTTTAAACTTAATGCATTTTCAGGTGATGCTTCTTCTTACCTGGCAAGTTCTTTAATTAAGTTCGCAATGCGTCTCTTGTCCTCAGGACACAAATCCTTTAAAGAAGCACTCTTCATTCCTCCTTCATTAGTGCCCTGAAAATTTAAAGTTACATTTTAGAAAGTACTGTTTAAAAGAAAACAAATATTTCATAAGCTATTAAAAACATTTCAAGACCTAATAATTAGAAGCTGAAAGTAGATCAATTCCAGCTGGAAATAAAATTCATATTTTTTAAAACGTAAGTACATTTCAGTGAAACAAATTACCAAATTGTGAAGAATTATTTTAAGAGATTTGTAATTCAAATACAAGCTGCTAGCTTCAATACTAAAACATGCTGGCTACAGTTTAAGACATACACTATTCCTTGATTCATAATAGATAAAGAGGAGCAGGTTCTCATGACTTGGAAATCTAGTGCAGCAATATCCAAATCCAACTTCAAACTTTATCATATTAGGATCATAACGTAGGGAGTAGAAAAAAAAAACATGCTGCCTTAGCACTTATGACCAAAGCATACAAAACAGCAAAATATTGTTAGTAGACAGTAAGTCCCTTATTTAATTTTTCTAATACACAGAAAAGCACACACACCTTCACACATGGCTACTGTTTGGTTTTAATGGCTTATTTGCTACTTTCGTAAATAATACTTGTCAAACGAAGGCTGTAGCAGGCCTGAGCACTTCCGATCTTTCACGCATTCCCGGGAATGCCCACAGAGAACCGCTGCACTTGCTACGTGTGCCCACGAGAGGACACTCTACTGCCCGGCATTCCAGACTTCGGCTTTTTCCAAGCAGGAAACGGTTCTAAACTGGTTTTATTCACCAACAGTTCCTGTGATCGGGTATTCAGTTCTGCAGTGCTAGTGGTGAGCATGAAATATGAACCCCAAGATAAAAGCAGCAATAAGAGCCATGCTGTTCTGTCCAGGATTTTGGCAAGTTTCAGTGTTTCCACTCAATCTGAAGGAGTTTCAGTTTATACTTTTACAAACCTCCTCGAGTGCACACAGTGCTTAACATCAGATAATGCCACCAGACGCCCTGCAGTTTGGCCAAGTCAACGCAGTAGTGCGCAAAAGAATACAAAGCCAACACTGGGCTTCTCTCCTCTCAGCAGCTGACCTATACACACCAGAGAAGTGACCCCTTTCCTTCTTAGCTAATTGCTTCTTTAAACAGTGTCTTAAAAACAATTAAAGAAAAATGTCCACTACTAAAAGAAGTGATGTTTTCATACAGACTCATGTTATACCTGCCTGACCCTTCAGTATACTCTTATTTTAACATCAATGTATTTTTCTCAGAGGTGAAGGGAAAGCAATTTCACAAGGCAAATTTCAGCACTTTTCAAGGGGCGTTTGATTTCACAGTTTCCTTCCCAAACATATGTCACTTACAAATGAAGAGAGAATGTCTAACTTGACTGAATTCAACTAAATGTATGGTTGAAGGAATTTAATTTCCCATGCTAAAAATGTGTGACTTTTTTGGTTTTTACCAGACAGATGATGGAACTTCTTTAAGAAAAATGAAAAGTTACAGTTCTCAAGAGAATGAAGCTTGATCACATTAGTGAAGGAGATTGTAACAGAAAGTGTCTAAACCTACTACCGAAACCAATGTACATACTGTCAGACAAACCTTTGTGGGATTTAGAAGAAAATCAGTTTTTTCTATCACTATTTATATAACAGCTATACATAGATGGTACACAAGAAATTCTTAGAGGCAGACATGTATCATAACACACGTCAAAATGAAGCTGTGGAATAGTGCACAGCAACAGCTCGACCATGAAAAGGAGGCAGAGGCCAAGACTGTTTTGTCTCCTTTTCCCAGACTTCTGTCCTTTCTACACAGTCCAGGATAGAATACAGTTTTGGAACTCAGTACTGGGAAGATACTCTCCACACCTTGGAAGGTGACAATCTGCTTGACAAAATCATACAGAATCCCAGAAAGGACCACAGCAGCTCACCTACTCCAGCCTAGAGCATTTTACTCAGAATTATGTCCAGGCCAGGCTGAATGAGGCTATGAGCAGCCTGCACTACTGGAAGGTGTCCCTGCCCATGGCAGAGGGGTTGGACTGGATGATCTTCAGGGTCCCGTCCAACCCAAACCATTCTGATTCTATGCCAAAGTAAAGCCATCAACTCTCCCTACACATGCACACAACACCTTGCAGAAAGTGAGTTGTGTTGTTGATGAAAATTCCATCCAAAAGAAGTTTTTCTTCAGTAACGAGTAAAAACACTTGTTCTGTTTGTTTCAAGTAATTCAGAGCTTATCTTCAGAGTACAAAGCTTCCATGAGGATTTGGCAAGGTAAGCAAAAAACCAGAAGGTTTAAAAAGACAAGAACAAAACACAGCTTTGAACACATTTTGCTGTCAATAATATAAAAGCACGAGTCACCAATTAAGATTTCACATATCAGGCATTATATTTAAAAAAAAAAGTACACCAAAACCCATTTATACAATGCCTTTCACAAAAAAGGGAGTAAAAACTCTCTAGACAACAAGTAATGCAATCAATGCACCATTCAACAAAACAGATTTTAATGTGACACATGAAGGCATCTGTGAGGCAGCAGGCTTGTAGATACTTACGAAGAGATGCTTCTACATAAAGACTCTGCATAATGGGGGCTATTTGTGGAATTTTTCTGCATGCCACTTAACAGCATCATTTGCAAAGTAGAGGTACATACCAGCCTCTAAAAGCAAGTACTGATAAACAGAGAAACGGAAATGTACAAGTCCAGGAAAAGCCCTAAAAATTAATACTAGTTTAATAACTAGTCATGTGTCATGCTGAAGGATTTGAAGGGCAATGACACTGCCAAAGCAACAAGAATTGAGCAACCTGTCTTCACATCAGAGTTTTGAACGTACATGTGAGGCACACAGCACTTACTCAGCACACGGAAGGCACAGAATGACATCTTAGCTCAGATGAAGAACAAGATTTAATTGCATGATAATAAAACAGCAATGTAGAAGCAGTCAAAGGTTTTAGATCCTGCCTGCAAGTGGGAGGATGCCAAAGCCTAGTGATTTACAGGCTGGCCCAAGATGACTGCTAGGCAAGAGACGTAACAGTACTCAATTGACTTACACAGTCATTGTACTACACAAACCATGTTAGAAAAATGGCATGTCTCAACAGATTTCTGAACATCACAGCATCTATCACAATACAGAATAACATTCCAAAGGAAACCTCGCTGCTTTGAAATTTCTAATGCAAGAAACTGTAGGAAAAACATCACCTAGTGTCACAGGAGGAGACCACACAATTCGAAGCAGCTGACATCAACTGACAAAGCTACTCCAACTACTCAAATGCATTTTGAACTTTTACTATCAAAAACAAAATGTGATTTTACCCTTCTAACATGAGCAGGCAAAGCAAAAAAGGTCTCTAAAATGAGTTTTTACTCATGTTATTTCTAAATGAGATGACTAGAGCAATGAAAATGAATAAACTGAACACAACTTCTTGCATGTTTAGCTAGTAAAATATAGATCAGGCACTACCCAGGGCTACATGCACTGTCTCTGTACAAATACACACCACATAGAAATATAAATAATCTGTTTTACATAGCCCCACTTACACACCACTTACATAAATCAGCACATTCAGCCTTTGTTCTCTTTAGGTGATAATTTCTGCTAGAAAGCCACCATGTAGAGCAGGCAAAACGTGTAAGAGACCGTAAAAGTAACAGTACTGTAAAACTGTTTAAAAGTTATCAATCTAAGAATTTTCAGCCATTTTTTCTACTATGTGTCCTCTTAAGAGCAAGAAAAATTTGTCTTTACCGACCTGCTGCCCTGTCAGACCTCCTGTACCTCTATCAGGATCCATGGAAACAGAAGCAACAGCTACAGGCACCTTCAGTTCAGTTTGACCTGCTTGATATTTTGGCAAACACCTTGTTCTTAAATTTCCTTTTGTAGACACTCCTGTAAATGAAGGACAAGAAGAACATGCAGATTATAAAGTTAAAAGGGGCCCTACTCTTGCCTTGACCAGACTTCCACAAAGACATCCTTGCCTTAGCAGCTCTTTTTTGAGAAGAATGAGCACCTCATGAATGTTTGCAGTTCCCCTCAGCCTCTCACTCCATACAAAATTTCATTCAGATGACTACATCAGCAGAAAAAGAGGTCCATGGCACTGAAGCACACCCAGCCAGAATGAACATTTCTTAAATTCTGAAATGCACATTATGTCTTCAGACTGAGGTTCAATGCAAAAAAACTGTGTTTGATTAAGATGAAAAAGCATAAAAGAGCTTCTGCTTTGATACCCAAAGACAGTAAGGAACCAACCAGCAGTAAAGCTGTTAAAAGTACCACTCATATAATAAAATACCACTTTTTCTGTTACACAGCCAACCTACTGATGCTTCAGGCTGTTTGTTCCTTTCAGGACCAGGCACATGAGTAAGGCAACACTGCAGTGCACACTCCACAGATCATTTGTCAAACGCTTCCTGCCATAATTAGAATTAGATCACCACTACAAATGGTAAGAACATGAAAGCACCGAAAATCCTGATGCTGCAATTACAAAGTACCAACACTGACACTAACACTAAAACCTCCCAGGGCCAGATTAAAGCCCATAGTTTCTTTGTACTGCCTCAAGGGTTGAATTTTGTCTGTTCAGAAGTGCAAAAAGTTTTGAACAAAAAATATTAACTTCATACTAGCAGATAGATTACATTTATTTGGGTAATGAATTTCAGAAGTGTACCAGCAATTCAAGTAAAAGAACTAAATTATAAGCTGTAACATCTCCATGCTCATACACAAGGCAAAACAATGTTCCTGTAATTCTCTTCCATAGAAGTGGAAGAAAACTTCCCAGAGTGAATCCATTTCCATCATTTAGGATCACTGCTTTCTTTCCAGGGAACAGAGAAAAACAGTCCAACATCGCCTGGCTTAAAAATCTCTGCATGTGTTTTGTAGTTCAACAGAGATGTTTGGCCAGTACTTTCAAAGGGTATCCAGGCTACCCCAAACCTGAAGAGTACAATTCCTCAAAACTTGTAACTGCTGGATGACACACACACAGCTTCAGTCTAGAGTTAACCATCTATGGTATGTTTTCAGGACCTGGTGTCACTTTAAGAGCTGTGTGTGAAAACAATTAAGAGAATTCTGAAGGGGAACGAAGAACACTCATCTTTTCCCCAGCGATGTACACAAGTATGCAGTCAGTAAATCAAGGTCGAAAGAACTAATAAAAAAAAATTGCTTTATCTGTACACAATGAATCTTCATTTCAATTGATATCTTCAGAATTTACGAAAGACCTGAACACCTCTAATGCTTCAACATTCCTTGGAGACCACATTAAAAATTCAGCTTGCCTTATAAATTGGATAAAGCCATGTGTACCTGCAACAGAAACAACTCCCCTGGAACTATTCGTCTTATACAGTGTGCTTATCTAAGCAGCAGGGCATAAATCCTCTGCATAATCATATATGTCCCATTACAACTTATGATGACTCTCTACCTTACACACACTTATGTACACAAACCACATACCTGAAAAGACATTGCAAATTTTATCATCCACAGGAAAAAACCCTTGTTTATGTCTATTAGAAGGTCATACCTGAAACAGATACCAGTGGATCTTCTTCATCAGAAGCTGCGTGTGGCTTTGTCAAAGGAAATAAAAAGAGAGCAAGCTTGGCTCTTTAAACAGGACTGTAAAAAGAAGTATTTGGTCTCTTACACAGCTGTTGATAAGAAAACAAATTGTCAACACTTTGGGAGCAAGAAAAGCAAGGAAAACTTGGTTAGGAAAAAAAACATCACCACAGAGGTTGTTAAAACAAAAGGCCTAACTCGTTCTTCACTGTGCATTAACTTTCAACCCATAAAGATTATCTTAGAGGGCACCTTTGCAACAGATCCCAGGGACCAGCCCCAGTTACAACAGCAATCACTAAGATAATGAACTAATAATATTTATTTAAATTTGAACAGTTTATTGGTATATAGGGAATATCTTGATGTGTAGGGAAAGCAAATTGTGAAACAGTGTTTATTGATATTGCAATGAAATACATTTTGGGTAATACATTCTAAGAAACATAAACGCGGATAAATGCAAAAGATTTCAAAGAAGTTGGTCATTCTCATCTGATCATCACATGATGAGTGATACATAAAAGCCTGAGGACTGATTTTCTTTAAGAAGTTTCAAGAACTTTCAAACATCCCAGAGGTTTAACTATTAAATTACCTGACCACAGAAAACACTTAAAAATCAGAAGCAACAGGGCACCATATTATTTGTGCTATGTTAGCAGTCACTGAACTTGAATCCCTGCCTCCTAGAAGCCACTAAAAATAGGACTCAGTATAATTCAGGGAAGGGTGTAAACCATACTGTCTTCCTTAAAGCAGCAGTTTCATTTAGCTGAACGTAAAGATTGTTATTCCCAATAAATAACTAACATACAGAAGTATGTGGCTTAACCTCAGCCAGCAACTCAGTACCACACAGCTACTCCCTGTCCACCTCCCTGCCCCAAATGGGGAGGAAAATCAGAGAGAAACAGTAAACCTCGTGGTTTATGAGAGATAAGAAAAGCTTAACAGCTGAAACAAAATAAAATAAAATAGTATAATAATATTAATTGCAATGTAAAGGGAGGAGGGAGAAAGGATTAAAACCCAAGAGAAACAGGTGATGCACAGTACAGTTGCTCACTGACCAATGCCCAGCCCTTCCCCCAGCAGGAACTGGCAGCTCCCAGCCAGCACTCCCCAGCTGATGTACTGGACATGATGTTCTGTTATGGAATCTCCCTTTGGCCAGTTCGGGTCAACTCTCCTGGACATGATCCCTCCCAGCTTCTTTTGCATCTGCTCACTGGCAGAGCATGGGTCACTCAAGTCCATGTTTTTGGGTAAGCGCTGCTCAGCAATACCCAAAACATCAGCATGTTATCAGCATTATCCTCATGCTAAATACAAAACACAGCATACCAAGTACAAGGAAGAAAATTAACTCTATTCCAGCTGAAACCAGGGCAATACTAAAGTGGAAAACAAAAGCACAGGGCACAAAATTCTCCTCCACTATATTTTCTTTATACCCCTTTACCTTCCTCAACCTTCTATGGTTGGCCAATTAATTATCTAATTTCCGTACTGTTAACAGATAAATGCATTTAAGGTTTTGCAGCTGCTTTCATACAACAAAGTAAAATTGTGAAAATACTCCAATGACCCTATACAAACTCTTGCCTTGACTACAATTTGATTCTGATAATACCATCTCAAAAATTTAATTTAGTGAATTACCACACAGTGGAGAAAATTAGGAAAAGTCTAGGAGCCTCCCCCTGTGGACAGCAACTTCAATCAACACCCACTGTCCATCACACAACTGGTACTTGTCACACTGGAAGGGCTTGATCAGAGGCTCACTTATGATCTTGTCGATGCACTTCATCACTTGTGAACAATTATCACTCATCAGCCTCATACCACTTTAAAAACACATTCAGTGAGTACTGCTGTCAAAGCCAGCTCTCTCTACAAACACTGAGAGCATTTCTGTTCTCACTTGTCAGCTCCAGCCTGCAATCTCCAGCTGCCAGAGCACTCTGGGGGGGCATAGCACGAACCGGGCGAGGAAGCTGAACAAACTCTACGAGGAAGGCACTGTGCGTACTCTCTTTTCAAAAAGTACTAGGGTGGATCGAAAGTCCAAGTCTGGATCACAGCCCAGCCCAAACAGCTGTGTCAGCACAACCACAACAGCTAACTGCAGGGTACTGAGAAGTGTACGTTCAGCTCACACTGCTTCGGGAAACAACAAACTTCAGCACAGGCAGTTCCTACTCAACTGACATATGCTTAATCTGCGTGTCAACACACGGCTATGGGAAATAAAAAGATTCGCCTAAACAACATACTGCTTTTAGAGTGTGCCTCTGGTATTGCCAGCTGTTGTGGATAGATTCCTAGTAGCAGGATGCAAAGATTAGTCAGGGCTGTTGCTATTACTCCCCCCAGCTACCAGGACCACTCTCCTGGTGAAGCTTTGCAGCCCAGTGTATTAGAATAACTCAGAGCAGGTTACATCAATCAGCTGGACTGAAAATCAAAGTGACTCAGAAGCTGATTCATAAGCAGGTCCAACGTCCTTGCCCTGAGTAACAGACTGGGGACAGCACCAGCATCAACCTTTTAACATTACTCCACTGCTGCGTGCCTCTCAAGATAGCCAGTAAGGAGAGTGTAGTGTTATAAACCTCGTACCACCACAGCTAAAGTTCAGTGCAACAGCAGAGAGAGGCACTGGAGAAACTCAGCACCTGGGTACAGCTCACCTACACAAACTGCCTTACTGAGCTGAGTCTATTCAACAATTACGGAGAAAACTTCCGTTTTCCAAACCTATTAAACCAATCTACCAGATTCTCCACCCACTCTTCTTTTTCCAAAAGCATACACTACCACTGTTTTTAAATTGTGCCGTGTGCTTTTGTAAGAATTTAAACATTTCCAAGATCAGAGGCAACACTGCCTATTCACCAAAACATGTAGAATGGAAATGGTTGTCAGGAAGAACTTCATTCCCTGCAATATCATAATGCATGAGGCCACTGCTGGGCTCAAGAAACCATACTAAGTCATGGGAAGCAACCTGTTACCCAGTAGTTAACTGATAAAAATAGTTGACTGTCAATATAAATGCATCAACACTTCCACAACTGAGCAGAATAGTGACAGTGTGGCAACAAATCTGATACATGGCCACGCACCTTCATCCTATTCAAAGCACAGAAAAAGTTGTACACAATCTTTTTTACTTCACACAGATGGGAAACCATAATGATGTGCTCCCTAAACAGGCCATGGGATGGTTGGCCCATTTCACTTGCACATTGTCCCAGTGGGTGTGCAGTCAAATATAAATAAAAGAGCACACACACATATTCTTCTTTCGAATCACTTCCAGTTGATGCTGAAATCCCACTCTAAGTCTGACTAACAGCAATGCCTCATACCAGGAGCTAAACTGTAAGCTCCTAAATTTCCACCAGGCTAGACTGTCAGTTCTGCCCCGATGACTTCAAGTAGCTGAGCCTCCAACTCAGCCACACAAGCCCAAAGCCAAACGCCAGCTCTTGGTTCTCTGAGCCACACAAGCGCATCTCTCTCTAACCAGGTTTGTACAGGCTGAGCTCCCAACACCACAGCCACCACCCACTCCATCTACGTGTCCAGCCCCACGTAGTCTCCCACAGTGGGAGCCTGCAGGTCCTCTGCAGATGAAGCCCCCCCAGCCCCACACTCATCCATCACAGACTGAGCCACCAAGTTCCAAGTTCCACACAGGCTCACCCAAAATGTTGTGCTTGTGGTCAAGCTGAGGTGCCAGTCACAAAAGACACATCTCTTGCCTGCTCAGCCTCTAGCCTCATTTTCAAAGAATCACAGAATGAATGAGGTTGGAAAAGACCTTAGAGATCATCATGTCCAACCTATGACTGAACATCACCGTGTCACCACTGAGTGCCAGGTCCAATCTTTGCTTAAACACCTCCAGGGACAGTGACTCCATCACCTCCCGGGCAGTCCATTCCAATGCCCAATCACTCTCTGTGGGAAGAAATTCCTCCTAATGTCCAATCTAAACTTCTCCTGGAGCAGCTTAAAGACTGTGTCCTCTTATCCTGTCACCTGTCAGAAGAGCCCAATCCCCACCCGGCGACAACCAACCTCCTGTCAGGTACAG
Organism: Edolisoma coerulescens; assembly: GCA_013397115.1. Lineage (NCBI taxonomy): Eukaryota > Metazoa > Chordata > Aves > Passeriformes > Campephagidae > Edolisoma > Edolisoma coerulescens. The sequence goes on from VWZW01007071.1 coordinate 1,356,758, forward strand.
TGCTACTGGGTCACCCCTGAGCCTCCTTTTCTCCAGGCTGTATAACTTCTCTGTTGATTCCCTTACAAGTTCCCATAGGC
>VWZW01007071.1:1356977-1380395 GCA_013397115.1 Edolisoma coerulescens
CTCTACACATAGGCACATACCCAATCCCCCCCCCCAGGACAAGCCCCCCCACACTCGCCAGCGGAGCCCCCACATAGCCTGTGCCACGGCCACAGAACCCCACCCGACCCACAGCCCCGCATCGACTCCACGCCAAACCCTCCGACAGGCCGCCCCGCACACCCCTGGCGGCCCCTCCCGCCGCTGTCCCCTCACACCGAGTCCCAGGCAAGGATACAGCTCCGGCCCCAGCGAGCACCTCCACCCACACCGGCGGCCGCCGCCGCCATCTTGAAACAGCCGCCACTCCCCGAATCCCCCCACCCCCCCCCCGGCGCTTGCCGCCCATTNAAACACCTCCAGGGACAGTGACTCCATCACCTCCCGGGCAGTCCATTCCAATGCCCAATCACTCTCTGTGGGAAGAAATTCCTCCTAATGTCCAATCTAAACTTCTCCTGGAGCAGCTTAAAGACTGTGTCCTCTTATCCTGTCACCTGTCAGAAGAGCCCAATCCCCACCCGGCGACAACCAACCTCCTGTCAGGTACAGTGCTACTGGGTCACCCCTGAGCCTCCTTTTCTCCAGGCTGTATACCTTCTCTGTTGATTCCCTTACAAGTTCCCATAGGCTGAATGCAGTTTCCCCATTCTCTGTATATTTACTTGCCACGGGATTTCACAGCTGTGTCACACTGAAGAGGACTTACGACCATCCCTTCTCTCCCAGGTCACTTTTGCTTTGAAATACCTCGTACCCTCTACACATAGGCACATACCCAATCCCTCTCCCCAGGACANGTGAGGCATGTCGGGAATCGTGGTCCTCTGAGCGCCGGCCGCCGCCATAGGCCGACCGGGGCACCGCCCGGAAGAACTACTGCTCCCAGCGCACCCCGCGGCTACGGAGCTGCAGGAAGGACAGAAAGGCATTGTTCTCTGCCGGGCTGGGCAAAGGCAGGAGGGTCCCGCGGAGGATGGAGGACAAACCCCCCACCGGCATCAAGCCCTACCTGGACAAGCTGACCCTGGGCGTCACAAGGATATTGGGTGAGTGGCGTTGAGCTACAGCCCCACGGGGCCGGGGTCAGGCCGGGGGCGGGGGGAGCCACCCGGTTGTCACGGCCCCTCCTGTGAATCGCGTAGCTGAGCAGTCTGTGCACACACACAGACACATCCTTGTTTCTGGAAGCAACGGCAGGAATCCCGAATCTCTCGACTTAAGAGTTTCATAAACATCAGAGGAGAAGAAGGTGGTGTTTTATGCAAAATCATGGAATCATTCAGTGTTACGAGGTGGGAACAGACCGCAGAGATCATCCACTCCCAACCCTGCTGCCATGAGCAGGGACACCTCCCACTAGACCAGATTGCTCAAGGCCTTTTCCAGCCTGGCCTTGAGCATTGCCAGGAAGGGACATCCCCAACAGCTCTGGGCAAACCTGCCAGTGTCTCACCGCCCTCAAAGTAANATAGATCACGTATACAATTTATAGGCCTTGCAAATTAGCATATCTATCAAAGATTCCCCAATGAGAGGCTTGAATGAATAGTGTGATATCCCTCCATCCCGAGGAATTCCCCCCTGGATGGGCTGAATCTTAGTTTATGGGATGTGTTCTAGGGAGGACCTTGGTTTCCCAGGATAGCACAGGGCTTTCCGGCCTCCAGGAGCGAGGCCTCCGGGATGCTTGGTTTCCAGGCTTAACAGAATACTAGGACTATGCTAAGTTATTGGATTTAAGGAATAACAAGAATGCATGCCAAAAGCACTGAGGATACAGAAAAGCTATATGAAAGGTATATAAAAGAAAAGGCAAACAATCATCATGGCATCAAATACCCAACCCAAATTTCCCCTCTTGCGAATTGTGCCTGTTACTCCTTGTCCTGTCACTACAGTTCCTAATGAAGAGTCCCCCTCTGGCTTCCCTGTAGGCCCCCTTCAGATACTGGAAGGTTTCTATGAGGTCTCCACACAACCTTCTTGTATAATTTTTGTGGTAGTGTGGGGTCAGCAGGGAGTGTGGCCCATGCAGGGGAGTTCAGCGTGGTGCAGTGTTCTGGTAGAAGGCCGATTTGTGAATCTGCTTGGGATCAGATCCCCATAAACAGTTGCCCTGCAGCTCATTCCCACACTGTGAGGCTTGTTCTACAAAATGCCCCGCTTGCCATTTCCGGGTTTTGCTCAGATCTTGAGCCTTCTTGGATCTCCTCAGCTCCCTTTGAAGTTCAGCAGGACTGCAAGGCATCCAAAGGAAGGGTTCTCAGACAAAACTTTATTCATATCAATGGAATCACAAGGATTTGTGCAAGTATTTGCATTTGCATAAAGGAGTTCAGCATTAGACCTTCCATACTTCAGCAGCACAGAGCACAGGACTGCCCTACTTCTAAGGCTGGAAAGCCGTACATCTCTCCTAAACCATGTGTACAAGGAGATTAAAAATTGCAGTCCTAGAATTTCTTGGTGGGAATTTTAGAGCCAAAAGTGAGCTCTGTAATTACCTCACCCCGACACTTTATTGCAGGACAGTGAGTTTCACCTGGTAACCTCAGTGTATCTGTAGTTGCACGTGGGTTTGGATAGCTGCTCAGACAGATGAGATTAAAAGATCAGGGCTAAATTCTTTCTCTGGGCTTCAGTGAGGACAGGATTTCACCGTCAATCTCTGATCAGTGTTATTATACTGACTTATTATTTGACTTCTTGAGGGGCAGTGAGTGGATTTGGATTTTTTTTTTCTGTTTGTTTTGTTGTAAGGTCGGGATAACATTATCTTTCTATTCTGTGAGTGAAACTGATGATCATCATCATGGCAAAAGCTTCTTTGAAGTAGCTCTTTCTAAAAACTGACTAGCCCTGCCCACATTCTCACCACCCTCAGGTGTGTGAGAGCTGTGAGATGTGAACTGTGTCCAAATGTAGTGTTGCCATATAAACTGTTTTGGGTAGGTGTGTTGTCTACACCAGCAAGACATGGCAATGCAGGTATGGCTCTGAAAGTCCTGTAACATCCCTACCACATGGAAGGTGTTTCCTGGTTTGTGTTTTCTTGTTTTTCTCTCTGTCTCTGACAACTTGTATTGTGCAATACAGCAACATCCATCACAGTGATGTTTTACTCCTTTTCTTTGTCCCTCCACACCTTCAGGGAACTTGGCGCATTTTTTCCAGTGAAGTAGTCCAAAGCATTTCAGCTGTGCCACCAAATTAATTAGAATTGCTTAGCTAATTGGCAAGCATTACCAGTCTGTTCAGTTCTTGTTTCTTTCAAATAACAAAGGGTATCTCATTCAGAACAATGCTTTGCTCAGTAGTTAGTAGTACTAGAAACTATCTTACTTTTAATCTTTGAGAAAGTCTCATGAAGTCACTTGATATTTTCTGCCTACTGTAAAGTAAAATCAGTCATTGTTTTGTTGGTTTGGGTTTTTTTTTTTTTAACTTTAGTCTCTGTGGAAGTCCCTGCAAGGAGGGATATTTCTCACAAGCATTGTGGAGGCTGTAACCTGAGGGGAAAAAAGGGAGAGATCTTTCCCATTGCCGTTATGATTAATTTTGCTGAAGTTCTATGAGTAATAGAAAATTCCAGAAAGATTTATTATTCATAACTAAATCAGAATGGAAGGTGTTAGCTCTTCTGGACTGCCCAGGGCAGAACTATACTTCACTGTTAGCAGCCTCTGTTAGATAAGAACATAACTAATCAGACATTTTAAAATTATGCTGAGAGTTTAGCCAACTTATAGGCAGTGTTAGCAGTACTGTTAAGACTCAAAATCCTGTGATTTTCTGCTTCAGCCTTGTGTCACACCATTACATTGACTCTTTCTGATTAATACTGCAAAGCATTTCTGCAAGCTTCCAGGTGAAACGTCCTAAAAATAGGGCAGAGTTTACTATGATCTTGATTCAGAGTAATTAATAGGGTGGAGTCACCTGAAGTAGTTAAGCTTTATCATGTACCTAGGTGCCACCAAGGTGGCTTCTTCATTTCTTCCATCTGGAAGAAAAAGCAGCTCATGGCAAAGTTAATCCTAAATGTTCACTGAGGTCCCGTCCATACCTACATACATCTGTTTAACATGGTCTTCAGCTTACCCACAGGATATTTTTAATATAACATTCAGGCTTTTAAGATGGAATTTCTTTTTCTTTTGATCTTGGATTTGGTTCAGACCTCTTCAGAAGTTGAGTTTCTCTCGTTTCTAGACATCTTCTTTGACTGCTATGATATTTAATCTTCTGTCATCCCAGCCAAGCTGTTGTGCATGATGAATTAAACATCCCTGATGTTTTCTTTGATCACAGAAATAACAATTAGTCTGTTACTATAATCTCCCCAACATGTCGTAAGGTTTGCATAGCTTGGATGGAAAAGACCAGTTAGGTTATTGATTCCACTCTCTTGTTCAGACAGCTTATATGTGAGCAAGAGACAGATCTCCCCACCTTGGACCCACCTACCAGAAGTGAAATTTGGTGAAAGATCAGTCTTCTGTATGTTGGGGGTCACCCTTGGCCAGACAAATTTGCCTCTGTGACCAGCTATGATTTTTTTTTTATGTCTTTAACTTGGAGTTTATTTTTCTGATGCCATGTTTTATCTTTTCAATTATCTGACAAAGTACCAATCAGTATTTCCAACTGAAGTGAAGTTTAGGCTTCCTGAAACTGAGTGCCACTCCACCAACAGAACAGACACTGACAATGCTGCTGATAGAATTAAAAGCCTGGCATTGAAGATAAAAAACAAACCAAAGCTCTCTAGTGCCTGCTTTTCCTGTCTGGTGCACTGTGTATGCTTTACCAGAAAGCAATTATAATGTGTGTGACTGCTTTAGGGGCCAATACTTTCACAGCAGAGCCAATCTTGAAAGCCCTGCATAGTTATCACTTCTATTCCATGGCCCTGTCTGCTGGGCTTGCAGTTCCCACAGCAAGTTAGTAGTCTTTCTGGACTTGATCCAAAGAGAATTATCTCAGTGGGAATTATTTCAGTTGGCTGTGGATGAAGAAAAACATTGTACAATAATAAGTATAAGGGAGTCTGTTCTGCCATCACACACCTGAAAGCACCACGTGGATTAGTATCTTACATTTATATAGCATTCTTTCCCATAAAATATTCAGATGATTTTTATAGATTACAAGCTCTGTGCTCGCAACAAATTTTCATGTGTCCAACTGGGGTTCCAGAGAGCTGATGTTGCAGGTCCCTTTGGCAGGATCAGGTTCTGTCTGTCCAAACCCACTGAATCCAGAGCTGAAGTGTGCCTGTCCTTGTGGAATACGGTTGTTAGCAGTTCACAGCAGCACTGCACTACATCTTGTCCCAAGCTGAGGATATCCCACCCAACAGAAACCACAGGGCATGATTACAAAGAAAGATTCATCCCCCTGTAAGAGTTTGCTTCAGAACTCATGAGAGATTTTTTTTCCATGAAACTTCTGCAAAAGATCACACCTTGAAGACAAATTGTGTGTGTTTATATCATAGAATCATAGAATGGTTTGAGTTGGAAGGGACCTTAAAGATCATCTAGTTCCAACTCCTCCTGCCCTGGGGGGTAATACCACCCACTAAATCACTGTATGTGTAGATATATCATGATATGTGCATATATATGTATGAAAAAATTCAAAGGATAACATTTTGTGCAGCACTAGACATTCTCATGCCAAGACATGCTGAGTAGAGTTACAGACAAAAGAAAGTGACTGCTCAGTCACCAGCACAATGCTTGCAGTCATTAATGCCTTTTCCCTGGCTGTCACTCAGATTAATTTGCAAAATTGTCTGTCTCACAGTGTTGGCGTCACCCGTGCCAGCTGCAAACATACTCCTCTTTTCCTTTCAGAGACTTCTCCAGGAGTTGCTGAAGTGACGTTTGTGGAAAAGGAGCCAGCTGAACGCCACACAATCGTTTCTTGGGAGCAAGTGAGTATTTTCCTGATAAAACTGCAGCGAGGTCAGTCTGAATGTGCAGCAGCCCACGGAGAATGTCAAATGCAATGCCAACCTTGTGTTTGTTTATGAGACAGCTTGTTACCAAGTTTGATGTACAGTGCAGCCTAAACAGGTGGTGTTGTTTTTTTCTTTATCAGGTATCACTCTTTTAGGCTGTCACGTGCACCTGATCTGTTAGAGAAACATCATCAGTCTGGGTACATTCAGGATGGCAGCTCTAAAAGAAGCCACAGAACTGTTGTAGGCAGCTGCAGTGGTGACTCAGTGGGGAACAAACATTTTTCTGACTCAGGTCTGAAAACATTTTCCAACTCCCTTTCAAACAAAATGAAGCAGTGCTTTATTATCCATGGCCATTAAAGGTAAAGGCCTCAAGCCGGCAAATAACAGTGAACTACCCAGTTTGTTCCAGTTATCTGTTTCTCTTTTTAGTCTCAACCATTCGCTTCAATTTCTCATATCCCTTTCTTTCACCTCCTCTTTGGCTACCCAGCCCAATCTCTTGGCCAGGGCATGTCCTATTGCTCTAGAAGACTATGAAGGACACGTGCTGCCTTCACTCTGCATTATCTGACCTTACGGCATCAGTCTGTGTGATCAGAGGGCTCCTGAAAACTGTCATGTGACTCTTGCGGGCAGAGGTGGCATTTTCACTCCCCTTTTGGAATATACATATCTTCATTAATCCCATGGCCATGGTGGAATAAGTGCTTGGTAGGTGTCACTCATGTGTAGGGATGGGAGAGTAGAAGCTCTCTGGCCTTTGGAAAGGAACATGGCAGAGGATGGAGTTGAGTGGATCATCCTCCCTCTGCTCCAACCCTGGCTATGGCCTAAAGCAAATGCTCCCAGCCACTGCTCTTGTTACCACTGCATAAAATACCTTCCCCTCTGACACCTTGCCATTTACTGTTTTTCCTAAACAGTGAGGAGAAGTTTTGCGCTAGTTTTGGTAATGCCCTGTTCCAATTAGTGACATTAATCAAGAATTACCTGTGTAAACCTGTGTGTTAGTTACTGAAACTTGTCCAGTAGCCAGCAATTGTGGTCAGGGAGAAATGTCCTGTTTCTCAGGTTTGTGTAAACTGATTCCTGGTTTCCTGTAGCTGCTGTTCAGGTGTTGGGTTAACTGGGCTGGAAACTTTGAGGTACCATGACTGTGAGCCAGCTCAGGTCTGGGAACACAGAGTGGTATTTGCTCATTCTTCTGTTGAGTAGAGAGGAGAGCTTCTCGTGGACATNNNAGAGCTTCTCGTGGACATGGTACTCATTCCTCTAATTTTCAGGTGCTACCTCTCCTCTAAACTAAAATGGGTTTATTTCAAAACCATGCTATTCTTACAAAGCCAAACAAATGCTGTAGCCAAAGCACTTCATTCAAGAGAAGCCAAAACAAAACTTCAGTTCCCACTCCCCCCGCCCAGCAATGGACTAAGTCAATTGTGGAAATAAATGTTGAAAATTAAGTGAGTACAGTTGAGCTGGACTTCTAATAGTGAAGGACTTGGATATCTATTTCTTTGGATTTGGTTCCAGTTGCATTGACAAATTAAAGCTCCCTTCTCAAATTGAAAGGTAACTGGTTTTTTTTCCTTTTTTTTTCCCTTGAGCTCTGGGGATGAAGTCTAAATCTAACCCAACAATTGCAGGACAAAATGTCCTGCCGTGATGATTAAGTGCAATGCACTCAACAATTCACAAAGTCCTTCTAGGATGAACTTGTACCTCATTTTTCCTCAAACTTACTTTTCTTGAATTTGAATACAATGTTTGTTTTTATCGGGATTTTGGCCACTAGGTGGCAATACTTGTGCACATAATCATTTCTCCATGGTTGAGATTTGTAACAAGATTTTGTCTGAGTATATATTTTTAACTTCCCTCTACATCCCTTGGTGATGAAAGTATTTGCAGAACTTCTTCTGTGACGTAGGAAAAACTGGTGAAACTGTTCCCAAAATTACATTATTCTTTCCCCAACAACTTGTCTCTATATTGAGACTCACCAAATAAAAGCTTTATTCTTAAGATTATTTTTTAATGGAATCAATTTTTCCAGTCCTATTTCAGATTTGCAAGGGAAAGATTTTTTTACTGAGAAAAAAAAATACAAGTGTTCAGAAGCTCTTAAAAGAAAATCAACCTTTTTGAAATTATAAATTATTAATTAACATATTATTTTATTCATGCTGGCAATATGCATTTTTTGTTTCCATCAGCCATGTTTTCTAAATTGTGCTGTGCCATGTTTGTGCTACTATGTAACTGGATACTATGGTGTTTTAAAATCTTACCTTGTTGAGATTAAAAAAAGCTTTAAAGTCTTAAGCTTGTTTAATGTCCTTTAGATGCCATGCAGCTTTGCAGGGGAAGCTGAGCTTTGTGACAGGAGTTAGTGCAGTAAGACAGTAGGAAAGCAGAAGAGATTTTTCCCAAGGCAGAAAGAGCTGTTAAGTGTTACACTTCAGGAAATCAAGCTTGAAATCACTCCTGAAGAATTTATTAGAAATCAGCACACTTACAAAAATATTTAAGGTATATGATTGCCAAGTGTATTTATGTGGGTAAAGTATCGCTTCCCCAAAAATTCTAAGCAGTTCAATATATTTTAATAAAACCAAATAATTTTTCAATGTTTGCTCATATTTAAACCCACTAAGATGTTACCTCTTCGCTGAGAAAGAGACACAAGCAATAGAAGAGGGAGTAGAGACAGAGTTACCGGGTCACCAGAAAACCAGTGCTAATAACTGTGTATCATCCTATGAACCCTTTCCCACTCCTAAAATGAGGCTGGCAATGGCCCTACTCCCCCCCACATGCAGTTTTTAGAAATAGGTGTTACACTAAACTACTGGTAGGAGGCACTCTGGTGCAGTGCCTGAATCACACTTTCTGTTTTGCCTCAACCAGAAGAAAAATGAGTCCCTCACATCATTGTTTTGGTTTTCAAAAAATAGAAAATTGCATTTTGTTAGAGGGACACAGAGGTGCCTGAGACCATTTTCTCTTGTCGTTCTCACTTGTTACTTGGGAGAAAAGCCTGACCCACACCTGGCTTTCAGGTACTTTCAGTACCTTTCTGGTGGTAGACAGTGATAAGGTCTCCCTAAACCTTCTCTTCTCCAGTCTGAAAACCCCCATCTCCCTCAGCCACTCCTCACAGGACCTGTGCTCCAGACGCTTCCCCACCTCTGTTCCCTTCTCTGTGTCACTCCAGCCCCTAAATGTCTTTCTTGCTGTGAGGAGCAAAACTGAACACAAGATTTGAGGTGTGGCCTCACCAGTGCCCCCAGCACAGGGGGATGGGCACTGCCCTGGTCCTGCTGGCCACACTGTTGCTGACACAAGCCCGGTGCCATTGGCCTTCTTGGCCACCTGGGCACACTCTGGCTCATGTTCAAACACTGACAACCAGGACCTCCAGGTCCTTTCCCACTCAGCAGCTTTCCAACCACTCTATCCCAGCCTGTACCTCCAGGGGGTTGTTGTGACCCGAGGGCAGGACCCAGCACTTGGCCTTGTTGAACCTCACAAAACTGGCCTTGGCCCATGGATCCAGCCTGTCCTGATCCCTCTGCAGAGCCTTCCTGCCCTCCAACAGATCCACACTCCCACCCAGCTTGTCATTGTCCTCAAACTGACTGAGGTTGCACTTGATTCCCTCATTCAGATCATCAATAAAAGTAACAGGGCCCAGTACTGAGCCCTGGGGAACACCACTAGTGACTGGCCCCAGCTGGATGCAATTCCATTCACCAGCACTCTTTGGGCAGGGATATCAGTTTCAGCAAACAGTGCACCCATCCAAGCCATGAGCAGCCAATTTCTCCAGGAAAATGGTGTCAAAGGCTTTACTGAAGTCTGGGCAGACACATCCCCAGCCTTTCCCTCATCCATTATGAGGGTCACCTTGTTATAGAAGGAGATTGGGTCAGGCAGTTATCCCTGTCACAAACCCATGCTGGCTGGGCCTGATCCCCTGGATCTCCTGTACGTGCCATCTGATGGCACTCAAGATGATTGTCATGGGCTTCCCCAGCACTGAGGTCAGGCTGACAGGCCTGTAGTTTCCTCATTCCTCCTTTGAACCCTTCTTACACACAGTCCAGGAACCTCCTGAGCTGCTCCTTCTCTACTGTGTAGTGTTTCCAGCACACATCTGGAATGTCATCCTCCTTGCTTCTAGCACATCTCTTTTTGACTCCAAGTATACATGCAGGGTGCACATCTTCAGTGGTCCTTCCTGGCATCCTTTTTGTCCTCCCTTAGCATTAGCCAAACCTGCCATCCCTGATCCCCATGAGCACAGGATCGACCGACCTTGAGCTTGTCTTGTGGCTCTGACTGTGGGAGAGGTGGAGAAGTAGATCCAGCAGGGCCAGCGCATGAGGAAAGCTGTGTTTCCTCAAGCTGCATAATGGGGAACAGGCTGGAGGACTTTTGGGAGGTAGATAGTGTTTCTTACACAGTGTTCCCCCTCTTGTTAAGCTTTATAATATATTGAAAAACTGGCTGCACAACGATATTCTCAAGAGAACTTTTAAATCCTGTTCTCTGCAGCAGGAGGGATCAAGTCTACTCCAGCCCCAGAAAATCAAGGTGATCTCCTGGGAGCCCCCTGGGTCAGATTTATTAAAGGTGCAACAACGGCATCTCAGTATGTTACATAAATTAACATTCACTGGCAGCTAGGGCAAACCAGCCATGAAAGTGCAGGATGTTAGGGAGAGAGAAAGGTGGCTCCTGATGTGGTCTGATACTTGGAAGCCCTGAGAAGTGACATGAATGCCTTCCTTCTCTCCCAGAAGTTGGATAAAACTCATTCATGTTTTTAGAGAAGTCTCTCTAGAGCTATATGTTTTGATTGCTTTCTGTTTCTTTAGTATATTTCTTGAGAGGCATTGTTTCAACTGTGCTTCAAGTGAATTGCCGTATGTCAGGGTTTTTAGCTTTGGATCCAGTGCTACTCAGGTCCTGGCAGCAAAACTAGCCTGGTTCTAATATTTTTCTCTGTACTCAATGGACTGTGCTTTCTTGGGAGGCTATTTGGGGATATTATGGAGAACAAACAAAAGGAATAGACCTCATGTGCCATATTGGGCACTCGGGATATTTTGTTTTATGAGCTGATGAGTGTAACCAGATGACTGGAATGAAAACAGCTGCTTGCCAGGGCTGTGGTTAAGCCAATTCTGACATGTTATTTAGGAAGAGTGTATTTTATGGGGCTGGAGATCACAACCCTGAGAACTACCAGTTGAGCAAGAGGGATACAGAGTTTGATAAGCCATTTTTAATACATAGTGGCTTGTTTCTCTGACTGCTGTCAGAAGATTACTGTTCTGATGTCATATGGTCATGTGACTAAGTGCAATATGACAGATAAATCAATCAGATGAGAGAGATGGGTGTTAATGAAGCTTTCTATTTTCAGGCCTTTTCCTACAGGCTCCAGACCTGTTCTGGTACTGCATTTTCTACCCATATATTTTGCACCATCATTTGGAAACTCATGCAGAGGGACATGGTTAAGAGAATCTTGAAATAAATTGGGAGAGCAGCCATCTACAGAAGCATGCACATGTTGATCTTTTTCAAAAGGAGGATTCAGAGCAGAAAACCTGTTCAGATGTGATTTTTCTCTTGTCTAAGTCAGCTATATTTGCTAAATTGGTCTGTGCCTGAGTTGTAGCAGTAGTTATCTGGATACTGAAGTGGAAGTTTTAAAATCTTAGATTTTGTCATCCCAATGGATCTGGTTCTCCTGCTTGAGGAAGAACACGCACTGAGACCAGGAGACTCATTCACATATATGTTTTTACTGCTGCATTATATTAGTTAAAATTGAGGGATTTGAAATGTATTGAAAGTGTTATGTAAACTTTTGTACTCTTCCGAGGCTTTATAGCAGGTCTGTCATACTTTCTTTCTTCATAGTTTTAGCTGTAGTCACTGTGCTCACAGCTACAGCTTGAAATTGGAAGTGATGAAAGCACAGCATGAAATTATAAATATTTAGGACTGAGGAGAACCCACAGAAGAAGGTGTGTTTGTTAAAGGCATTTGAAGAACTTCAGATATGTCCATGTGGTTTAATAATCGCCTTAAACTTACCACCAGGTCCTCAGCCATCAGCAGACTCTTGTTGAAGGACAGTAAATTCTTGTCAAAGCAGTGTCTACAGTTTTGTGTTATCTGCTTTAAGACCTGGGGACCCTGAAGATTTTCCCTGCCTGGGTTAGGAAAGCTCTGTGCTGGTAACCGGGCTGCTCAATGAGGCAAGTAAGTGACCTGCCCTATTGCAAGCTGCAAAGCCATTAGTGTCTGGGACTCATCAGTAGCAGTCAGTCGACATTAATGGATGTGCTCAGAAAGTAAGTTAACAAGCACAAGGTTGTGGACAGGTTAGGGGGTCCTGCATAGTGTGTACGCCCCAGTTGAGGGGACAGAGAATGTAACAACCCAAAGAAAGTGGGTGTGAATAAGGCTTTAACAGGCAGAACGGGTGCTCTGCTCCTAGGGGAGGGAGGGCGTGTGGATAGGATGAGATCAGCACCTTCTCTTGCTCAGCCAGCAGCTGATGACTATAGGCCAGCATTGCAGCTGGACACACAGCTGGCAGGTTGCTCTTGCTGGATATATGTTGAGGCAACATCAGGAAAGATAACGGGGTATATGCAAGTTGAAGATGTGGGGGAGAATCAGATAAGCTTCTCTTGAGATGTTAAAAATTCATGTCCCAAGTGAAGCAGAGATACTTGAACTGCATGTGTATCTTCCTTTTCCTTAACTAGTGGTTACTAGAATATGCTTTTTTTGTTTAATGAAACTTTTCCACAAGGAGAGTGGTGCAGCCCTTGGACAAGTCAACATGCAGAGACTGTGGAACCTCCATTATCAGACCCTCTCCTGAGTTTTGAGGTCTGATTCTTTTGTAGTCTTGAGTGTGACTATTTTAAATTTGAACTTACTGGAGTCAATTTGGTTTTTTCTCTAAAACAGTTAGAAACAGACCAACAGGTAACTCCTTTAGTCATGCTTGTTGCTTGTCTTACTAAAACTGGCAGGCTTCCATTTTGTTTAATTTTGTGTACTTGATACTTCAGCAAGAACAGGGGGTCACTGGTCTACAGCCAGTCCTGTCCCCAGGAGTGAGGTCTACAAATGCCTATAGCTCTTTGGACTTCTTTTTGTTGTGACGATTAAGCCCTTGTCCTTCCTTCCTTGTATTTGCTGCTTGACTGAAGAGTCTAAGCTAAGAAAGTCTCCTTCCACAACCAAGACAGGTATAGGTGAAGTGTTCTGGTTCTGAGAACCTCGAGCTCACTGGGGTTGCTTCTTTCACTGCTGGCTCAGAAGGAAGCAGGCTTAGGAGCCCCAGCCGTGCACTGAAGTTTGGAGGGATGAAGCCAGACCAGCAGGTTTGTGAGTCTGGCTTTGAATGTGTTTGCACACATACTTTTTGTTAAGTGAAACATCAAATCCACTTGAGTATGTGCAGCTTTTGAGTCCATGCTTCTTTCACCTACTTGGAACTGAAATCCCTCTGAAGAAAAGAGTCATTGTGCTAATATTGTACATGCTTTAGTGGAACAGGTAAGTTTAGTCTGATTCACTTAAAGCAAAATCCTACTCTTGTAAGCCATATATATGAAAAAGCTGATTGTTCTGATTTATGTGAGCTTGGAGTGGCTGCTAATCTCAAAAGTAATACAATGTCTCAGCTGGGGAACAATTCTGTAATAATTTTGTGATGACTAACTGCTCATTGTGAAATTTTCCCAAGCTACCTTTGTTTAGACTAGCAGAGTCCCAAGAAATATGCAGTTTTCTCTCAAGGCTTTAGAAGGAGATTTTTTGAACTGATTTGAGTCACCTTGAAGTTAAGCAAAAAACTTGGTGGCAAATATTTCCGTGCCAATTTTCAGTTGTTCTTAGGGTTTGAGACATGTTTTGTATTTTCCCATAATACTTTGATTGCAACTTGCAGAAAAACTCCTGTGTATTACCAGAAGATTTAAAGAACTTCTATCTGATGACTGATGGCTTCCAGATGACCTGGAGTGTGAAGACCGATGGTGAGTCCCTGTGTTCCTCTCCAATGACAACCTCAATTCATTACAGCCAGTTCATCCTTTGCCAAACCTCTTTAATTCAAACTTACTTTCTGCACAATCAATACACATGTCCAGGGCAAAATCTATTACTTGCGTGTTCTGGGCTCCCACAGAAGAGGTGCACACACTGAACACTGGCAGGAAACTTAATTATTCATTACATAAATACTGTTCTGTAATACACTGGCCATCTGTTGACACTCAGATTTAGGTGTGTCATTTAAACCTCATACCTTAACTCCCTCTGTAGTTCATGGAGAGAGAAACAGCTGTAGCTCATTATCCCATCATAAATCAGTAGGAAGAGTCACCCTCTGATAATGCTTCTTTCTCATTGAAATGTGTGTGTACATGTTGGAGCCTGATTCTGCTTTCCACCAGCTGTAGTCCCAAGCTTCATTTTCCATCCTTGTTTGGCAAAAGTCTGGTAGTTTATTCCCTCTGCAGGTATTATCCTGGCTCTCATTACCTTCAGCCAGGGTTCTCAGATAGGGCTGTGGACACTGCTTACTTCTAGAGATGGGTGTCAAGTGCAGGGTCTTCCTCAGGAGGTGAAATGACATTTCAGAGACAGTTGACATCAGTGCTGTAGCACCTGCAGTGACTCCCATCATGTTTCAAGCAGGATTTGCTGTGTTGTGACCTCTGAAGAGCCTTGTTTTCAGGGCTCACGAGTGCGCAGAGACCAAGGCTGCTGGTACAACTGTCTTGTTTGAGCAAACGTCCAGCAGTGCCTTCTGAGACCCATCACACTGGCATGTGGCTGAACAGGGTGCTTTCTGCCTTGATGTCTGGTGACAGTCTGAGTCCTCAGAAACAGGGACAAGTGACAAGTCCTCAGGCGTTCTTTCAGGAACACCCACATGTTGATGCACTGATAAAATCCTCTGTGGAAGTGGGAACCAAGAGGATGTACCCTGAGCCAGTACATGGAGTGGAAGAGGACAAGCTGCCCAGTAAGCTGTGAATGTGTGGGGGCTTTCTGATAGGAAGGGCAGCAGTAGGGAAAAGAGCTTTGAGGAAGAGGCTGTAGCTGAACTCCTGTAGCCAGAATTTTTAATTTTTCATGGGACTGAGCTAACCGCTGCAGCACAGTCTTTGGCAGCAGTGTAGTTCTCGTACCTTTACCGCTCTGAGATGGTGTTGCATCACATCTAAGTGTGAGTCTGTGTTTGAAAAAGCCTCATTTTTGCTCCTGTAGAGTCTTATTCAAGTGTCCAGTTCTGCTGGCTATAACCATCTCTTTACCCCACAGAAGTTGATGTCTGGAGGAAAAGAAATACCTCCTATGCTTTCCTGACACTGGATGTGATTAATGATCAGTCTTGTTGCAGATACCCCAATGCCGCTGGGCTCCATGGTGATTAACAGTGTCTCAAAGCTGTGTCGGCTTGGGGGTTCCTCTATGTACACTCTGCCTAATGCTCCAACTCTGGCTGACCTGGAAGATGACACAGACGAGGAAGGTAAGGCACTGTTGACAGGCTAGAAAACCTGCTCTGCCTTTTGTTCTAATAATGTTAGGATCTAGCACAAGATATGTGGGCCAAAACACTTCCCACCAGACCAAGTTGCTCAGAGCTCCATCCAGCATGGCCTTGAACACCTCCAGGGTTGAGGCATCCACAACTTTTCTGGGCAATCTGTGTCCGTGCCTCATCACCCTCGTCATAAAGAATTTTTTCCTCATATCTGATGTAAATCTATCCTCTGTCAGTGTGAAGCCATTGCCCCTTGTCCTGTCACTACATGTCCTGTTAAAAAGTTCCTCTCCATCTTTCTTGTAGGCTCCCTTCCAGGTACTGAAAGGCCACAATTAGGTCACCCTGAAGCCTTCTCTTTCCAGGCTGAACAAACCCAATTCTCTCAGCACCTCAGCTATTCCCCCTGGCAAGGGAATTGGAACAAGATGATCTGTAATGTCCCTTCCATTCTGCAATACAGCAACAGGAAAGGTCACTCCAGGTAGAGGGATTACTTGGTCTAGCAGCCTGGTCTAGAGAAGGGTGTCCCTATCCATGTCAGGGCAGTTGGAACAAGATGATCTTCCAGGTCCATTTCCAACCCAAACCATTCTGTAATTCTGTGACTCTGTCTCCTGGTCTGGATCTATTATGTATCTTAATAGTCCCCTACAGCCTTGGCAGGTAGATCTGTGTGCTGTGAATGTCGTGGGGATTAGTGTTGTTTGCATCCTCTTTAAACAGCCTGTCAGCCTTCCTGTTCTGTCTTTTCCCTGTTTAAACTTCCACCTGAGCCTTGCTCCAGTGATTTGCCTTCCACTGTGCGCTTATGCTGTTACATGAACAAAAGATAACGGGTTTTGTTTTGGTAGTGAAAAGACAGCTGGAATCAGACAAGTAGCTGGTACGTACATATAACTATGAGGTTGCCCTGGAAAATGTGTGTTCCAGGCTGCCTAAGAATGCTGGGAATGCTGCTATTTGGAGAGAATAAAGAAAAAAAAAGCCCACTCATTTTGTCAGAGCTCTTACAGTCCAGCTGGAAAAATCAAGAGGATAAGAACACAGCCAGGTGCCATACCAATTTCTTAAAAGAATGCTATTTGATTTCAGTCTTGTCTCTGCATCCCTGTATGCTCTTCTAGCTTCTAAATGTGGCTGAAAGTATTTTTGGACATTCCAGTTTGGCTGCAGTCCTGATCTTCTAACCATTGTCATGAAATGCACCAAATTCTGCTTCTATTGAGTGGCTTAAACCTTCATTGATGCATTTATAAGGTGCGCTTAGAAAAAATTACATCCCCACAGAAATTCTCATTCTGACTTTCATGGAAAATTCTTCTGAAGAGTACAGCTTTTATGTCCCACTTCTTCCCCATCAGCTTTATGTTTCAAAATTGCATTCTGCAAGAACTTGCAGCTACACAGTCCCAAAATGATTTTGTAGAAATGCTCAGTGGTGGTTGAGGGTCACAAGTTGAATAAGAGTCAGACATGGTTGTTGAGAAGGATGCTGATGTCACACTGGAATGTACAGAGAAATATATATGTCTGCAATTTCATTAAAGTCTTGTCCCAAGAGAAAAAGAATAAATTGTTCTCCCTGTCCTCCTTAGAAAAAAATAAATTAGGGCAAAAAAACAAATGATACATACAACAGAAGTAATGAGCTTCAATTGTAGCAGGGAAGATTCCAAATCCATAAGGAAAACTTTTAAGTGATAAGTGATGGATTTGGGTTGACTACCTAGAGACTGTGCCTTCTCTAACAGTGGAGAACTTTAAGAAAAGATTAGACAAACCTCAGGAGTGACACCTGGAAACCTTGTCTTGCTTAATGCCAGGAAGGAACTAGAAGTCAGCTAGTCTATTTTCAGCCATCTCATTTTGAGTCTGTGGTTTGTTTTCCTAACAGAAATGAGAATTTTTCTCCTTTTTTTTTTTTTGGCTCAGTTCTATTTTAAACATAGGGAACTTAATAGTTTCCAAGAAGTATAAATGTAATCATTTGATTCAGTTCTTCATCAGCTGATTTATTAATAAGTATAAAACAGATTGACTCTTTGCAACTGAGTCACAGTCAGTTTTCCAGACATGTTCCGTGATTTTTTTTTTCCTTGGTTTCAGGTAATGGAGAGAAACCAGAGAAGCCACACTTCGATTCTCGTAGTCTTATCTTTGAATTAGACCCATGCAATGGGAATGGGAAAGTCTGTCTTGTTTATAAGCGTGCTGAACCAGGTAACACTGAAAAAAGTAAAGTTAGCTATCACTTGTTGTGGGTTTTATCTGGAGGCCACACGTGGAGAGTTACCTTGTATTTCTGATCTTTGCAATTTGTAGGTGAAACTTTTACTGGAATGTCCTGTCTCCACTGAAGTCAGGAGCTAAACCTTAAATAGATCTAACATTTTCACTCCTTTTAATGTTGGAGTCTGAGTTATAACTTAAGATTTCTGCATGCACAGAAACAGGGAAGTATTCACATGTGACCTACAGACAATTGTGTTGAAATAATACAGACCTCCACTAATCTGTCTCTGGTTACTTGAACGTCTTGGAACAAAGCCATTACATTTTGATGAGAAAGGGTCTGACTCTGCTTAGAAACGAAGTGTAGATGGTGAAAAAAGCTGAGACAGAATTAGACTGGTTCTTCAACCTTGTGCATGGATGCAGAGCCTCCAGGCGCTAACTAGGTCAAAACATGGCAGGAAGGGTTAATGGGAGGGTGAGAAATGGGAGCTGAGCTGTTTCTTCTGACAGATGGAAAGATAACTGTTATCACTGAGTGAGTAGTGAAACACCCAAGGCACTTGTAAAATAGTTGTCATCTGACACAGTGCACAGGTCACTAGATGTATGTGTGTTTACTGTGTAGGGGTGTGCAGTTGCAATATACAGGTTCTTAAGAAAAATCTTGGGATGTTACCTTGTGTCTTTCATTGGGTGTGACTACAACTGCCATGGCAGGAAGTTCTTGTCCTCTTGCCTTCCACTGTTAGTGATTTCAGCACATGCAGTGGATGACTTGGGCAAGGGAAGGGAGCATTGGGTACAGGTGTCAATGTCAAGAGAGGGGCAGTCTGTTTAAAGGACAGTGTTCAGCATGTCAATCTCCCAAGAAAATAACTTTTTATGCTACAAAGGATGTCACCACCAGAGAAATATTTGATTTCTGTGGAAAGGTTTTGCAAAATGTGTTTTTGTTGGCAGCACACACTCCCATGACTTCCAGACTGTGGACTCTATTCAGTAATCCAGATGAGTGACAATAGAGTTAGTTGCTTTTTACTTTGTGGGGCAGATAAATGTTTGCCAAAATTGTACTTTGAACATATACTCCAAAGTTGCTGATGTCCAACAATGTTCCATGTAGCGTGTCACTCCCAGGTTGTGAAGGAACAGCATTGCATTCATTGTCCAGCTCACAGCTAGACAAATACCTCATGCAGTGGGTGAACACTGGCTGATGGGTAGGACACAAAGGGTCATAGTAAATGGGGTCACATCAGGCTGACAGCTGGTCACTGGTGGGGTTCTGCAGGGCTCCATCTTGGGCCCAGTGCTCTCCAATGTCTTCATAAACAACTTGGACACAGGACTGGAAGGGATACCAAGTTCGTCCATTGTTCTAAATTGGGAGGAGCTGATGTCTCCCTCAAAGGCCCTGCAAAGAGACCTCAACAAATTAGAGAGATGTGCAACCACCAACCATATGAAGTTTGATAAAGACGAGTGCTGGATTCTGCACCTGGGCTGGGACAACCCTGGATGTACATAAACAGCCATTCTGATGAGTAGGTTGTGTCTCCCACCTGACAGTGGCCAGGGGTTAATCTTATCAGTGCAAAGCAACGGTGTAATTTGTGCTTGTTTTATTCTAGTGGTCTCTCCAGACACAGAGATCTGGTTCCTGGACAGGGCTCTGTATTGGCATTTCCTCACCAAAACCTTCACAGCTTACTACCGCCTGCTCATCACCCACCTGGGTCTCCCACAGTGGCAGTATGCCTTCACTAGCTATGGTGTCAGCCCCCAGGCCAAGGTAGGACAGCAGTGTCCAGCTTGTCAGTATTTTGCATTAATTATAGACTGAAAAAACATCTTCCCACCTTTCAGCAAGCAGTCTCTAGGCTCAGGGGGGCCTCCCTGGTGAGCCACGGAAGGGACCACAAGTTTTTTCGCTGTAACGTGTTAACAGTCATTTGTTTCGCAGTAATTTGAATTCACTAATATTGTGTTAACCCTGCTTTTCTCATGGCAGTTGGGTCTTGGTAAAAATTATGCTCAGAAAAGGGCAATTAAAAGTCCTAAAGGTAGTTACAGAATACCTCTACATAAAGCCTTGTGACCATTCCAATCACTTATTATTATTAAAAATACTGTTCTGCTATGCCAAATTCTGCTCTTGTTTTGTTTTTGACTGGGCCTTCAGGCCAATCCCTGCTCTCCATGCTGTGAGAGGTCAGGGAATGGAGCTGATGGTCCTGCTGAACACAGCACAGTGTCAGTGCACTTTGGCAAGGCTTGTTGGGACTCAGTGAGTGTCCTGCACTTCACCCAGACATGACAGCTCTCTTACCAGCATTTCCTGGTCCTGTGTGCACATCAGAATTACTAAAATCACTCCTGAGTTCCCATCAGATAGTGGCTGTAGAATTTGGTTCTTTTCATTCCTGATGCCTTCCCTGTTACACTGTGCTGTGCTTTATCAGTCAAGGCTGTGTACAAGCACTGTGCTCTGCCTTTCTGCCACTTTCCTGCTATAAATATTTTATTATGTTCAGTGTATTTGCAAACTGTAAGAGGAATCATTCGTATATTCCCTAATCATTTGCAGTCCTGTTGGTTAAAATCCTCCTAGTTCATTAACCATTATCATTTTTAAAGGTTTTCAAGGGGGTGTATTAAAGCTGTTTTCCACTAAGCAATACATTAATAGATTGCTATCTACATTTCAGTATTGATCTTCTGTTCATCTTGTTCAACACTTTGCTCATGGTTTCACTGTGATTTCTAATACCATAACTCCTACAGTTTTATTTCCTGACTTTGTCAATAGAAAGATGAAACAAAAAAACCAAAAGGAGCTGAGAACTGTAGGGCATAACATTGTGGTGTCTGCTGCAACCAAAAACCGAATCATTGTAGTTACTTCTAGATAGAAAATCAAAAACAGAAACAGTAAGACAAACACAATTTTTTTTCTGTAAAGAGTTAAAAAAAATCATTATTTTATGTGTGAAGAGAGGGAGGTTGAATTTTGAGAAATTCGACTAGTTGGTTTTCAGTTTATAAGTACATTTAAATTCCAAGGTTTTTTAATCTTTTCTGCTTATCTGAATCTAAATAAATGTGGTTTAGTTTCATCCCATCCTTTTGCTCTTCCTCCTGTAGTTTAAATCAGGAATCGCTCCTGATAGGAGTTACACTGCAGGAAAGGTGGTGTTAGGGTTGTGTCTGGTTCTTCTCTTCCCTGTCTGGAATGCAGTTCCAGGACTGCGGCTGTAGCCATGCCTTGTGTATCCTTATCATAAGCACTCATCCAAGTCCTGTAAACTGCAAACTGATAAGTGGCATAGGATTAAAATCATGTCTTGGGGAAGATGGGGAGCAGGGTAGAATTGTCTAACTGCAGTTTGAATTTAACTTGTTCTTCCCCACCATCCTGCCTTTCAGCAATGGTTTAACATGTATAAACCCATAACCATCAACACAGCACTCCTGTCTGAAGAAGCTGATTCCTTTGTGAATAAGCTGGACCCCAATAAAGTATTTAAAGGCAAGAACAAAACTCCAGTGCTCAAGAAGAAACCACCTTCACAGCCACCAGGCTCCCAAAAGAGTCAAACGAGCATGACCTCTGCCAAGGTATCCTCACTAGCTGGGAATTCTTCAAGGAAGTGAGCCTGCCAGATCTAACCCTGGACAACATTTGCAATGAGCTTTGAATTTTTTGTGCTGCAGAGTCTCAGTGGTTCAGACCAAGTTCCTTGTGCATGAATAGATGTGCCCATGGAAAACACATTGCAGCACTTGCATGAAATATAGCAGCCGTGTGGATGTAGTTCCTGGAGACTCTTAAAAAAAAACTTGAGACATTGATTTTATTCCCTTCTGCTGCTTGCAGCACATACTTTTCAGAGGGCATGAAGAAACACTTGATGTCGCTGCTCCACAGGGAAGCTTCTGTTCCTGTACAACTGCAACAGTGAAATGAAAGCAAATGTAATTCACCGTAACTTTAACAGACCCATGCTGAAGTAGAGGGTGTGAACATATTTCTGCCATGTCCTTTGAAAGAAAACTGTCCTGACCTTGCCTGCTGTGGGAGCAGGCTGGAACCCGCTGAACAGATAGATAGATTTCACTCCAAATAGAATCAAACTGTGCACTTCCCTGTGCTCCTTCCAACTTCTGCTCTGAGATTCATGGTACGATGGGACTTGGGACTTCAATGTCTCTGCATTAGCCTAGCCACTTGCTGTGCAGCCCAGACCACTTTTGGCCTTTGTGCTGTATCTTTTCAGATGGTGGCGTGATTTGCAATAACCCTGAAGCCAGAAGCTGCAAGATCCCTTCTTGCCTCCCTTTTGTGGGAACTGCTGAGCAGAGAGTCAATGGTGTTGAGTCCCATCAGCCAGGAGGACCCCTTGGTTTGTCACACATTCATTTGCAAAGCCGACCATTGAAACAGCCTTTGACACTTTTCAGTTGGGCAGGATCTCACCAGGGGCCACTGAGATCCTACACTCCTAGAAGCCCCTGATGCTGTTTTCTATACTGCAAGTTTTCAGGTTAGAACTGCACTTTAACCCATTCACTGCTGGTTTTCAGTTGCACCTGATTGTTTCCATTACTTTTCTATGCTATTCTGTCTTCCAAATATGCTGGAATCATGGTAGCACCCAACACATTTTGTGCCTAAATACGGAAATCAAAATCACTGTTTTCAAATAAGCATTGACTATTTAAACAGCATCATCTTTAATTTTTGAAACCACCACATAATTACACAAGACAAACCTACCTCACAGGGATGTTGTGAGGCTTTCATGAGTATTTGTATGGCCTTCAGAAAGATGAAGCTGTCCTGTAAGTGCTTAATAGTATTTTAATAAATATTTTAATATTTTCCTCCAGAGTGATTGGGTATTTGAAGGTGCTTTGGGGAACACATGGACATGGGATGCAAAGGATGTATGGCAAGAGCAGTGTGCAGGATGGATTGTTCGGGGTGTTTTTTTAATGCAGTGGAGAATCTCTCACTGAAAAGGGATGGGTTACTGTACTTTTAGCTAATCCCTCTTGAGCTACTAAGAAATTCCCAGTTTATTTCACACAAGCCAAAAGCCTGAGCTGTGTGACAGCTGTTCCAGTTCTGTCCTGCAAGCACTGTACAAAACAATCTCTGCAGCCAGCAGCCCCTGCTCAGGCATATTTTGCTGGTTTCCAGCACTGCCCAGGGCCCCCCTTCAAGTGCAGTTGCTGCATTGCCTGGCAGCCACTCTCTGCCACCCCCAGGTGAAAGAAATCCTCTAATGCACCCTCTCAAGCCCATGCGCATCTTGAGACAGGTGAAGATCTGTTGTAGCTGCTCCACTGATATAAAGTCAGCTCTAATGAGAAAGTACACATCAGTACCTCCCACCCAGCCCTGCCCCATGCCATAGCAATCGATCAGTTATCCTTTTAATATTGGGATGAGAATGATCATTAAAGCCAGTAAATGCCCTTTTCTGGAATTCTATGCAGTAGTGATGTTCTGTCACTTCCTGCTCTTGGAGATCTCTCTGTTTATTCGTGGCACCCAGCCCTGGGACCGCAGTTATGTGCTTGACATACATACCACACTTGCTTAAGCACTTTCTAGAAAAGT
>VWZW01007071.1:1380414-1452278 GCA_013397115.1 Edolisoma coerulescens
TTGTCACCCCTCCTGGGAACAGGCAGCTTCTGATACTGTTCTGCTTTGAATCCAGTGACACCTCAAAGTTGTAAGGCTGTTGCAGGCCCTTCCTCATTCAGATGGGAGGTAGCAGAATTCCTGCAGCAGCGGGGCAACCTCTTCTTACATTTCTCATGCATTCAGAGTAGGAAAAAAAAGTTTTAAAAAAGTGTGTTGAGGGGGATGTTCAAGTTTTTGGAGATGCTGTCACAGAAGTTGTCTGAATTCTTTCCTGTGGTGGTAGTTGGTGTAGCTCAAGTCAAAGTGTCAGTAGCACACATGGTTCTTTGATGCCAGCGTGTTCCAGCAAAACTGTGGCAGGATTCAGGAGACCCTGTAGTTTAGTTTACTAATTTTTCAATGCTTCCTGAATGTTCAAAACAAAAACAAAAAAAAAACAAGCATGAAAAAAACCCAAGCAACCCCACAGGTTCATGTTTCTATTTTAGACTGTCCTTGTTCTTCTCTCTTCTGTGCTCTGCCAAACTAGGTGTTTGTAAGGGTGACAGATATGCAAATAAACCAAGCCTAGGCCCCTGGTCCATCACTGTAGTATTTACCTCTTACCAAAGAATATTCCAGATCAAAATTTCTGTTAATTAATTTAACCACGTTGGTTCTGCCACTGTTGATGCCTGTATTTTGATTTATATGAATATATGTGTATCTGGAGACTTGAAGCTCTGCTTTGCATTTCTTCAAGATACGATGATTGTGGGTTGAGTTTTGGTGTTTTTTGGGGGTTTTTTTTGTAGATTTTTTACACAGATTGAATAATTTCTTCAGTTCACAGTCAGGTCTAGCCCTGTGCAGGTCTGCCCAATATCTCAGATACTAAGTTTGTCCATTTAAGCAGAGTAGGTTTACTGAAGTCTAGTGTCTCTCATCTGTCCAGCTGCATGGTGGACAAACAGATGTGCCCTTCACACATGTCATCAAAGCACGTGGCCATCACAGTTTGGAAGTCTCCGTGCCTGCCTCTTCTTTCTTATTTTCAGTTTCATGGTCAGGTTCGTTGTGAAAATCAATGCAGGCTTTGTAGATGAAAACACCAGCGAGACAGCCCAGAATTGGAGCTGCGACCGGGACCCACCACCAGGAATGCTCAGCCCTAAAATGAAACACGGAAGAGGCAGCTGGTGGGCCAGACTGGAACCACTGCCCTGCCACCACATCGTGCTGGGGCAGGAGTGAGCTGTGTGAGCGAGGAGTCTGTCCCACTCCAGGCACTAAGCCTACAATTGGCTTAGACAAATTCACTGTCCCCTCACATAATTGCTGGAGGGAAAGTCATTTTCCCCATCAGCATGGAAAGGTAGCTCCACACTGCAGGTTTCTTGTTCTCCAACAGAAATGGGCTGTGTGGTCTTGATGAGTGGGACTCTCAGACACGCATAGGCATTTTGCCTCCCTGTTTCCAATAACATCTGCAACTCCTCTACCGAGTTCTCAAATATATTTTCTGGAAATTTAAGGAAAATGGGTCTCCAGGACAGGAGACTCTGGTAGTGATCTCACCATAAGAAAAGCCATAACACGACACCATCTTACTACATAGAGGAAGGCAGGGTTTCATCTCCAAATTCAGTCTCTAAATTTAGGAGACCTGTTCAGCAATCCAGCTGCATTCAGTGAGCTGCATTCTGGCTCTCTGGTCACTGCAAAAACCAGCTGGATCTCCAGTGAACAGGCAGAAAATTTGGTGCCCAAACAGAGGTATCTGTGTGCCAAGGTGAATCCCGTGCAGGAGAATTAGCATACTCCAAATTTTGTGTATATAATGCACAGGGCTCCTGTAGGCACAGCCCTCACACTCTGCAGTGATATCATCACTTGGTGCAAAGAAAAAGGCTTCATGACACATTTTATCTTGTGCTTATCTCCTCCCCTGTCAAGCTGCGCCGTGTGAGAGCAAAACAGGTCACTCACGTGAAGACGTCCATTCCCCAGCCAGCCATTGCTGTGAAGATCCTGGGGGGCAGGTCCCTGGAGGGGTTTATGGCGTAGCCTGTGTTCAGCCCCATTCCCAGACCGATGCCCAGGACCAGCATACCCGAGAGCATGGGCTGAGCGCCTTTCAAGGCTGCATTGTTTTTCTCATCATGGATGACTAGAACGCCCAGGATGAGCATAACTGTTGCCGTAAACTGCAGGAACAGAAAAGGGAGAAGAACAGGTCAGGAGAGAGAATGGGGAAGGCTGAAAGATCCTGCTCAGCAGAGGGGGAGAGACTTCCCAGAATGAAAGAGCAGATGAGATTCATGGTCTGGTCAAGGCAGGAAGGACCCAAATATTACTCCCTCCTCACAGGTGGACTGAAGAAAATTCTTTTCTCAGCAAAAACCTCATCACCAAGGCTGATACAAACTTCTCAGCAATGTCTTCTCTCTCCATCTTTCAAGTCAGGGAAATGGGTTATTTTAAGTACATTCTGTGTAACAGAAGCAGAGCCATAACAAACTGCTCATGAGACAAACCTGATCCTCCCTAGAGGAAGTGATGTTTTATACAGCCTTTATGCAGATACCAGATTCTCACCTGGGAAACTGAATTTCCCATCAGTGACTACATAGCTGGCATTTGTAGTTTTGCAGTGCCCAGGACATCAAGAAGCATGGCTTTGATAGAGGTGATGACACCTCTCTCTTTCTGCTTCAGAAAATGCAGCTGGAGAGACTTGGACTGCTTGCAGAGACACCAGCAAAACCAGAAACTGCAGCTCTTGGCAAGGCACTGTCACTCTTATTTGCTTTCTTGTGCATCAAGGACACTGCCTGGTCCACAGGAGGCTGAGGGGATCCACTCCCCACCTCTAGGCTCTTCCACTCCCACCATCTTCTTCATCGTGCCCAGGAAGGAGTTTTGTCAGCTCAGAGTCAAAATCACAGAATTCCAGATTTGCATTGGAAGTGAATCTTCCTTCTCGGGTGTCTCAGTGTCCCACATTCCCTGAACCATCCCTTTCCTATTTCTGGGCATCTGGACACTGTGCTGTAAGCTGGGAAGCCACTGCACAGAGTCTCAATGGGGCTGTTCAAACACAGAGGTTCAATCCAGGCTGTGCTCATGTGGGGACAGTCCCAGGCTCCCCGTGCTGGGGAGGGATAGCCAGCACAGCTGCCAAGGAGCATGGAGTGAGTGTAGAATCCAAACTGGGAACGAACAGTTCAGCCCAGAACCCAGAGGACATGGCTGGTGATATAGCTCAGCTTCTCACTTCCCACTGCTTGCGCTGCATGCAGGGAAGGTGTCTGGAGAGGTCCTGGACCAAGCTGTGGAGCAGCCTGCAGGTATTACCCTTTAGGCCCAACCCTTTAGGCCCAACCCTTTAAGCTTGCCCAGCCACCAGGGTGCCTCGGATCTTACCTTTCAGGCACCTGTTCGGATGCTGGGCTCCTTGGGGAAGAGGTTGTGGTTGTGTCTGTGCATGGAGGGCTGTGGGGACCCTGTAGCAGCCCTGCAGCAGCACCTCTTAACCACCCACCTTCTCCTAGCACACCACAGCCATTCCCACTGACCTCTGTGAAGAAGGCTCCCTGCAAGGATACACTGGGAGCAGGGTAAGTGGAAAAGATCATCGCTGTGGCAGTTGGTCCCGACACTGTAAGGTTCCCTTGGGTGTAGTCGTAAATAGCATCTAGGAGAAGTGGGAATTACGGAATTTAGCACAGCGTTCATCCCACAGGACACACACACAAGTCCACCTGTTGCAGCCAGCACAGACATCAGGGAGAAGGGAGGCAATGGAAGATGTAATGGAGGTGACACACTCTTCGCAGGGCGTGAACTCATCAATATCTGTTACCCACAGACTTTGGTCTGCAGTCACTTCCTTACACCTACCAGCTCCCTATCCCTGCTCCAGGAGCCTGGGGTAGTCTGGATGGTCTGGAAGCAATGAGGCCTCCAGCCCTCTGCCCTCAGAGACTGAGACACGCTAGAGACAACGGGTGGTGGGTCCTCTGCTCACTGCTCAAAACCCCTGATGGTTGCAAACCTGTGTCCACAGACCAGCAGAGTCCCCCCTAGAGCTCCTGCAGCACCTAATACATGGTAGTTCATGTAAATAAAGCCCCTGCAGACCTGGAAACAAAATGCTGACAAAATGCAGCTACTGCCCTTCTGCTGAAGACAAGTTTTGGAAGTGGAAATGCCCTGAGTGAAAGGAGCTGTGTTCTCCAGGAACTGTGTATCCTTCCCAGAGGTATATCTGGAACCTGCTCTGAACTTGAGCTGTGAAGTCTGTCCCACAAGCCAGGAGCTTGCCCTCCTCACCCAGAAATCATGCTGGGTACTGTAAAAGGACATATTTTTGACGAGACTGTGAGCTGACTGAAATTATGCCTACAGCAACCTCTGTGATAAAAGACACGACCCTACCATAGTAGAGGGCAAAGACGGTGGCTGCTGCCATAAAGGAGCCCAGGAACTGGCCGGTTATATAAGCTGCAAGCCTTGTCCAGGAGAGGTTTCCTAAAACCCATTGTGTAATGGTGATGGCAGCATTCAGATGAGCTCCTGCAAAATCACAGAAAAAGAGAGGCCTCAACACTGATGCAGCTGTTTTGGAACATGTGACGTGGTGGATGCCCCATCCCTGGAAACAGTCAAGGCCAGGTTGGACAGGGCTCTGAGCAACCTGCTCCAGTTGCAGGGCAGTTGTACTGGATGAACTTGAAAGGTCTCTTCCAATCCAAAATATTCTGTGGTTCTATGCCCCGTGCCCCACAGTAATCATCCAGACACTGACCCAGAACTGCAAGACTCTCTCAGGTCTGGGTATTACTCCTGCACAGACACAAAATGAGCCTTTCTCTCTCAACAGCTGAATCATGCAGGTCAAAGAGCTCCTAGATAGTCTTCTAAAAGTTCTGTAGACCATAGGCTGCCTCCAGAGAGTGGGTCGTCTCACCTGTCAGACATACCTCTCTTGGGATGGCATGAGCTTCCCTATGAGTTTCTCAATGGGCTTCTCCCTGCTGAGCTTAAAAAGAGCCCGTACTTCAGCACTTTTTAAGTGGCCACAGGTAGATGCAGACCTGTGTTTTGATGGAACACTTCCTGTGGAGGAGGTTGGTATCACAATGGGGCTTTTGAAGACTAAATGGATCTGGGTCTGGTGCCCTTGGTGCAAGCCACGTGTGTTCTCCGGGCCTCCTGTCCCCAGGAGTCTAAAGGAAATATTTATTTTTCCTGCCTGATAGGTATAAACTTTGGGGGTCAGTAAATGTTCCAGCCTTCATGACCATCTTCTACTCCAGACTCCAAAAGGGGTAAGATGCAGACACCCATCATTTCATCAAAGTGCAGGACAGAGTGAAGCGAAAATGCATGTACCACCTGCTACAGTCCAACAACCACAACTGGAATGGGGGCAGATCCCTTCTTTGATCCTCCTTTGATCTTATGTGGGTATGGCCAGCCATTTCAGAGATCACAAAAAGCATCTTGTGACACAGATGAAGCCAAATTATTATGTCAGGAAGGTCCAAAGTTTGCTTTGTAACCATACTATTGCCAGCTGTTCTGAGATCCCTTCTGCACTGCCCTCTGCTCTCAACAGATGAGCTCCTTCTCAAAAGTCACTTGGGACTGCAGGACCTACTTTCCTCAGTCAGCTTCCCCCAGGATGTTTCCACTAGCTCCAAAAAGGACAAGAAAATCAAGAGCTGGCTGCTCCTGACTGCTCACATGGAAAAATTTTCCTTTCCAAGCCGGCCCCAGGTTTGGACCTCTGTCTGCTCCAACAGTTCAAGAGCAAGGAGCTGCTTTAATTTTCTGCCCATTAGAGCCCTTAATGTTTTCTCTTGGTGGAAATGAATGCAGAAATTGCAGAAGGTAAAGGTGATGCTCCTGTCATGTGAGGGATGCCACCCCGTGGCCCCAAAACACCACCTTCTGAGTTTGTTTGGGGCATCTGTGCATGGGTGTGTGTGATAAGGAGAAAATTTGCATACCATTCCTTTTGCAACATCAGCAGTAAGCTCTCCTTTGCAATAAATTATTTCCTTCGCCATGGGTCGTATCAGCAGCACGTTTTGGGAGCTCCCTGTCTGCTTGGGCCATGCTGGCGTGTGCCAAATGAGGGACCTGCTGAAACCTGGCTTCCCTGGCCACAACAGAAGGGGGTGGCCAAACCTCCTCCACTCTCCCTGTCCCACTTGCCCTGTCACAGCTCAGAACACAAGTTTGGGGTCAGTATTCTGTACATATGTTGTGCATGCCTTGTCCCTGGCTTCCCCTGCTTTTCTTGCCTAGGGACTCTAGAACTGCTTTTTTTTTGGGTGAGGGCACTGCCCATGCCATAACGCCCCCCTCCACACCCCACTCCTCCTGTCCCCAATGCACGTGGCCTTCATGGGACATGGATATGTGCCATGCCTGAGTGTGCTGCTCACCAGATACTCCTCCAGCCGCATAGATGCCCAAGGTAACACCAATGCCAAATGCTATATTGATGCTCAGATACTGACCAGTGTTTCCTTTTCCCAATACCACTTGTGCCACGGCGGACAAGCCAAAAACCTGTGTAAAAAGAAAGAGAGAAAGAAGTGTTAAAAGTGTTCTTGTTGCTGTCGTAGACTGAGCTTCTCTGCTATTTTTTCTGCAAAAGTAATGAGCTCCAGAAGACAGGAAGTCTCTAAGATGACCATGGTCTGAAGACAAAGAACAACCTTGCCCTGCAGAAATTGAAGCGATACCTCAGACTGGTGCCCATCATACCAAACTAGGCACTCTCATTATGGTTGGTAATGGGGAGACAAACCCCAAGCACTCACACCAAGAGCTGGGGCTCAGTGGGGGTCATTCACACAGCCACACTGCAGATGTCTCGGCATGAAACCAGGGACATGAACCAGGGGAGCATCACTGTGGACGACCAGGAGGCAACATCCTAGACAGATGGAAAGAGGCTGTGCAAATTCTTACTGTTCTTCTGGTGTGCAATTTATTGACTAAAAATGTCATTTGGGCATCATACAGCTATTTGCAAGACTCAACTCTAATTTTGGTAACATTCGAGTGAAAGACAAGAAAGGAAATTCTGGTTTAACTTTTCCATTCAACACATATATTTTCAGTTTGAAAACAGCCAAAGTTTCAATATTTTTGTTAGGGAATAAAGGAGAACCAGGGAAAAAAATTAAAGGTAAACACTCTCCAGAAGGAAAACACATATTCAAGGCATTGCTCTGTCTTGAAAGAAGGAATTCTATTTCACGCTTTTGATGTGGTAAGAGTGGAAAAATCAGTTCTTTGCATGCTCTGACACGGAAATCTGGAGAAGGACAAGGCATCTCTTGAGGTTTCTGTCTCACAAACCACTGAGGGTTTGGAAAGTGTATCCTGTTCCTTGGATTGCACTGATGTTTATCCAAGGTGACTTGTCTTTCAAAGACAAGAAAGTCAATATGTTCTCCAGCATATAAACCTCTGCTTTGGCTTGTACAGTTTAACTGTGATCTTTTCTGGCTACTCTGCCTGCATCCAAATTTTCTCTCATGTGTCTGCTTCCCCTCATTGCTTCCAGACATCACCCAAATCCCCTGTTCCCCAGAGACGCTGCTCTTCTTATCTCTCTTGTAGACACAGACCACACTCTGTGCCCTGCACAGAGCTACAGCCCCCACAGTGTGAGCCCTTCTCAGTCTGCCTCAGCAAAAGCCCCCAGAAACAGTTTGTGATGTCCCCCTAACATCTGCAAATTACACAAATTCTGTATATTCATCTCTGATTTTTCTAAAGCCAGATCCAAGAGAAAACAAATGTGTAAGGCACAGGTTTTGCAGGAGAGCATACAGGTGCAGAGAGAGTGGTGCAGGGCAGGAGACATGACTCTGCATAAACAGCACTATCCTGAAAAAAAAACCACAAGATAGGCCACAGAATCTGTTTTTCAGCGCAGACCCAAACCTCCATTTTCTTCCTGTATCCTCACAGTCCCAAAACACCATTTCTTTTAATTCCTTCTTCCCTAGTCCTTGTGCTGCTTAGTCCTGCTGCCTGGTTCCTCTTACCAACACTGCCTGTCCATTAGACTGAGAGGCCCTGGGATCAGTGTTGTGGTCCAAATAACAGCTATTCAGGCATCCTGGAGATGCATCCAGCACATTGCCTGTTGCACTGGGGGCCGAGGTGCTGCTGAAGAGTTGGGTGCTGTCTGCTTTGTTCTGATGCTGGATGCTGCTTCTCTTCAGCCCATGTGCAGTGCCCTCCTTTTCTCTCTTCCCTCACATGGATCAGTGAAGGAAGAGCCAGTGTGAGCTGCAGGCTTCAAAATCTGCCTTGAACTGTCAGAGTGCATAGTGAAGTTTCCACCTCATACTGCGTCCATGGCAGTTGTCCTTTATCACCTGGTAATTTCTACCACCAAGTAACAGAGAATGAAGAAAGCAAAATGGTTTGCTAAGCTGCTGCAGAGGAGTCACAGATGTCTGTACTCTGATTTGCTATGGGTGCAAAACTACCTGGGAGTGAAATTCAAAGAGCTAGATGTGCAAAAGGATGAGATAAAAAGCAACCATGCTCTGCACAGGCAGCTGATGCCCTTGGAAATGAGTGCCTCTCTTGGTACAGAAAGCTGAGTCAGAAGGTCCCTATGGTTACACAAATCTTAACTTCTTCCTCTGTAAATCTCCACATACAAGTTATTTGGGTTATGCCCAGCCTTTGGATGCCAGCTTCTGTCCAGTCTAAAGTGTCTCAGCGCAGGCTAAGTCCAGGTGTAGCAAGTTGGCACAGACAAGTACTGGGCCTTCTCGGAGGGAGGATCTCATTCTGCCATGTTGATCCAACACTCGAAGTCTCTGGTCCCAGTGGGTACTTCAGCCCCACCAAGGAGCAATCCTGACGGCAAAACCTTCCTAGTCCTCTACCCAAACATTTCTGAAGCAGCCCAGGAGCTCAAACCCACTTAATTATTTCTTTGTGAAACAGATCCCTCAGGCAAGGGGGCAGTCTATGTATGATTTACATAAGCACAGGGGCAGTTTGTGTATGATTTACATAAGCACTATTCGATTGGCAGCAAGAAAATCAAAAGTGAAATCCTGGCATGCTTCACACCTTGTAATTACATTTTCTAATGGCTGGGTTGTGGTTCTGGAGAATTTCTCTGGAAAGTTCATTACCCTGGCAACCCCGAGAGGAAGATGGATGAATGCTGTTTTCATTTCACAGCAGATGTCTGTGATAGAAGAGTCAGGGTCTGCTCCCCAGACCTGTTCAGACCACCCCCCCCACTACACTCACACCTCTGGCACAGCAGGAGGAAAAGCCTCAATTTACTGTATGGGATCTTTCAGGGGGTGTGGCACAATCATTGTAGTCACTGATCTTTGACTTCATTCCCAAACGCTTCCTCAGTTTTCTCTTAGAAGAGAACTGAAAGAGCAACGTGTCCAGAGAAGGGCAGTGGAGCTGGGGAAGGGTCAGAAGCACAAGTTTGATGAGGAGCAGCTGCAAGAGCTGGGGATGTTCAGCCTGGAGAAAAGGAGGCTCAGGGAGGACCTGATCACCCTCTCCAGCTCCCTGACAGGAGGGTGTAGCAAGAGGGGGGTGGTCTCTTCTCCCAAGTAACAAGTGACAGGACAAAAGGAAATGGCCTCAAATTGTGCCAGGGGAGGATTAGACTTGATATGAGGAAAAATCTGTTCACCGACAGGGTTGTCAAGCATTGGAACAGGCTGCCCAGGGAAGTGGTGGTTTTACAGATATATATATATAGCACCTTGGAGGTATATAAAAGACATGTAGATGTACTTAGGGACATGCTTTAGTGGTGGCCTCAGCAGTGCTGGATTAATGGTTGAACTCTTAAAGGTCTTTCCCAACCTAAATGATTCCGTGATATTCTGATTCTATCCCACCGACTCCACTCTCTCCCCGTGCTCACCTCCCTTTCCCTGCATTACTTTTGTGCTCTAGAAGGTTTTTTGGCAGATGGTCTGCCTGCTGGGAAGCTGCCACCACACCAAAGCAGAGGGGTGAGCAGTAGCAGCCAACCACTGAGCAACCCTGAGGATGTGGTAGGAAACCAGTGAACTTACAAATTGCTGCCTTAAATGGTTGCACACACACACACACACACAAACACACACACACATGCACAGACTCCTCCTTACCATGAGGATGAATGTTCCCAGTGCTTCTGCCAGCAGCTCCCTCATGGTACTGTTACGAATCTTGAACGCCTTCTTAGTCTTCTGCAACATTGTCCTCCCCACCTCCATACAGCTGACTTGCTGCTCCTGTTGTGACGGCACACTTCATTGCGCTGAGCCAAGTTACCCTTTGAAACTTGGCACCCTCTCTTCACCCCCAAGACACCTTCTCTCCTTTGGTTAACGATGAACAAGCCAATAAAGCAGCAGCCAGCTTCAAAGTCTTTCCCCCCTCCTTCCTTTCCCCCCCATATGCCATTCTATAG
The DNA here is from genome assembly GCA_013397115.1 of Edolisoma coerulescens. NCBI lineage: Eukaryota > Metazoa > Chordata > Aves > Passeriformes > Campephagidae > Edolisoma > Edolisoma coerulescens. Next base: position 1,390,865 of record VWZW01007071.1, read on the forward strand.
AAGCTATTTGGTAGGGATGCAATATTTCTGTTACGAGGGCATTGGTGACACTGTGCCTCTGCCCAGGAGCGCCCTAACCCCAGAACAGTGGATCTGTCAATAGCCTGCATGTGCTCCTAAAGCCTGTCTTTCTCCTTAACCTTTTCTACAGGAACTGAACAGGAATTTTGGCTCTGCTCTGCATTGTAACCCATTGACTGGTGGTTTGGTGCCGGTTTTTTGAACAGGTGGGATTGGGACTGTTTGGCTGTGCAGGACTATTTGGATGCTTCTTCTGCAGTGAGGATGCTCTGGCTGGAGCTGGTGTGCTCTGCTGTCTGCAGCTGGGAAGAGCACAATGCATTGTTTCAGGTCGAATACTTGCTCTTGTTGAATGCACCTGTGTCTGCAGGTGCCATCACACTCATGGAGAGCCTTGCCACCAGCCACCCTGTCTGTCCTCTCATGTAGAGCAAGGAGAAACCAACCTCAGCAGTGGTCTCAAGAGACCTTCAATCTCACCTGGCTGCCAGAGCAGAACCATTGCTGTCCTGATTCCTCCTCCATCTCCTGATTCCATCTGGCTGTCTCCCTGCTCACCGGGTGCTCTCACCTCTCCACGGTGAAAAGGTTTTAACACCTTTGATTAATCATGGAAAAACTTCTATCCACTGAACACTCAAGACCTTTTCCCTTGAGCCTTTTCTGGTTCTTTGCTGGTTTTCTTTGCCTTCCTCTCAACCTGCTGCAGCTTCTCAGTGTGGCTCTGGAGAGGACAGCTCTGCAGAGGTGTCAGAATCTGCCCCGATGGGGACGTGGTACTCTGCTCACGCTGGCCCTGGCCTTGCCTCCCTCTCCTCTACTGCATGGCAAAAGTTCATGAGCTTTTCGTTCACCCACAGGGAACGCAGCAGCTGTATGGAAGAACCTGGGAAGCTGATTCTCCTCTCTGCTCCATAGATGATTGTGTGTCTTCTGGCAGGGAGAGTTTTATGGACTGGGGTAATCCCTCCTCCAGTGACAGATTAGCTATTGACCTCAATGAACGCCTGGCTAAATATGCAGTAAATTACTGGTCTGTCTCTGATACTAAGGATTATTTAATTAAGATGAATGATAACCATGTTGCTTGCAAGGGTGTTTCTACAGCATATTTTTAGGTGGGAAGGTTTTTGTCCTGTGGGTCTGTGAGCTATACTCTGGGACAGAATAAACCTTTCTAGGTCACTTTGTTCTCTGCCATGCAAATGTTTATTGGTGGAGCACAAACATGGGTCCTGGAGCACCAGGTTGGGGTGGTGACAAGACCCTCAAGTTTCTTCTGCACAGGGTGATTTCCAGCTGACTTTACATGTCACCTGAGATCCTTGCATCACCATGTACTGGAGATCTCACAGCCTTTCTCAGATGGGCAAGGTATCAGGGGGTCAGTAACACCCACAACTGGACCTACAACTTTGTTTTTGACTCCTAGATCTCAGGGAGCCTTCCAGGTGGATTCCTTCCCTGTGGGCAAACAGTGAAGCTGCTGTGTATCTTATAGGCTTTGTCTCCTGCATTCAGGCATTAAGTGTAGGCATCTCAATATTCTGATTCGGGCTGAAAAATGGACAGGTGCTTTCTGGGAACACTGGGTTCCCATGGACTTGCAGACTTCTCAGGGAAAAAGGCAATCCCAGTTTGCAATAGAAACCTTTGGTTTGGTGACAATATTTGCAGCATAATTTCCAATATTACCACCAAAATGCTGTAAAACTCCAGCATGCTTCTAGGAGCTTGTCCTTTTATACAGGTCATTCCACAAGATGGCACTGAGACATTAATTTCTCCCTTAAAGATGCTCAGAAGAACTCCTCTGTTGGCTGCTGAAAATGTGAGAATCCTTTAATTTTGGGATTCTGCTGGCCATTTTTAGACTTGCTAGTGTTCAAGGAGTGTAACAATAACAAAACCATCACCTTTGCGTGGGTCATGTGCATCAGAGCACCTCTGCTCTGAGAGTACACAAACCCAAAATGTTGAACTCAGCCTGTGCCTGAGTTTATAAGCAGCAGAGAAAAACAGGCAGCTCCAAAGGGCAATTCTTCCCCACCTAAAATAAGCATCTGAGGCCCGACCTCAGGGTGACTCTAGCATGAGTCATGCTAGATACGGGCACTTTCCCTCCGGTGTTTGCACAGGGACATGGAGTGATGGGCTCCAGCGTGCACCCCCATGACTGCCAGGTGGGCTGGACTGCCCCTTCTCCCTGCATCCAGACGTGGTGATCTTGAGCAAGTGCGAGCCATGTGAGTCAGCCAAGGGCTGGATTGCAAATATCTGCTGGTTTCCCAACAGCAACCTGCTTGTACTTGCTCGGTTTCACTTACCCGCAGGGCTGACGAGGATCTCCGGGGTCACTAAATACAGTCCCCTACTGACACAGGCAGCCACACCATATCTGCCCTTTGGTGACCTGGCCACTCTCCATTGTAGTGGTAGATGATTGTTGCCCAACTCCTCCTGTTGGACCCTGTTACCAGAATTTGCTTCTCTGAAGATTAGACACTTTCCTCTAATTTTAAGGCAGATTCTCAAAGCCGTTTGTCCATGTGCAGCATTAGCCCATCACAGCCATGAGTTAACTTATTTCTTGTGGGTGCTATCGCCTAAGGTGTTCCTATAAGGTTTGCTAGAAGAGCACTGGCTGCCCATGCTTAGCTCCACACCACCTCCTGATGTTTGCCTTGATTCCCTCATAGGTTGAAACTTCATCAACATTGGCCCTACAATGATTTTGCCACGTTTTCTACTGCACATTAAGCAGCCACCTGCTAAACAAAACCCACTTTTCCCCCCAAGACAGGTGTGCTTTCAGCACCAGCCATAAAGGTCTCAGTTTGGAAAGGAAAGTTTTGGCACAGTCAAGGCCCACTAACAGTCCTGGTGTTGATACCCATGGTAATGAAGACCCAGGAGAACAATGCCCCTGGGTCCTGCCAGAGCAGCCCTGGGAAGAATGAGTACCCAGGTACTCCAGGGCATTCTGCAAGGAATAATTTCTCTGACTCTGTTTGACAGTGCACATGCTTCCTCTGCACCCAGGAGCTCATTTATCTCTTAATTGGGCTAATCAGCAGGTGGAACATTGCCACTCCATTTGCTTCAGCCCTGCTGGTGGAGCATTTTATCCCCAGAGGCCAAGAAGAGCATGAGCAGACAACTGAGCAGAGGAGCTGCTCACCTCAGGCAAGAACAACTTGTTCCTCAATCAGACCAAATGAAAATGGCACCAAAATATCTCCAGTGCCCTTCAGGATGCAAAACCCTGTCAGAGAGATCATAACAGCACTGGTATGACCTTCACTGTCCAGGACAGACCCTCTTTGACATATCCTAGAGCACCTGCTCCCTATAGTCTCACATTCCACATTCATGCTCTGGCTCCTTCCCTTCTTTATCGATGGCAGGCACCAAGCAAGTCTCACACACCCCACATGTCGCTCACCAGATGTCTTTGCTCTCTGTGCTGTCACCCCTCTCTCCATTCAGAGGATACCAGCCTCCATAGCCTTTCAGCTGACACATTGTCTCTTGCCCTGAAGCCAGCCAAAAGTTCATCACCTGTACATGATGCTCTTCCGTGTAATCAGGCCTGCTCCAGTCATACTGGCCAGAAGGGTGACATGTAGGGACATAAGGGGAAGATGAGGCGACATACGGAGTGATGTGGTGGTTCATTGGTGGGGTGCTGCCTTGGGCACAGTGCTGCCTTGCCCCAGGCTGCTACAGCTATGGGGCCACTACAACTACAGGGCTGCTCAGATGGAGGTAATCCATGAGGTGATGCTGCTGGCAGGAGCAGAATTACTTGGCTTTGTTTGTCTTTAGGGGCAGAGCAGGGCTCTGTGTGACGGGGTTGCCAGGAGTGGTCCTGGCCTCATTGTTGGGCAACAGAGTGGAACCCTCCTGGTCACCAGGAACCCATCCACCCCATGGTGGGCCACACTCCTCCTGCCCTTGTCTGACTTATCAGACAGAATGAAGTCATTCTTGTACAGAGCGAAGCATGATGGTTTTTGAGGCACCCACCAGCTTTGATCTGTGAAAAGCCTTGGAGAGTCTCCCCCACTCACAAATATGTAACAGAGAGTGAAATGGAGGCACAGGAGTAGATCAGGTCATAGAACCGTAGAGTGTTAAGGATTTGCAGGGACCTTGAAGAACACCCAGTCGCAATCCACCCTTGCTGTGGGCAAGGACATCTCCCACTAGACTACATTGCTCAAGAACCCATCCAACCTGGCCTTGAACACTGACAGGGATGGGGCATCCACAGCTTCCCTGGGCAACCTCTTCCAGTATCTCACCACCTTCATCACCTAATATCAAGCTCACATTTCCCCTCTTTCAATTTGTACCTATTATTCCTATCACTTCAGTTCCTGCCAAAAGGTCCCTCTCCGGCTTCCCTGTGGGCCCCTTCGGGTACTGGAAGGTTCCTATGAGGTCTCCACACAACTTTCTCTTCTCCAGTATGAACACCCACAACCTTCTCAGCCTGTCTTTGTAGGGAAGGTGCTCCAGTCTTCTGATCAACTTTGTGGTCCTCTCTGGACTTTCTCTAGCAGTTCCATGTCCTTCTTATATTTGGGGCATCAGAACTGTAAGCAGCAGAGGTCCCACAAGGCACCCATGGGATTTCCAACAAGGTCGTGCTGGCTCCTCATCTGCCATCATACCTCGTTTCCATGAGCATCTTGTTCTCCTCATCTCCTCAGGGCTCCTGCCATACCCCTGTGTGAGAGCATCTGCCTGCCTGTGCTGGGACCCTGCCGTGGGGCTGCTCAGGCCCAGGCAGAGAGCAGCAGGCTCTGTGGGTTCAAGTGCTCTCACTGAGCCTTGAGCCGCCTGCTCAGGTCTGCTTTCAATCCACAGATAAAGTGAAAGCTGGGGAAGCTACAGAGCTCACAGGACATCATCACTCTGGAGATAAGAGCAGCCAGGCTTTCTCCTAGGGGAGCACAAACACCCACATTCTGAAAGGAGAGATTAAAGGGGAAAGGCTGCAGGCTGGGAGAGGAGACACTGGGTCAGGTAAAAGGTTTTGAAGTTGCAGAGCATGGTGACACCAGCACACTGCTCTGAACAGTTCCCCGCCTCTGACTGTACCCAGAGGCAGCACAGTGTGGCTGTGTCCCCCCGGCCAGTTTGCAATGAGTTTGCTCTTACAAACGATGCCACTGACAAAACCCCTTGTACTTCATCCCATACTGTCTCCTCTGCCGCATCTCTTCCCCAGGCACTCCAGTCCAGGATGGTCTGCAAAACACGCCAGCCCAACGTCTGCCTGAGCAGCACCAAAAAGCTTGTGTTGACATTCACAAAGAGCAAAACCAGAGCAGGGCCTGCTGACAGGCACACAGCCATTCCTGCTCCCTCTGCTGTGAGCAAGCAGAGCAAGGCTGAGCCAGTAGTTACTTCACACAGTCCTTCACAGCCACCAGCTGCTTAGGGGTGTACTGCACCCATACATTCCACTCATGTAAGTTACGCCTGTAAACCTTTCAAGAGAGGATGCTAAACCCATAGGCTGACCACAGAGTCACAGAACCATGGAACGTTTTGGCTTGAAGGGGCCTTAAACACCACCTCATTCCAATCCCCTGCTGTAGACAGGGACACCACCCACTAGACCAGGTTGCTCAGATCCTCATCCAACCTGGCATCCAACAATTCCAGGGATGACACAGCCACAGCTTCTCTGGGCAACCTGTGCCAGGGCCTCATGACCCTCACAGAATTTATTCTTGATATCTAATCTAAACCTGCCCTCCTTCAGTTTAAGGCCATTGCTTCTTGTCCTATCACCTCAGGCCCTTGTAAAAAGTCCATCTTTGCTGCTGTCTGTTATCGAGATGTTTTGCAGGGTGAGGAACCGACCGGTGACACTAATCATTGCCCATATGTGTAATCAGTGAATTACCCAGCTATCTCCCCCAGAACACAACTGTGCTCTCCATATCACACCTGCCAGGGGGTGTCTGAAGACCATACAGCATCTGGCATGACTCACACGGGTGCTGAGCAATGCCTGCCCCGTGGGATTTGTCTATCCACAGGGGAGGGAAAGGCCAGGATGTAGACAGCTGGGTTGGCTTTCCCAGTGCCAGCCCACCCCAGCCCAGAGGGCTGCCGCCGGCGCGGATGTGAAGGCATCCAAAGGAAACCCCGATAAGCTCCCAGTATCTCAGCTGTGGGGAGATGCCACAGATTCCTTGCAGGCATGCACACAAATCCCCTCAGACACTGCCCAGCCTCTCCTGGAGCACCAAGGAGCCCCACAGGCATTTCAGTGGGAGCAGAGGTTTCCTCCATCATCAGCTACACCTCACCACCCTCATGATCCCCCAGCCCCTTTTGCCTCTTATGCTGTTTCGAGACACAGAAAAGACAGGCCAGGTGTGGATCTGGATGGCTCCCTGGTCATTCCCATTCTTTCAGTTCCTGCATGTAAAGACATTGACCCAGAGGAACTCAGAGAAGCTGAAAATCTGTCTGTTGATGGGCCCTGAAAGCAAGCCAGTTTTCCTAGCTCATGCAGTTTCCCAGCACGAGTCCTGGATGACACAAGTGGCAGCTTCACAAATTGTCCCATATTAAGCACAGCACCGACATGCAGTTTATTTCCCTGAGCACAGGACACCGGATATCGGTCACCACTGACAGTGCAGATAACCCTAACCCATGGCAATTACTAAATTTTGTCACTGTCTTCGTTAACCCTATGTTTGTTTTTACACAGACACTCAAATGTACCCATCCCTATCAGCCATTTCCTAGTGAGGAAGTAACTGTTACACACCTTCACCTTCTGAATTTTGACTTCATAGGAACCTCATTATCATATCAAATGATCAATGTGTAGTCTTATGAGAATGGCAGAAGATCTGTCCCTTGCTCTTAACATGAACCAGTTACAGCTCTCAGGTACCACCTCAGGGTGTATTTGCACAGGACCTGATGTGATGGGCCTCTGACCACAACACAGCCCCCTGGCTCTGCCACGAGATGCAAACCACAACAGGTCTGTGAAGCTGTGGGTAGTGATTTGGCACCTCAAATGCTCATGCATTTCCAAACTGCAGCACTAGTCACAGCAAGTGCCTGTCTGGACCTCACACCTACAGGAGAAGCCAGTGAAGAATCTGCTGGGAAATATGTGACTGCTGCATGACTTTGCTCAGAATAAGCTCAAACTGCTGTTCATGCAGTAGGATATGTAATGAATGTCTAAAAGCCCTTGACACAGGATGCTGAAGGTGCTAAAAAGACATCTAAAGATAGTTAGACAAATCCATGAAGGTAAAAATCCACTGATAGCTGTTAACCGTGGACACCCCTGTATCTCACGTGGTCCCTGACCTGTGAATCATTGGAGATTGTAAAATAATTCTGGGGAAGTACATTTGTTCTGTTCACACACTCTTCTCACATCACACTCTCATGGATCTTTTTCACGGATTCAACCCATCTCAGTGACCACTACCTGGCTGACTGTGCTGTCCAGTGGAATGGGATGTCCACCACTTCAGTACTTGAGTCACAGGAACAGAAGACTAGTAGTTTACTATCTGCTGTTCTTGAATTGCTCAGATCTGAGATGACATGAAAATGGTTAAAATATATTCCCAGCTGTACTGTTCACTAGTGTGAGACCTGGGCATCCTCCTCCCTGCCCATTTCCCCATCCCCAGGGGGTGGCCAAAACACCTTGTTCAGAAGCAGCCTGCGGTGTGCAGAGGGGACATTTGCACCTGCACACAGTGTGTTGTGTGATCCTTGCTAAACACCTCTCCCAGCTGAGTGCTGGAAGTGCCATCAACTGCTGGGTCATCCTTCTCATTACTCCTTCCTCCACTGTGCAGTGCAGATTGTGACCTCTTCCAGTCCCAGGACAGCTAAGGACTTCCACTTCACCACTGGTGAGGTCAGTGGTCAGAAGGGCAAGTGGGAGCATCCTTCAAACTCACAACAGGTCAAGCCAGCAGAGCAACTCCTCAGCTCACCAAGCACTTACTATAATGCCTACAGCAATGCAGTAATTCAATGGCATTTTAGATACAGTAAAAGCTTTAGATGAGGGATATCTATTGCACTGTGGTAGAGCTTCCTTTCTCTTTCCCTCCAGGAGCTGGAGGAGGCCACATCATATGCGTCATTTATAAGCAGACATGAAGCAAAAGTCACTTGAAAACTCACCATGGGGAACAATCATGCTTAGGGCAGTAAATATCTGACTTTGTCTTGTTCATCTCATATTTTACGGCCTCTGCTGTTTGTACAGTGCTTCACGGGAGAAGGCAAGCTAGTGGAGCAGAGCCTGCTCACCGCTCACCTGTCTCCTCCCTTGTGCAAGCACCATCTCCCCTCCTGCGCTTTCTCTTCTGCTCAGCTCCATGGGATGGTAGCTTTGGATGCCACACCACCACACTGCAGTCACACAACGCTGTCAGCAAGGGCCTGGGGGAGAAAAACACTGTCCAAGCCCTGGGAGCATTGCCAGACTCCTGGCCACACTCCCTCCTCTGTGCCCGGGCTGAGAGCTTGCACCCTCCTCCCTCCCAGTCAGTCCAGTCCCTGATCCACGTGGGAGCTGTAAGTGTAGCAGGGAATAGGAGTGTCAGAGCAGGGTCTCAATCCCTTGCAAGTGCCATGGGGTTTGCCATGGGCCATCCTGGAAATTCAGGACATGAACAAGATCCTCTGGACTCACAGGACCTCTTTTAAAGCCCACATGGGCAATCCCCTTAGAAGCAGCAAAGGGGAAATTTTACAACCAGCAATTGTGTGGGGCACAGCACATATGTTGGAGACACAGGGTGGTGTGGGGGAACACAGATGTCTGGCTCCACCATGGTCTCCTTGGGCTGCAGCTGGACTCTCAAAGCATGTGTTTGTTCAGGAGCTTTGGATAAGTTCTCGTGAGTTGTTATTTCTGTCATACAATTGCCTCATATTTTTTGGACTCTTGACTTGTTTGGAAGCATTGCCAAAATAATACATCACAATGCCTTGTACCCATAGGCAATAGCCTGATGGAAGACATCATGCCCTGATCAACATCTGCATAGAGCAAGATATGATCCAGGAGTGACATAAACATGTTATGTTCTAGGTTGTCAGCACTGAGAGAAAAAACAATGTTCATAATTTGCATTTGTTGATTCACACTTGCTAACAGGATAGCAAGATTGATCAACACAGAGAAACTGAGGTTAATGAATCGTGATCATCTTTAAGTTCTCAACAGACTGACCCCTAATCCATAACCCAGGGTCGAAGTCTACATTATTCTGAGGTTTGTATCAGCTAACTAAACACCCGTCTACCTATTGAAATGAAGATAGGTCCTGATGAAAGCAGTCCCAATGCCTTAAATTTCTTCCTGCCTGCTGACAACCCAGAACTGGGAAGAAAACTGCAAATCCCATGGAAAAGTCCTAGAGTATCAGCAGTTGATTGACTTGGATGACCACAAGTATGTATGGAAAACGGTGCTCCCGTGCCCAGTGTCCCACCCGGCCTGTCTGAAAGGAGTTCATTCCTCACGGATGCTGTCACCAGTTGCTGCAGCACCCAGAGGTTTAATCAGAGGTTTCCCTTTCAAGTGCTGACCCGTCCTGCCAGATCAGTCCTGCTCAGCTTTCAGCACATGATAGGATCGTAAGCCAAGGAAAACGTAAGCAAAGGACAGAAACAGAGGATAGAGATCTCGAATATGCAATTACACACATAACGATGTTATGTTATGCACAAAGGTGCGTGAAATATGTTTAAGAGAAAAAAAAATCTGCATAGATAGGAGTGTTGCTCATAGTCCAGGATATTATCAGATCTGGGAAAATGCCATGTGAGTGAGTCACTGGAGCATCAGTCAATGGCTGTTTACAGAAAATGCCACAAAATTGGCTGTTGTAGTCCCTCTCCTGCATTCATACTTCCTTTTCATGGTTTCTATAAATGATTGACTGAAATGTGCTATGGGCTGCTCTCTTGCATTATAGTTATCTGCCCCACTACCTTGCTCCAGTCCAATCCCTCCTCCCTTTCAGTAAAACGTATTTTAATGAAGTATCTTTTTCAGATGATGATTAGAGAGCAAACAAAGGCCCTTTGAAAAAATGTTTTGCATATTCCTGCCACAGCTGCTCTCCAACCAACCTGCCAGCATGGTTGTGCTGTGGCCTTATACCAAGGAGGGACACCAAATGTGACTGATCCAGCAAGTTTATGCCCCATTCCTTCAGGAGCTGCTGTTCACTACCTCAGTTCCTCAGCATGTAGCACCTGAAAAATTCAAAAGCTGGAGATCTGCAGATCAAGACTCTGGCACAGAAGGCTTGTAGATCAAAGATCGTGCCTTCAGCCCCAGCTAGAAGCCAACAGCCAGACTGCAGAGATCCCACAGCACTGGTGGCATCCTCAACACAGCAGTCTTGGATGGATTTCTACTGCAGGATGGGTCCCTGCTCTGAGCCCTGCCCTGGGCTGGCCTCAGACAGGTGAGGAGGACCTTCACAGCAGGACAGCTTTTGGCTTAGCTCCCATTGCAACCAGAGGAATCAGAGGGGAAAAGAAGGGGGGAAACAAGAGGGACTGCCTGAGGAAAAACTGGGAAACAGGGGGCCCTGCGCCCAGAGTCACTGTGGTACTGTTTATGCAGCAGAACTAGGGGAGACAGAAGCCCGGGACCACATGTGGTGGCTCCTGGACCCTCTGTGCTAGGAACTGCAGGTCGTGCCAGACTGTTTTTGCTTTGAGTCTTCCCTCAGCAGGAGGGGTGGGAAGGATGAACAGGGAGAGGTACTTCCACTTTGGGTGATAAAGGTCAGGTGATATCTCTTTTGATGTCCCTGAGAGCCCAAACTTGCTCTTCCACCATTACAGCTTGTATTTGGGGAGGTCCAGGACAGAACCCACCCTCGCACAGGTGCTAGGCACAGACAGTCTTCCCCACACCTGAGCTCTGCACTGGGACAGGCAGCAAGGGCAGGTCTCTTCCCCCACACTTCCCACAGCAACATCTCACCACACTGCAGGTACCCTCCTCCATCAGCACACAGGGTCTTCTGCCTGGTGTAGCAGGGAAGAACAGCTCCTGGCCAAGCTCCTGGCTCCAGGATCTTCTTCATTATTCCAGAGAGGAATGTTTGGCATCAGCATGCCTTCATGTTCTGTTTATTTACCAGGAAGCTGCTCTGATGACTTTAAAGGACCGTGTGACAGCCACTTTTCCATGCAAATGTGGACATGGGGAATGTAAGTGCCAACCTGTCTGGCCCTAACCCTTGTGCCATGGGGACTTGACCACTGTCTCAGTCACCCTGACCCTCCATGCCTTACTGTTAACCAGGCCACAGCTCGTTAGCCTGGTGTCATGTCATGCCAGGTCCCAGCCCAGGACCTGCTTCATGTACATCTGACACCAACTAGGAAGCCAGACTGTGTCCAGAGGCAAAAATGGGGTCAAGATTTCATGTTTACAAGATTTCATGGCTGCAAAGACCACCTCACTGTTTATGAGGCAGAACCGTTCTGCTGGCAGTAGGAAACGTAAAGAAGTTTGAAAGTGCTTCAGTGTTATTTGCACAGATTTCCTGGTTATTTTGTATTTGAGTCTGATCCACGGAAAGAAGCACACGAAGTGTCCTTACACACCCAAAAGAGTGCAGTGAAGGAGCAGTATCTCTACGGCTCAGGTACTTTTACCTGCCTGAATAATAAATGCATCCTTCTCTCTACAGCTCTAGAGTGATAGAAATATTTAGGTTGGAAAAGACCTCTAACATCATTGTGTCCAACTGTTAACCCAGCATTGCCATGCTCAGCACTAAACCATGTCCCCAGGTGCCACATCTATACATGTTTTCGACCAGTTCCAGAGATGGTGACTTCACCACTTCCCCTTGAAACACTGCTGCATTATTCCATTGGGTGATTCCTACTAAGGGTGGTTTCCAGCGTCCAGGTAAATGCCAGTTCAGCTCTCAATGAACCCTGCTCAGGTCAGTTTGGGGAATTTGTGGGTGTAAAAAATACCATGTCTATCTCCAGCCCCAAGCCTTGCACAGCTGATGAGCAGTGCCACTCACCTTGCTTTGTTTTTGCACTAGCTTCTGTCTGTGATTAGGAAAGGAAAATCAACCCCACATGTCGTGTGGGATTGTCCAGGAAATTAATCCATGCTGGGGTCCTGTAGCACTCTCTGTCTTGCCACCAAGTCCCCATGTTTTAATTCTTGGAACACTTGGACACTTGGATGTGCCAGGACCTTCTCTATCTGACCAGCCCAGTTGAATGACACATAGACATGACTCACAAGCTGAGCCAACCCTGTGTTTTCCAACTTCAGTCCCATTTTGTCACAGTGAAAATCACATCCTCTACTTTCTATTCACCAGCAATTCCCCAAAATGAGTATCACATCTATGCATATTTTCAGGCATATCTCTGAGTATCATGAGATGTTCATGAAATCAATCTGGTTGGGATGAAATAATTCATCAGAGGGTTTACCAGAAGACTCATGGACAGGCCTGTGACCTTCTCAGGTGGTGACGACCTAAACAGGAGAGGTCAGCACTTTCTCCTGGCTGACCAAGGGAGAACCACAGTACAGAGGGTACTGGAGAGAGATTTGGACACCAGCTCCTGAACCCAGTCTGTGTCCTTCAGACAAACCTCTTGATGACCAGAAGAGCAGAGCATTCTGGAGAGTTCCTCTTGCCTGTTGGGCACACTCTTGTGGCTCCTCAAGCTGTCTTCAGGAGCTCTCCGGTGAGGTTTGCTGGTTTCGTCAATCCTGGTGTTGTCAGACTGTCATCAACTGCTACTCGTTGTAATGAACTACCACCTCCTGTTGCAGAGCAAATCACAGAGAATCAAGGATTAGTTCAGGCAGTGAGGTCACCTACACTCCTCATAAAGTTTGAGCCCAGCACCTCCAAATCTGACTTGCTCTTCCCAATTCAGAAAACACCACTACCATTCACTGCTGCTCCCACCTGGAGCAAGCAATGTGCAGCAAGGAAAGGAGTCTTCCTTTCCCCTCTCTGAGCCATCATTCTTTTAAAAAAAAATCAGTTCTTGGGTAAGCCTGGACTATGGTAGGCTCCCTCTGAATCCTGAGCTGCTACAAGCTGCCACCACACTCCCAGAGAGCAGCAAATCACCTCCACTTCCTGTTTGCAAAGGTCTTGGTAGCAGGAGACCAAACTGTCTAAAAGAGCCTGGCTTCAGGATCAAGGCTGCCCTCTTCTTTGAGCAGCAATGAAGTCTATCCTCCCCTGTAGGAGGAAGAGTCTGTGTGGGGGCAGCCACGCTCTGGAACGAAACTTCTCCATAACTAAAAGCCATCAGAATTCTCCCTGCCTCCTGGTTTACCTCCACGAGCTTAAAAGGAGAGCTCTACGTGTGTGTCTGCACGTGTGCCTCTGTGAAAAAGCAAGGGAGAGACCGACTTGCTGTAATGAGCATTTCAAACAAAACAATATAATTACACATACTTTTCTCCCATGAGCAGGATGGGAACTAAACATGTAACATCTGTTGCTTAATGCATTCCTAGATAGCACACAGATATTATGCTGATAAGTACCACTTAAGAACCGAGATAGCAAAGAACAGAAAGTAATGATTGTAGTTACATAGAGAACAGGTCAGATCTTAGTGTGACTTTAAAGCAACCTGGTTTCCACCCCTCCATTTATCATGATGAAAGTAATGCATATAGCAGTGAAGAATTTTAATAGCATTTTAGAGGCAATAATAGCTTCAGAAAGATGATTTTCATTACATGGCTGTACATCTGTCCCTGGAAACTGAAGAGGGCCACATCACACACCATTTAAATCCTGAATTGAAAAAATAACCTTTGGAAATGAAATGCCTGTATGGATGATCTTGTGCTGTTTGAGGATCTAGACGAGATCAAAATTCACACCCTTTTCAGGTCTTTGGCCTTCACCACAGCACAGCTTATATGTGAGAGGCAGGACCAAAATTAAGAGGTGGCCACCCTGTGCTTCCCACACGCTGGCCTCTTCCAGTGCACCATGACAGTGCCTCCCATGCTGGGCTCGCCCCTTATTCCCAGCTCCAAGAGGTGGCAGCAGCACCTCTGCCTTCGGGAAGCCACTCCCATGAGGGCCTGATATCCTCCCCTGTCCTTGGAACGGGAGAAGGACTGACATCCCGGGGAAAAGCAAGTGCACACCCACTCACTCAGACAACCTCAGCATCTCTAACCTGACCCCCAGCTGCAGTAGGCCCAGCTCTGTAGACAACCATAATATAAGGCACAGGACAGTGTATTAAAGAAACAATTAAAACAAAAAAATTTTTGCACCTCGGTAATTTTTTCATGTTAATGAAGAGGGGGAAAACTCCTTCTGGGATTGAAAAGAGCCCTGAGTCTCTCCTCATCATTCTCAAGGGAAGCTTGACAGCACTGCCCATTACAAAAACCTATGCAGAAATATCAGGTGCATTGACTGTCTCCAGCCACCTCAGAGACTAAAGGTTGAAAACAAATGCACAGACGTCAGTAAAATAGAAAGAAAAGAGAAACAAATACGGTCCTTCTTTCAGATACAGTACAACCTCAACATAACAAACATACAATGGGAAAAAGAATGAAGAGAGCCAGGAATAGACAAAAGCTCCTTGCATCCTGGGACAAAAAAAACATCCCACCAGTTCTCATCCCACGTGCAGAGGTGAGACTTTCAACTGAGCACATCAACAATGGTGTGTCACTAAGCAGGGTCCTGTCACCCCTGCACACGACGGCTTCTTGTGTTTGGGGATCTCCTCCTGCACCCACAAGATGCAAAAATATCTGGAGTCTGTATCTGTCAAAGCACTGATATAGCCCAGTAAATATAATTCTTGAAATTGTTGGTGAAAGACACAAGCTTTGGCATCTCAGGATGTCTCCAGGCTTATCTTGACCTGTGCTGGTGTTAGTTTACATTAACAATTGCCAGTGGTCAAATAACTTCAGTATAACCTGTTCGGGCTTTATCTCTGTGTTACCATATAGGGTAAAATGGCAAGCATAGCTAGTCACTGCATAACAAGAAATAGCCCTTTATGCTAATTGAGGCCAGAGAAAGCTCTTGTGCAACTTTTAAACTTTGCCTGGAAACCACTACGAGGAGAGAGAGTGTAATGATAAAAAAACCATAAAAATAACCCCAAGCTGACTGCAGGGCTGAGGAGGAAGAGACCACCACTATGAATTTCGTGCTTCTCCTGGTGACACCTCAGGACACTGATGACTCACAGAGACAAGCCACCACCTCTTTGCTTGAGGAGGCTGGTGCCACCAGCCACACGGCTCAGGGACATCATAAGGTGAAGATAGCACTGGAGAGGAGGATTAGATACTGCAATTTCTCTTTGTACAGTTCTAAGAGCATTATTACTAATAAGGATTTTTCCATATTAATCTGGATTGTAAGCGTTAGTATCACTGCAACTGGACTAATAATAAATTTATTTTGTCCTGATTAAGTTAAGATTTTAATAAAACTTTTGGCTCTGTATGAATACAATGTATTCATCTTGGCATATAACAATATTTTAAGCATAGCATAACAGAAGCTGTCAGAAACCCAAGACTCACTGCCCAGCACTGGCAGAGCAGAGCTGAGAAAGCCTCTCCAGACAGTGACTTCAAAGACATGAGTGAACCGTGCACAAACCTTTTCCCTGGAAACCTACCCTGCCTGGTTTAACTGTTTGAGGATGCCCAGGACAGCTGTTGCTCTCAGGACCAGAGCTGCAGCTATTTGAGGTGCTCCTGCTGGGAATTTTCAAACACATTTTTTAAAAAAGTATCAAGTATCACCTACTCCCAGCTTGTGCCCACATGGTAGCCTACCCCCGTGTCTTCTTCTTCTGAACTGTCAGTTCAGCCCTCCATTTATCCAAACTGATCTTTCCCACAAACTTGCATCTCTCAAAGAGCTGTGAGCTGGAATTACAAATGAGGGTGGGATCACTTACACACAAGCCAGTTCACAGGCTCACTGTCTTTGACCCACCTACAACTGGTTTGGGTTTAGAGTCCTCCTGTGAGAAGGTAACTCTGACCAAAGAACTCCATCTGAGGCTAGAAACACACTTCCAACAAGAGCCACAGCTTGGAAAGGAAGAGAGAAACATGTTTCTCACTGCCATCCTCATTATGTTATCCTCTAATGTTTCCTGAGCAATCTCTGCTCCAACTTTGCAACCTCCCTGTCTGTGCAAGGGGCAGATTGAGCACCACTGAAAGCAGCTGAAAAGTCCCCATACTGTCACAGAAATCCTCATCCCCCAAAACTCAATGCGCCATACAGTCAGAGGCAGAGGCCACAGTGACATATCACCTGTGCAAGAAGCCCAGCTAATAAGGAGTAATAGAGACAAGAAAAGCCTGAAGTGATGCTTGTTAGAAGCTGTGGAGGCTTGAATGGATATGGATTTTATTGTCAAGCTGACCCAGCAAAGTTACTTAGTTTAAATTTTCCTATGCCAAACTGCAGCTGAAATAAATTTTTACCCAAGTAAAGTGTTCATTCTGAGAGCATTTCACTTAGAGATAGGAAAGTGTAGTGTGGGAATACGAAGCTTTTCAACTACTCAGGCTTTACAAAAAGGATAATGTCTGCCTTCTCCTCCACTTTTCATGAGCTGGCTCCTCACTGTTTGGAGAATACAGTGTTCTTCACTGAGATGAGCTCACAACAGCCAACCCAGTGTTTTCTCATAAGACATTATTCTAGAATGAAAAGTGTCACCTGGGATGGAGTTTATTATTTCAGATTTTTCTTCCCATGACTTACAGTCACCTCTACCATATATATCAGTCTCCAAAGTCTGTCCTTGATTTCCCAGGGACAAAGAGAAAACAATTCCAGCCTCTCCTTTCTAAAATGGGCTGAGGGGAACGGGAATATGGGGAAGGAAAAGTCAGAGAGGTGTCTTTGTTAGCGGCTAGCCACAGTCAGACTGCAAGGAAATGGAGGCATCCTGCTGGTTTCAGGCTAATTTTCCGTGTAGCAACCATATTAGTCAAGAAAGATGTCAAGAAGACTCAGAGGTTTGTATCTATTTCCACACATCAAATTTAAAACTTAAGCTTTTAAAAAAACAAACTTGTAACAAAACTGTGAGATTTGGCCAAAAATACCCTGCCCCCAACAGATAGATTGGGCTTTGACAGTTTCCAAGGTCTTTCCCAGTCACAATAGTGCATTGCAACATGAGAAAATCATTTGCAGGTTTTCTGGAAATATCTCCTCATCCTTACCACGTATCCTAGCAAGAAGTCCCAGATGAAGGGATTCTTTTGGTCAGCAGCTGCATCCAAACCTATGTTATTTGATTAAGCTGAGGGCTGTGCAAAGCAGCCAGCAACACAAGACAACTCTTTGTAGGAAGAGATGACTCACATGTTTTACTGGCTACAACAGAGAGAACTGCATGTCCCCTTCCCACTGGATGTACTGTCCTCCTGCCTTTACATCCTGCTCACGATTCCCACCAGTCTGATCCACAGCAACCAAGAGACCTGAGGAGAGCAAGGGAAATTCACTTGCTGTGCAGGGAATACAGCCTTCTGCTGGCACACTGCACCTCAGAGGGAAGCAAGTGGAACCTCCCAAGGGTGGGCAGCAGCATTTGAGCAAACACAAATGAAGCAAATAAAGGAAAAAATAATTTTGCAGCTGCCCAGTATCCAGAGCTGGAGCAGATTTCTCAAACTCATCAGTTGCCATTCAGGCACAAAAGAAGCAGCCAGATACTCAAAGTAGCTCTGCATCCAATGCCAAGAAGAGTCACAAAGTTGGCCTTTCAAAAGGTGTCCACTGTGCTCTTCAATGCTCATCTCTTGGTTTGCAGGGTATGTGGGTAAGCAGTGATTCCAATGGGAGCCAGACACAACAGCAAAAGGAAGTGAGGCATCACCTCCAAGAGTGAAGGGGATATTTACAGCCCTTCTGTGGAAGCCAGCTTCCTCCCCTGCCCCCACTCTCCTTGTAAATCCATTGCAGGTCCTGCCAAGCAGCAGCTTCTCCACTTCCATGGCTTTTTCCTGTGGCCTATGACTGCTCTTGGCACGGCACTGCCTGCACCAAATGCAGCGTCCAACAATCCACTGCTGATGTAGCTGCTAAAGACATGAGAATTATGTCTGGAAATGATGAAGAAGAGAAAATTATTCCTGTGGGGAAAAGCCACTGTTAAAAATAAGTTGTTCTGTGACCAACAAAGTTAATAAGGTGACCTTTCCTACAGTTCCCTTTCCAATCTACTCCACCCCGATACTGCAGCTCCTTCCAGAATCTGCTACTAGTTTGGCTGGAGATTTGGATCCTGTGCTGTGGCTGACTTGGAGCAGTATCTGAAATGCTTCATTATCCAGGACATAAGTGCTCCTTGGTCAACAGCATGTATATTGTGCAGAACTCTGCCTCTGGCTTGTGTGGAAGGAGCAGGGAGCAGCAATAACACAGATCCCTCTGCTCTATCCAGCTGCTGGTTTCCACTCTTATTAGATGAAAAGTATGGTAGAAATCATACTTTCGGGGACATAGTGGGAAAAGAGCAAACAAATAGAGGAAAAAAAGTAAATGCAACACCTTGTTTCCCTGGGTAATTAGGTTTAAAAATACAGACAAATGACACTACTGTGAACTTTACCCACCAATTTAGTACAGGATAACCTGCAGTATCATTTAGGGATACAGTGGAAGTGTGAGGTCACGCTTGCTGCAACCTGTAAAAGATCTTCCAATCTCATTAAAATCACTTTCAAGCTAATTTTAAGCAAGTGTGAGTAATTGTCAGAAAGGCCAGAGCGGGAAAGGGAGAAAGAAAAAAGAAATGCAGGAATAAAGCCTAGGCTGAAAGACAGCCTCTAACTGGCTGCTAAATTGTGCCTGCTCCTAAAAAGGAAAGGGACACTGCCAGGAGAAATGAAAATCCCCTTGCTCATGAGTGACTCAGTGGGAACTGGGCTGGGGAATTTATCTGCATAAGGGGCCAAGAGATTGCATCCCCACCAGAGGTGTTGTGTGACCCCATCAAAAGGCCGCCCCGGGAATTCTGCTTTTCCTGGCTGACAATTTTCTGGAGAAGCTCCAGAGAAAAACAATTGCAACTTGCAGCACTGCAAAAGGGTGCAATATCTGGCAATTTCTGAGGTTACTCCATCTCTGTTTTTCTGGGATACTGTGGTTTTTCCTGAAACTGTTGGACCTTTATCTTTGAAAAGCAGCTCTAACGTGCTGGAAGAGGAGATAGCCAAAATCACGTTAGAAAGCTCCACCCTCTGCATCTGCTGCAGTTACCAGTTTTTGCCATGCCTTTTGCTGTGCTGACCCAGGGCACAATGAGAAAAAGCAGAATAAGAATAGGGAAGGGACATTTAGCACTCTTAGCACGTGGCATCAAGACCTGCAAACTGGGAAGTCCACATCAGAAAATATTCTCCCTGACAGGCTGATTTTTTTGCTTCAAATTTTGAGGGTTTTTTTCAGATTTTATCATGTATTTGCCCCTGCTAGTGAATTTTTTCCAGTTATTTCACTCATTTTCATTTCTGTCTCTGCAGCCCGTCTACATAACAGCTAAGAGATGAATAGCCCAGTTTAAAACATCAAAGCTCAATTTATATTTTTGAATTTTCTCATGCCTTGATGAAGAAATTCGGCCATTATTGAAACCAAAACCAAAACCAAAAATGAAGAGGAAAAAGGTGACTCTGGTGCCAGCTTATGTCTTCCTAAAGAATCCTTGTTGAGAAAGGTGTACTCCTTGTTACAGGATGGGAAACTGAGACATGAACCTTCCCATAGAGTTGCCAACAATAACAAAAGAAAAGCATCTTTTCAGGAAGAAAAAGAAAATCTGGTTTTGCCTTTGCTGTCTCTCTCAGAGGTTTCCTGCCCATTATTTCCCCATGATGAGCTGCTAGCCAGCTCTCATTTTAATCAGAAAACCTAAGCCAGCATAAATGCCTGGATTTAAAACCAGCCTTCCTTGTTCTGACGCTTTTCTGTGGGTTGTGTTGAGGCATCAGACAGCTGAAAAGCTGAGCTGGTGTGGGTTTAGAGGTTTTGTGGCAGTGCAGGCACTCAGCCAGGGAGGGTTTTTCCTGAGCTGGGACTTGGGCAGCAGAATCTCTAGATGCAGGGGAAGGAAGAGCCTGTGCCAGAAATAGCTGCAGGGCTCCAGCATGTCGCACAGACCACCAGGCAGACACCATCTTCCTCTAAATATCTGAAAAGGGTGGGTGAGCAGTTCCTCATGTGCTGCAGATGGGCTGTGGAGAGAGGAACTGCCACAACCAGCGCAGATGGAGGCATGGGAGAGTGTGGATGTGTACCGGGAATGTGTGTCACAGAGTCCAGTAACTTCTGATCCCCCACCAGTCTTTCCCCTTCTCCTGCTCAGGACTGTCCTAAACAGCTTGAAGGTCTCCCTCTGCACAGTCTGAGTCACCATACTTGTTTTTTTAACTAGCCATGAAACACCAAAATTTCTTCATGAAAAACGATTGAGAAAGACATATGCCACATGCACAGTGTGGATTTGGTCCAGACTGTCTGGATTTTCTGCAGGAGCTGAACATCAGCCATGAAGATGCAAACAGGGAGTTTCCACAGCTGCCTGTCACAGCTTATCCCTCAACCTTTCCCACCAGGCAAGGGGAACAGAACCCACAGACAGGAGTTTCTACACAAAACTGGAAGGAAGACAAGCTGGAAACGGGGAATGATACTGGTTAATTACTTGATAGCACTTGAATGGTTGGTCAGTGACCAGGTCTACTTGCCAGGTGCAGTAGAAGTAGACACGGCACTCTATGACATGGTTTAGTGGGTGTGGTAGTGTTCAGTTCCAAGTTGGACTTGATGGTCTTGAGGGGCTTTTCCAACCTTAATGAATCTGTGATTTATAATTCTATGGCTTTTATATTTCCCATAGGTCCTTAGTGTCCTAAGCACCATGTGCATTCAATCTGGGGCCATTCATGGCTCATGGTCCTTGTTAGCAGTTTTGGCATCTTATAGCAACTCTAGCACGTAAGTGGCATTATGATCATCACTTCCTGTAATCTGAAGGATCTCGTAACACTATAATTAATTTCTTACAATGCCCCTTTTGCCATCATGCAAACAATAACAATTTCATCTCCCCTTTTAGGGAAAAAACAGTTTCCCACGTTCATGTCTGTGAATTTCTTGAGTGAACCGTAGAGGCTTGAGAGCACAAGACAGATAAATAAAGCCACAGCTACAGTCTTAGACCAAGGACACTGAATCACACCTCTCAAAAACTTCTGTCCAGCAAAGCTGTGTGTCAGACCACTGTTGCTGTATGCGAGTACTCAGTCGTGGACTCTGCAACACAATAAAGAAAAAGAAGGAGGGAACTGAACTAATTAAAACGTCTTAAGCCCATCCTTTTACAGACACATTGTGTGGGAACTTAATCACTTACGGAAGTACATCCTGAGCCTCTTACTGATTCTGTAGCTCAGCATCCTGCAACACTACCTGCTACAACTCCCACCTCTCCAGAGCTCCTGCTCTGAGTCCAACTTTCCAATCAGACTTTTTGCACAGGCTGTGACAAGCTACTTCCCAAATTGCATCAGCCTCTTTGAACCCAACCACCCCTATGAGATGGGTCCTCATCTGGGCACCACAAGAGGTTTTGTAGTTTCCTGGAGTTGTAACCTCACAGCTCCCTTTAGCCTGCACAGAGCCCAATACCCACAACCAGCTCTTCCTTGGGAAATTATCTGCCAATAGGTTTCAGGTTTTCTCTAGCAGGCCACACCATCCCAGGAGTTCTCCAGCAGAATCCTGCTTGGAAAGAGTGTGCTATGATCTGATATTGCCTACCAGGTTCTTCTGAGGCTAAAATCTGAATCCATCACTGCACAACAAAAGTTTCTGAGCAAGATGCTCAAGATTTTATTCCCTGGACATGAAACCTGACATGAGGTGTGACCATGGGAGGTAGTGAACTGTGAAAAGAAGCTTTCACTTCCCGCTCTCTGTGATATATGGAAACCAAACCCCTGTGTCTGCAGTGGCAGCATCCAAATATCCAGCCACCTGCACATCAGCTCTTGCCCTAGGAACTGGTAAGCCTTACAAGTGTGGTTGCTTGGAGTGATTTATTAGGTGATTCGAAGTTAGGTGCAGGGGTGAATTTTATTTTCATTCACTCATACACATGAGAGGACTCAGTGATCCTAGAGGTCTTTTCCAACCTAAACAATTCTCTGATCCTAAGACAGTCTGCCACAGTTCAGATACATGTAGGAAGGGAGAGCTGTTTCTTCCATGTGTCAGTAATAGAGGTGGGTACTAAATGCTGTTCTTCACAATTGCAAACCAGAGAAGAGAAAATACTGTGAAAATTTGGGAACAGCAGGTTTTCATCCAGTGGAGGTGCCCAAGGAGTTAGGAGGTGAGACCATGCAGGCTTTGACACAAGGTCATCCTATTACTGACCTGTGGAGCATTTACTCTGTGCTACACAGCTTTAAGATAAAATATGTTCTCCAAGGAAAATACATCACCCTGGGGCTGGGATCCTTCCCACCCAACACTTTGTGTCTGGGGAGGAGGTGCCTCTGCCAGCAGTGGATCTCACAGTGCCAATGGGAATGTGCAGTTTAATTAGAAGCTGATCTCCAAGAGCATTACTGACTCAGCCATCCCGGGAATTGAATACATGTTCAAATGGAGACAATTACCCCTTGCAGAAGTCCAGATTTGGTCAGATGGCTCAAGACCCAACTATCCTTTCCCAAAAGAGGTGGAAAAAATTATGTCTCTGGTATGCAGCAGGACACATGTTCCTGTCTGCAATAAAGCCTGCTTGTTCACTCCCTGTTTGTCTTCACTTTGCCTTTGAAGAAGTGTGAGCCCCAAAATACCCACTGAACCTGCTAGCCCAGGGTACTGGAAAAACTTCCTTACGGGAAACATAGTCATTATATGGGGGAAAAAAAAAACAAAAAACCAAAAAAAAACAACAACAACAAAAAAAAAACCCACAATTTTGCATTCCTCTGCAAATACAACCCCAGGCCAAGCTCTGGTCAGATAAACTGGGTCCTGAGCTGTAGATGTGAAAGTTCTGGGGGCAGGAATGCTTCCCAAAATGTGAGAAAAAAGAGTAAAATCATTCCCAGCCAGATATGCTGGGAAGAAGGAGCCAAGCGGTTTTAGTATCTGATAAGAACTGCCTTGCATGGTGCATGGCTGCACAGAGATGCAGCCCCTTCTCCCTATCTTCTCCTTCTCTGCTCCTTTCCCATCCATCCACAGAGCTCAGGGCTGTGTCCGCCAAATGACAGCTCAAATCTCCACCTTCCCTCCACCCTACAGAATCACCAGCCTGTTGAGAAAAATTCCTGCCTGTCAATCTCCCTGTTTCAGATCTCCTACAGGTTTTCTGTCTGCCATCAGGCTTTCTGGCTGGCTCAGCATTTTGGGAAAGAACCGAAACGTCAGAAGAGAGAGAGGGAATGGCAGGACATGGCCAATTTTCTGCTGTCTGGGAAATGAAGACAGTGGTCTGAGCCCTCTTGGCTGCACAAAGGGGGAGATCAAGGCTGTTGTTGACATGGTGGGTATTGAGGGTGAGGAAGGCAGCTCCAGCTACGCAGAGCTGTGAGTGTCCGTGTCTCTGGTGGCTGAAGTATCTGCAAGATCTAAGGGAGGCTCTGTTATTTACATGTCTGCATGTGCGCGTCTGTGTGGGAGTAGGGTTTGTATATATTATAAGGAGAAGCTGCAGATGGAAACAACCCAGTTTAGTGTCTAAGGCCTGGTTCAGAGCCCATTAAAATCAGCAGGAGTCATTCCCTACAGTGATGGGTTTTGGCCACATCTTTCCTTGCCCCTCCCCAACATGCCTATGACCTCAAGGGCTGCTCCTTGCTGCATATCCTGAATTAAACCCTGTGAGCAATGGGGCTTCCCATGTTCCCCAGAGTGGCTGCTTTACAGGGGATCTCTGGACATGCCCCCAGCTCTGCTGTCACACCCTGCAGATACTGAGAGGCAAGGGTTGCTCATTCATCACTCCTTGCTCAAGATACCGAGATGCCATTGTTTGATTTGGTTTGGCAAATTGGCGTCACCAGGGAGGTTCTTTCCGTCTTTTGTGTTGCTTTTATCTGAACACGCTTCAGCACCATCTCCCTCCTCAGGAGCCAGATCTGAGATCAGGAAGGCTCACCATCCAATCACCTTCCACCAGTCTATCATGTTTCTCCCAGCTCTGCCTGAACTGTCCTTAACCTGTCTGCATCTATTTCTGAAAGGTCTTCATTCTGGATCTCAGACATCAAAAGCTGATGAACCCTTTGGTCTAATGGCTGCATTCTGTGCACAGTGATGGTGTTGCTTTCTCTCCTTTGGTTTTGTCAGGTTATTACTGCACTCCCATGTATAAAAGAGCCCTTTAAGATCTTATCATTTCCACATAAGTGTGGTAATAGCCTG
Organism: Edolisoma coerulescens; assembly: GCA_013397115.1. Classification (NCBI taxonomy): domain Eukaryota; kingdom Metazoa; phylum Chordata; class Aves; order Passeriformes; family Campephagidae; genus Edolisoma; species Edolisoma coerulescens. Next base: position 1,415,413 of record VWZW01007071.1, read on the forward strand.
TAAACAAGGCACATCCCTGCCTTTTTTTTAGTAAAATCACAGGTTTATGGTCCTGAAGACTTTCATTAAAAGGCATTTTATTTCACATTTTCCATTTGTAACAGCATTTTAAAATGTGGATGCTGGAACAGGACCAAGCACAAGGCTATCAGTCATAAAGATGCAAGGTTGTTTCCACTTGTCACTCCACCATTTATGCAGCCACAGATTGCAACAGCTTTGTTTGCCACAACACTGAGTAAGAGGTCAAAATTAAGCTGCTTCTCCTTTCTGCACCACAAACCCTTGTCAGAAATATTGCTGTCTGCTCTCCCCCTTGTCCTCCCCGAAATGCCACCCCAGCACCATGCCTCTCTGGATGTGTATCACCCAAGTCTTGACCAGGCTGAACAGATCCATTCAGCTTTTCCACCCTGATAACATCACAGGTCGGAGTGGAATGAACAGAAAGTGAAGGGCTGAGCCATTGAAGCGGGTCGAGATCTGCCATGGGGGTGCCATGGACAGTAACGTAATGTTCCACATGAGCGTGCAGGAGATGTGTTCAGGGATAATGTACTTACATAGATAGAGAATTTTTTTAATTCCTGGATGTTATCAGATCTGGAAAAATGCTGAATGAGTGGGTCTCTGCAGTATCAGTGCATTGCTATACCACGAAGAAGGAGCTGTGTTCCTTCTCTAACATTGACGCTGTAATGTACAGCCTCTGCAAATAATTAACTGGGTCTAACCAGACTCTTTCCCTGCATTAAATCTGTATTATCAGTTCACTCCCCACCCCAAAAAATTAATTTTCACTCTCAAACCCATACCCCTTTATTATAATAGATAATATGAAATTTTATCCCAAATAATTTGGTGGGAATACCAGGAAGAAAGGAGTTTCAGCCTGTTTGGGAAGAAGGGAGAGTCTGGGGAGATAAAAACTGCAAGAACATTCAGTCTCCATGCTGCAAATTATAAGCTGATCACATATACATTCATGCATACACATGTAGGCGTAGTCATCTCACTACTGCCACATGTTGTGGTCTGGTTTCAGCAGCCAAGGCTTTCCTAGAACTGAACTGGGAGATGAAATTGCATTGCTTGATCCTGGGAACTCCATGCCCAAAACACTGCACACTTGCACTGTGAGCTGGGGCTATCAGGGGCAGACACAACCATGAACTTTGCTTAATAGTCCTGTAGTCTGCTCCAGAAGTGGACCATTCATCTGGGGACAGACACACAGGGAGATGTTGAAGTTTGCTAACACCCCTCCTTCACTGTACAGCCCAGCATCTCCCAGAGCTCCCACCACTCCATCCTTTAGCCCACAGCAAGTACTACCTCCCAGGTATGGCAATGCTGCCTGATGAGGTGTTTTCCTTCAGTGCTTTCGTGTGATACCAACCCAAGGATACCCCTGAGGCAAGGGGTGGCTGGGGCAGAACAGCCAGGGGTGGCAAAGGTAGAAGTGGGGAGGCTACACAGGCCTGTGGGTGTAGTTCAGCCAACAGAAGGGAAATAAGTCCCATTATTTGGACTCCCAGCAGTCTGTCACCATGGAAAGCTACTTATTTTATGAAATTAAATGTTCCCAACATAAGCATTTATTCCAGATAATCATGAAACTTAAGACTAAATGGGAGAGTGTCTGGTAACGCAAGAGGAACAACCATGAAGAGAAAGTATCCTGCCAGAAGCAGGTTGCTTATTGCAGTGACTTATCTCTGAAACAAATACTATTTCACAGCTGCCCAGGGCCACAAACAGCCCTCTGAGCTGAGGGACTCCTCCTGCTTGAACAAATAGGATACAAGGAATAGAAAAAGGGGCAAATGATCTTTCTACTCAGAGTGAATCTCTCAGGAACTCATCTCCAGTCCTTTTCAGAGCCTGCAAAAGTGGCTTTGTAAATTGCCACTTATACTGAGATAGTGGATGTAGACTCTAGGGCTGTCTTGAGAGCTCCCACTTCCTGTCCAGGGTTTGAAGACCTCATGCAGTCTCATATGATCCCAGTGTGGACAAAGCACTGAGAGAATGCAACACAAAACCAACCACAATTGAACTGATGCAGCTTTAAATGAGATTGAATCAACAAGGAAACAAGTGTAAATGCTATCTTTATTCTGTGAAAATATAAAAGAGCTAATCTGAAAATGAAATCCCCATACAGAAGAAGCTACAGCAAACAGGACTAAGTTGCAAACCACTGCTGGAGTCTGCTGTGGGTTTTGCTCAACCCAGCACTAGTGAGAGTCAGAAAAGTACCTTCTCCAGGATTAATCCTAATAGGACAGGAAGGACGGTCATGTGTGGAGGGGCAACCCCAGCAAACACCACACTGTACAAAGCAGAAGCTGGTCTGCATTGGAACCGTTTCAACTTTATGTCCATCACCCCCAGGCTGTTTTTTCCATCTCCTACCATACTGCATTCAGAAATGGTGGTGCAACCCTTCATGGCAGCTTTCAGAGACAGTCCACCTATGCAGGGGAAATACAAGACATACATGCCATGCATCAGGGGATCCAATCCCCAACATTATTCCCACCCTGGCCAGTGCAGCCCCCATTTCCAACCCAAGAACTGTCCATTCATTGCATCCAGTTGGTTCCAAACACACCAGCCCCATCTATTCCCATCCCCTAAATAAAGTTGAGGAAACAGCAAGGCCATCTTGGTTGACTTGAAATACAAATGGTTTAAGGTTTGTCTTCTTTCTTTCTGCTGAATAAAGATGACTTTCAAAAATTCTAAGCATTTAAATTTAAAAAATGAAAATGTCTTAAGTAGTTCTCTTTCTCATGTTTAAAGATTCTTCTGCCCAAACTTTGGCTTCCTAGAGAAACTGGGGCTGTGTAAGAGTACTCCAGGTATTCACTGTCTCCTTTTCTCTCTGACCCTCTCATGACATTCGAACTGGATGACTTTCTTTCAGTCAGATTTAACATGGAGTTGAGAAGTCTCAAAGACAATACAGCCTGAGAGATTTATTAAGAGGAATTCATTCTCAAAGGCTTTATAGGATTTTAGCCAAACCAAGAGAGAAACCTACTCATGGGCCCACTGAAACCTGAACTTGTCCTTTGCTGCCACTGGAGCATTTCCCAGAGGAAGAGACCTGGTTAGGTACTGAGTGCCTAACTCCTCATTCAGATATTCTTGCTCCTGTTGCTTGCTTTTCCTAATGCTGCTCATGTTTCTCTGCTGTGCCGGTTATGGAGGTCTGGAATACTTTGTCGGACAATTTTATCTCAAATACAAATAACATGTAAAGGCACTTCATTAGCTCCTCACCTTCCTGTCTGCCCTACACTGCTGCTTCCTCTGCACAGTTTATCACACTGCATAGGCCTTCTCCATTCACAGTGGCTGATCAATCAAGTTAAGACAAGTTAGGAGCATTTTTTATTTCAGTGGTACACTGAATTAATTTTGCCACTCTATTTCCCTTGCTGTGACTAAGAAAACTCTTGTTTTCCTTCATGTTGTCTCTGTGAAACATGATCTAATTCAGGGTTTGGACAGCACATTAATAAAGTCTACAGCAAGGACCTTCAGGCATCACATCATCACCTAGCAATATTATCAACTCAAAGGAACGTCACCCATAACCATATACAAGATAATTGTTTTTCAGTCTGCTTCTACAGCTGGTTTTCCTGCCCTTTATCTCCATGGGGTTTTTCCTGCCTACTGGAGCACAGGTGTGACTGCTATGAAAGGTGGAAGTCTTTTACCTGTAGCAGGGGCGGAAAGGAAAGAGACCAGGAAAATTGCTGTCTACTTTCCTCTCTCTAATTACAGGATCTGAGGTGAGAAAAAGATTTCTGAAGGAGCTGTTCAAAGTCTGGACTTCATGGGGAGGCACCTGTCCCTGGCTTTCCTCATGCAGAAGCATTGTCTTGTCCCCAGTGGCTGGTATTACTCCATGGGGAAAGCCAGTGCTTCTGCAAATCTCCATCTGAACATCCACTGAGCTGGCAACTGGCTTAGATCCAGATTCACCCTCATAAATCCTAGCTAGGGCCGGCAGGTTCAGGGCCTTGGTCAGGTTTGTTACATGCCCATGTACCAGATTGCCACACGAAACCAGTTCCGCTCTTGATCTCAGTTATGCCATGCTATGAGGAATTCCACCAATTATCCATGCATTTTGGGGAAGAGGGAAGGAAAAACAATGCCCTTTGATCAGCTTGAAATTTTCAGTTTTCAGCTTTAAGTTCCTTGTCTCTTCCTCTTTTTTTTTGTTTCATACATTTTGCCCATTTTTATCTCAGTAGTGCTTTATCTTAGACTAGTTTCACCCATTTTACCAAGAAGAAGAAAGCCAGCCCCAAATAAAAGGCAGTTACCAGCATTCATTAATCCAGCAAGGTCAACACATTGGTCTTCAGATCCAGTGCAGTTTACAACTTCATTACCGCACTGAAAGGAGTCCACGCTGTAGCAGGCAGGACACTGGTATCCATTGGGCATGTTGTTATCTGGTGGCACTGGAATGAAAGACACGGGCTGTAGCTGGTTTCAATGAGGGAATGAGGGGAATAACCCAGGTGATGTCTTAGCCTGGAAGGCCTCACCTTGGGATGGATCAGACAGAGAGGGGATGGGAAAAAACCAGAGCTCACATGACACAGAGGTGGTCCGACAGTCATCGCCCGTGCAGCAAACCAAGTGGCTCTTTGCTTTCACCTTCCCATAGTTCACAGTGACAGGGCCAAGGTGGCAGACATGGGATGGCAGGCAGGACTTGATGGATGAAGAGATGGCTATCCCCCCTGTCATGAGGCAGAAGGCAGTGCCAAGTCATTCAACATAAAGTAACTCCCTTCCCCTCCTGGTAGTTCCTGTACCAACATCTAGGCAGCTGTTCCAGGGCCTGAGAGGGACCCCTGAGCCCCCTGAGAAGTATCACCAGTGAGCCAGGACACCCCAGCTGCATGGTGTGACACATGCCTCTGACCCATAGCACAGGCTTGCTCAGCCTGTGTACAGTCTGCAGAGCACACAGTCCATCACAGCCACAAGCATCCTGACACGGGCAGGCCATGCCTCTAACACTACTGAGTGTCCTGCTGTGTCAGGGCTCAGCACCAGCTCTGACTCATCAGCTACAGGGACATGGTTACTGGTTGACGTCACCTGTGAGGACACACTGAAAGAGTTGGGGTTGTGCAGCCTGGAGAAGAGCAGGCTCCAAGGTGACCTTACAGCAACTTCCGGTGCCTAAAGGGGTTCCAAGAGAGCTGGAGAGGGGCTTTTGACAAGGACATGGACTAATAGGACTAGAGGGAATGGCTTCAGACTGAAAGAGGGTAGATTAAGATTAGATATTAAGAAGAAATTCTTCACAGTGAGAGTGGTGAGACACTGGAACAAGTTGCCAGGAGAAGCTGTGGATGTCTCCCATCTCTGACAGTGGTCAAGGCCAGGTTAGATGGGCAACCTAGTCTAGTGGAAGGTCTCCCTGCCCAGGGCAGGGGGGTTAAAACTAGATGATCTTCAAGGTTTCTTTCAACGTAAACTGGTTGTTGATGATGCTTACGATGGTATGGTGATAGCTCAGCCCTGATGGCACTGCATGGTTGCATGGTGTCCCCATCCCTGCTCGAGGACAGGCAAACTTCTCTCTCCACACATCACCAGTGCACCCCAGTACTAGATGTCAGCAGCTTAGTGTAGGTCATGGTTCAGCCTCTCAGCCTCTTGACTCAACTACTCAGCCAGAATTAAAAGCCAGTGTCTCCTCCCACTACGAGGCTTTGGTCCTTGCCTCCACAACTAAGAACCAAACCCTCCCAGTAGAAAACTGCTCTTGAAATAGAGGAATAAAGAGCTTTTCCTGTCCCAGACTATACTGATCTCTGGGTCGTCTGTCAGTAAAAAGAAAATGAACAGGTTATCCAAGGATGGACCATACTACCAGTGACAGAAGTGGGAGACAGACAAGTCCCCCAGCCAGTCCCACTCTGAAAGCCACACTGACACACATAGAGGATGTCTCACCTATTAAGACCTCATGCAGAATAATGCCACAGGTATCTTCACCACCAGTGCAGGTTTTCATGGGGCCAGAGCAGCTTTTTCCCATGCTGTGACATATCTCACACTGGAGGCAGGTGCCTGGGGAGAGGAGGACACAGCAGCAGTCATAAGGGATCTCACTTCCCCTTTCACTGATATTTGATTTCAGCATTGATCAGCACTTTTCACATTTCTCTTCCCTTATTTTTACTATTTCATTGTGCAATCTGTGCTAGGGTTTTCCTGGACTTGCTGATGGCATCAGCACTACAAACCCCTTCATCCTGGCAGGCATTCAGGTGCCTCTGGATTCAGAGACCCCAAATTCTCTCTTTGCAGTGAACAAGGGCACCGGAGTGGCTGCAGAACAAGAGCTGCCAGCAGGTACTGACTGTACTCTGTACAAACTGGAGACTCTCTTTGTATATCTCTTTGTAGGCATTAGGGGAAACCAATTCACCAGATACCTGCTGGAACACTTTAAGCAGACCAGAATATCAGACAGTTATCAGGAAACACTCAGAAAGGAATAACATGTATTTCAACAGAGGACAAACAGGATCTCTTCCATGACGCACACTCACAAGGGTCCAGCATGCAGATTAAGAGGTCCAGGACATGTGTCACTTCCCTAAACCCAGGTGCCATCTAAGGCATCTTGCAGTGGCTGTGGCATCTACTTGGAGTGGCTGGTGTGACCCAAGACCTCCAAGTAACCTGTGCTTTTCTGGAGCAGAGCTGAAGGACAGTTGAGTTGACATGATGTCTAAAATGTCACACAACCCTGGACACAAGTAAAATAAATGAGCCTGGAGATCGATTCAGCTGACCAAAAATCTAGCTGCCTCAGGGTAATCTGAATCACTCTGATGACTGTCTTGGCTATAATACCAGTGAGCACCACAGAAAACCAGACTGCAGGCTCACGTTGTAAATGCCAACACCCTCACTGGCACATTGGCTCATACAACCAAAGATCCCCCGAGACCGGTCACCTCTCTCCTCTGCAGTGCAAATCCCCTAAGATGACGGGGGTTTATGGCTCAGATGGCAGCAATAGCCTCACACACAATGCATCCCATTCCCAGACCTCTTCTATGTTTCACAACCTAGCAGGTCCCAGAGGAAAACTCACCTGGGTCCAGGAAAGCCAGGAGAAAGCTGAGTCCAAGGGATAGTTTCATGCTGATGGGATGTAAGCACAGGGAGCTGCCAAGTCTTGCTCAACACAGCACTGTGTGCCACAAGGGCTTTATAAACTGGAAGGAAAGGGGGTGTTTTGGGGAAGTGGAGGTTGGGGAAGTTCTCTGAAGGATATATATGCTGCTGAGCACTAACATCAGTGTTTGCTTTTTCTTTTAAAGCACCAGTTTTGCCTTTTTCTTCACATGAGTGATGCTGTTTTTCTCTCCCTTGTTTAGACTGTACAGCCTGTGGGATAACATTGGCTTTCCTGGTGATATCAAGTATGTTTCTGGTGCAGACTTTGAACAATGTTCAGCCTCTGCCATCCATACGAATGTTGGAGAGGAAACCGTTTGAAAAGCCCTGTTGTGCTCTCACTGTTAGGCCCAAAGGAGCAAAGTATAGCAAGGACCAGCCAGGAGATTCCCCTGTGGCTGAGTTTTTGATGGCTGGTTTCCCATTTCGTCATTCCCATCACAGAGTCAGGAGCTCTCATGCCCAGAGTACAGCAGGAAAGCAGGCAGTGTCAAAGCAGTGAGCTTCCTCTCCACGCTAGAGTGCAGCTTCAATTTGCAAAATGACTGCCAAGGCACAACTTGGAGTTGGCTCAGTCAAGGGTTCTTGGGGCTGAATATGTCAGAGCAGCAATGCCAGTACTCCAGGGTTTGGGTTTTGATATTAAACACTTGGAAGTTGGTAAGGAAGTCTCCTATTGTCCTTCTGGGCTTTAAATTAAGCCAGGTCATCAGAGAGAAAGCATCAATGTGGCTGTGAGACAGCCTGGTCACAGGTTAGGTAAGGTTATAGCAGGTTTTCCATGCCCTGGCATCTCATGATGGGCTAATGACAAGCAGCAGTGACCAATTTGCCATTGGCCCACAGGTTCCCGGCCTCATGTGCAGGTTTTATCAGGATGTGCTGCCTCATTGAAACCATACCCTACCCTGAAGATATCCTCTTGTCCTGCACCATATTGGACACAGACCCTCCAGGACTTTTTGCATTGACAGCCAGGAAGAACTGAAGTGTCCTCATGTCCCCTTCACATTTGAGACTAACCTCTTCAAAGGACAGTGGTCTTTTGACATTTCCCAATATATTGAGTAGTCCAGTGGGACCACTCCTTAGCTAAGCCCACAGTGCTAAGAGAATGGGAATCACACTGGATAAGTGCCTTGCTCCCCCATTGTCCGTAAGGCTGATATCACAAGGAAACAAGGAAGAATTATACCTTCACCCCAAAATTCTTTTTCAGCTCAGAAATGGTCTCATGCCACAGTAGATGTGTGAAAATGAAATCAAACTCCTGACTGTAGCCTGTTCAGGATTAAAATTAATTTCTTATAGGTCTTAAACCTCAGACAGAATAAAACCATGTCCCCAGGCAGGCTGGGGTACCTAGATTGGGGTGATTCTGCCATTTGACTACATATGGGACTGCAGATACAGATAGGAAGACGAGAGGATGTGACTGTCTCTGTTGATTTTAATTTCATGCCCTTTCATTTAAGATGATTATTGAAGTGCCTGGGGGACCTTCTCTGAACAGCATGACTACACTAGTCTCACTGAATTATATAGAACTCACCTGTTTCCCACCTCTCGTGGAGGCAGGGGGTGAAGCTGCAGCCTTTCATGTGCTTTTTTAGAGATGAAACCAAGCATAGCAAGGAGGAGGCACTATCTGCAGCAATAAGATACCTGGAAAAGAAGGTTTATTAGAGAAGGTGAAAACAATAAAGGTGCTCAGGGCCACCCATCATATATGTCTACAGAAAAAACGGGCTGGATAGGAAAAACTGTCATAGAGGGCTTACATTAGGCATTGGGGGAATTTTCAGTGGCAATAGTGAAGCTGATTTCCTGGGAAGGTGTGGATCCTCCTTCCTGGGTGGCTTGGGAAAACAGATTAGACCAGTACTTATTAGGGAATTATTTAACTTGATAGGATCCTGCTCCAGGGCTGAGAGAGGGATTAGATGCTCTCTCTCAAGATTCTTTCTAAATTGGTTCCTATATTCTAATTTCACTGTGTGCATAAAGTGCCTGTCTTCTGCAGCGCGTCCATGTTTCCAGAAGGAGAGAAGGATGATAATACAGCAGTCACACTCTTCAGGGTGGTGAGACAGAGACTGGGGAGGTCAGAGAAATCTATGAGATGAGAAAAGGTAAAAATCCAACCCTGAAAATAGTATTGGTAGGAAGGAGAGATGAAAAGAGGTAAGATCCAAAGGAAGATGATGCTATGATCAGCAGAAGAAAGACATCCATCTAGGCTAGAGCATCTACAGAAATATATGTGAATTTGTCCTGCAGAGTCATAGCAGAAAATTCCAGTGGATTTCATAAAATCCGAGAATTGTTTAGGTTGGAAAAGGCCTTTAAGATCATTGAGTCCAGCCATCAACCCAATAGTGCCAAGCCCACCAACAAACCGTGCTCGTAAGTGAAATATCCACATATCTTTTAAATACCTCCAGGGATGGTGACACCACAACTTCCCTGGGCAGCCTCTTCCAGTGCTTGACAACCCTTTCTGTGAAGAAATTTTCTTAATATCCAATATAAATCTCTCATGGTACAGCCTAATGCTATTTTCTCTCATTCCAGGAGCGCAAACACAAAAGCATGTCTTCAAAGCATGAAAATAATACATCAGATTTACATCACAGCTGAAGAACCCAGTTCAGAAAGCTCTGAAAAAGAAAGAAAAGTGGCAGAAGTGTGACAAAGAAAGGACTGGGGTGCACAGTTCCTGTAGGAGATACTGGAGGAAAGCCTTGCGCAGTCCTAACCGGCATTGAAAGGGAGGATTCCTAAGGGAGATTCACAATGATGGCTTTAAAAAAGAAGAAATGAGGTCAGAGCTAAGGATAAACCCTCTGATGGTGAGATCAGCTGGGGCCAAGAGGAGCACCCTCTTCCTGTGATGAAACCCTTGAGAAGGAACCAGAAGGACAGGATGTGCCTGGGTGAAGGGCGAATCCAACAGAGCCCTAGAACCAGGCGAGCGCACTGTGGCTGCCAGCCCTCATCCCTCACAGTCCCTGCAGCACTGTCACAAGGGCTCCCCTCCCAGCAGCTGGAAGCCAGCAAAGCACTTTCTGCAGTAGCAGAGAAATTGGTGGTCAGGATGAAGCCCTGTACACAGGGTCATTGCAAGGCTTGGGTGCTCAGCTGCATCCAAAGAGTCACCCAGCATACTGGCAGCCACAGCAGGGCTGTCACCCCTTGCCCACATTACCAGGACACAGCTCCTGAAAAAGACTGGAGGGACCATCATATCCAAAACAGCCATTTTTAAACACAATGTGTCTCTTTTTCTTCTTGTCTTTAGAAGACAGTCCTAACTTCCCAGCCTCACTAGGCTAACATCTGGGCTATGCTAACGTGGGGCTGTCTGTGGCTTCAGGACCTTGTACGTCCCCAACAGCTCTAACACCTCCAGTAAAAGAACAAGTCTAACAGTGTTCCAAAAGCCCAGGCACAGCCTCTGTGGGAGCAGTAGAGCAAAGGTCTCCTTTGCCTCCCTTTAACCATGATGCAAGAAGACAGAGCCACAACGTGTTGTGACATTTCAACTGTTAAAAAGCTATAGAAGAAGAATAAAACCCCACCCATTTGCCGAGCTGATTCCTTGTTCTCCAGAGTAGAGACTGGCAAAAGCTGCCAGTCTGGTTAACGAGGCAAAGAAACATAAGACAGCAATTCTAACCACTACATGCAAGGATTAGTGTACCTGTCCCAAAGGGTGAGAGCAGGAGTAGTCTCACCATGTGCTGGCTGACTATAGGCTGAGGAAGTTTTCACAGAATCACTGAATGGTTTGGGTTAAAAGGGGCATTAAAGACCATCTAGTTCCAACCCCCTCTCACAGGCAGGGACACCTTCCACTAGACCAGGTAAATTTGATGGTCATTTGTCTTAGCTGTGATTGCACAAATTAATAAACCAGCCAGGTGGTGGTAGGTCAGTATAAATCTAATTGCTGCTCCTCATGAGGAGCTTCCCAAGGCACCCCCTCACTGTGTGCCCCCCAGTGCTTCACCAAGTAACTCCAGGCCGGAAAGGAGGGGATTTTATTGCCTATCCCCACCCACTGCTGATGTGGGGTCAGTGCTTGAAACTGGACCTGGGGAGGGAAGGCTGGTGGCACTCAGACGATTCAAGGGAGCAAAGTCACACCAATAGCTTCATGGGAGTCACAGAACGAAGGGTTTGTCAGCAAGGAAGTTACCGTGTGTCTGGAAGAGCAGCATTCCTGTAATAGGGTGCCAATTGTCACACATTAATTTTCCATGTGGACTTTACATGGCATGGTGCAGATGCCAGCTGCACTGAGCCCTGTCCTTGCACGTGTCCCCAGACAGGGGCTCCCCACCTCTTCCAGCCAGTGCTGCGTCTGCCTTGCCTAGTAATGCCCTTCAGGGTTCAGTTTCCAGCCAGGTCAGTCCTTTAAGGGGAGAGATCCTGTTGGCAAAGTATTTGTGAACCAGAGAAGAGAAGTTGAAGGCTAGAAATAAAATGAATGTAATGGCATAAAACTGCTGCTTAAATGCTTAAATTCTGTGGCTAAAAAGATGGTAGTTAATATGTTATTGCACCTGTGCAGCACCACTCTTGAGAAAATACACAGAATCAAATTACTGAATACTATCAAATCATGAAACTTCATCCTTCAAGAGATCAGGACGTTTAAAGGAGTGCAAGGGACATTTCATTTTACCTTTGACACTACACCATTTATGCCATTAGCATTAATGAATTGTTGGCACCCTGGCCAGTAATTACTTTTTCAGCTGGAATAATTGCCAGGGAATCCAACTGCTTTTCAAGCATCCTGAAGGAAGATAGATTTGCACACACATTAGTGTGTTCAACAAGATTCCTGTTCCGGCATGAGTCATCAGCAATGCCATCTTTGAGTATTCAAGAAAACAGCACCTGTTTAATCCATTGGTGGATGACGTAGAAAGTACGTCCTTACTAGACATTCACAGCCCTTATTAGACATTCATATTTCAACCTCCGCTTCAGTGAATTGCTCCAGTGTGCAACTTTACCAGCAGCAGAGCTCATTTGCTAAGAGTGTTCCAGGCTGGCAGCTGAGGCAGACCACTTTACCAGTTTTAACCGGCACATTAAGACAAAGATAATGCTGCCATAGTCTGGTATCAAAAAAACCCAATGAATACATAAGATGAATATTAATATCCACTCATCATATTTGTTGTTCGTGGCAGTGGTTACGACTCTCAAAATGGAATAGAAATTCAGTGTTTCAGGAATCATATCTAAGTGGGCTCTCAAGAAACTTGGCTCTGCTCTTGTCACTGACCCCCAGCCCCTGGCAACTGGATTTAATGTGTTTAGATGGCTTTATTTTTTCCTGATTTCTGCAAGAAAAGTCTTCCTTCCCATATAGCTGGAGCTGATGATGAAGGTCCCAGGCAACTTTGACATGGAGAAATTGCCTCAAGTCATGCCAGGAGAGGTTTAGATTGGATATAGGAAAAAATTTTTTCACTGAAAAGGGTTGTAAAGCCCTGGAACAGGCTGCCCAGGGAAGTGGAGAAGTCAGCATACCTGGAGGTGTTCAAAAAACACGTGGATGTGGCATGTGAGGGCCTGATTTGGTGGTGAACATGTGGTGGTGGCGGCATGACAGTTTGAATTGATGATCTTGGAGGTCTTTTCCAACCTTAACAAGTCTTTCTATGGTTCTATGTCATGCTCTTACCTACTCATCCCAAAAGAATGTGGACCAGGATTTCTCACTCACTAAGAAACAACTTGGTTGTGGGGATAAAAATATTCTGGCAAGGAGCTCTCTCCTTATCTCAGGATAATGTGTGATAATTAATACACTTTCACAGATAGGCCCTCACTCTACTACACCAACCAAAAAGTCACTGGTTTCAGCAAGTCAAGAGATCAGGCTACAGATACCCTGGGCTATATGAAATCAAAATTTTACAACAGGAATATCCCCAATAAAAAGTTTCTTAACTTACCAGTGACATATATGCAAACAAAATCCCCCCAAATGTGGTCTTTAATCAGTCTGCCCTGTTTCTTCAAACCTGGCATGTTACAAATACACCTGATAGGTTTGATACACTGACAAATGGCTGGTGCTTGTGTGTCTTTTAGGCCCCAAGCAATCATCTGGGAAACCACAAGATTTTAATGAGCCTGCCCCAGAGATTTTGGTTTTATGGAAACAGATTAAAAGAATTTTACATAACAACTTAATCATGCAGTATAATGAGAAAATAAAAAATAATGCCATACAGATAAGACATGGGAAATTCCAGCCCCAGTGTTATGAAATGTATGGAAACGATAATCAGGTGGAGACAGAATGAAAATGAAAACAAATGTGAAAGAAGAAGGGCAGATATTTAAAAGAGGGATTATAAAATTATTAAATCCTTGGGCAGTTACATATAAGAGCAAAATCCCTAATGTAATGTTTTTCAATAAAGTTTTTGTCATCTTTATTTTTTAACTTTTGCATGAACACAGAGGGAAAGGTTAAGGAGAACAGCTGGGTTCAAGATCTCTGCATTGTCTTAAGGACGACTTTAAACTGTCTGTGTCTCAATACGAGGCATGCCAAAATTACATTCACTGGTTATGTGGTAAACCTCATTAAGAGGGTCACCTGACTCTAGATTGCAGGGCAAAAAAAGTTGCAAATAAAGACGAAAATGAAGGTGAGCTGGGGCCTTGAGAAAGACACACTCTTCTTATCACGCATCCCAAGACCAAACAGAGAAATAAATCAAGCATAGACTGCACACCCCACCATTGGGATCTGGACTTCCAAACCCTGTCAGTTTTGTGGGTGAAGATCAGTTTTGAGGCACATAGTGTTGAAGACAGTATGGGACTCCAAGCAGAGTCATTGATGTAGGGCTCAAATCTGCTGAATGCTGCCTTTGAAAGGCCATGTGAAGCTGCTCCTAGGGGTTTGCTGCAGTTCCTGTGTCACGCCTGAAAGCCAGACAAGGATTTTTCAGATACTTTGGAAGATTTCAAATGGCACCTAAATGCACTTGATTGCCCAAACTGCAGTCTTAACCTGCAAGTTCAATCCCACCTGAAGAGCCTAGGCATTGCATTATCCCTACAATTTTCCCCATATCAGGTGATCCAAAGCTATAAAACCCACAGATTCATGAGACACTCTGATAGAGCTCTGCATGACACAATCCCTCGGGAAATACAACTGCAACAGATCAAGTTATGCCAGCACTGTATGTATGCATAGAAAGAGGCAACATCAAGTCCTAAATCCCTTAGTGAAGAGACCCAAACTCAGGTGTGGTGGTGCATCCCCCTGCCTTTTCCAGGCCACACTGCCATCTGAGGAATGCTCGTTAGGCCTCGGCCTTGACAAATAGCACCTGGGCTCAGCTCTTCTTGAGCTTATTAGAAACAGACTACTCCCAGGAACTGCTGCTGTCTAACGAGCTCCTGTTTTCTTTATGAACAGCCTTGGAAATTATTTTTCTCCCCTGAATAGCAGAATGTCCCTGTTCTCATACTTTCAAAGGAAGTGCCGACCCAAACTGTGGCCAGGATGGAAACACTGTTATGACTAAAGCCCACTCTCTTGCCTCCCTATGAACAGCGGTCCAAGATGGGGCCCTTTGAACTCTCCTGGACCGCAGTGAGCCTGCGACCAGCATCTCCCTCTGAGGGGGACCCCTNCTTTACTCAGAGAATCGCTGGATGACAACAAATCCTAGGCCAACACCCCTGCTCCTCAGGGCCCAACCCTTGGCCCGCTGGGGAGAAGCAAAGGCATCCAGTATTGAGTATTTCCCTACCTTCAAGGGGAATTTTTCACTTGCTTGCACAGACTCTTGCTGTCTGTGTGCATGCATGTGCACATATGCTATACCAAATCTGGGAGAAATGCTGCTTTCTTGGATGATTAAGTACCTTAGATATCTAAGTTAGGCCTGTAAGTAAGATTAAGTCATAAGTTACACGCTAAGTTAAATGCCGCTAAGGGTTGTTCTTTNAGCAGAATGTCCCTGTTCTCATACTTTCAAAGGAAGTGCCGACCCAAACTGTGGCCAGGATGGAAACACTGTTATGACTAAAGCCCACTCTCTTGCTGCCCTGTAAACAGCGGTCCTAAATGAGACCCTTGTAGCTCTCCTGGGCTCCAGCAGGCTGCAAGCAGCAACCTCCTCTGAGCGGGGAGCAAACTCTCAAGTTTGCTTTACTCAGAGAATCGCTGGATGACAACAAATCCTAGGCCAACACCCCTGCTCCTCAGGGCCCAACCCTTGGCCCGCTGGGGAGAAGCAAAGGCATCCAGTATTGAGTATTTCCCTACCTTCAAGGGGAATTTTTCACTTGCTTGCACAGACTCTTGCTGTCTGTGTGCATGCATGTGCACATATGCTATACCAAATCTGGGAGAAATGCTGCTTTCTTGGATGATTAAGTACCTTAGATATCTAAGTTAGGCCTGTAAGTAAGATTAAGTCATAAGTTACACGCTAAGTTAAATGCCGCTAAGGGTTGTTCTTTTGTTAAATTGCTAAGTTTAACTTGGAAGTTATAAGTTAGGTTACATGCTGTTAAGAGGTATTCCTCTGTTAAATTGTTCAGGTTAAATTATAAGTTAAGTTTAAGATATAAGTTAAGGTCAAGTTATGAGTTAAGCTTAAGTACTGTAAAGGTTGAGTGCTGTTAAGCCTTTAGGCCATATGCCTTTTTATCCTTGCCCTCACTGTCCTCTTGTCACAGGCACCTAAGCACACACACATACACACACACATATAGATAGTTCTCAGCTCATTTCTGTTTTGATTGGCTGGTTTTTGTTTGGTTTTGTCATTGCTCATTTTTCCTTGGTGTGCTTTAACTATCCAGTTAGTAGTAGAGTGAATCTTGCCAATGAATTTTGTCGTGCTGTCGCTTAATATTAAACCTGTTTTTTACTGATACCTTTGCTGGTGATTTTTTAAGTGATTTCAAACACTCATTCGTAACAACAAATGAGCTAAGTGACTTCCTCGTGGTCTATTGGACAGCATAAGTACCCTTCCAAAAGTGACCCTGCAAAGGACCTGCTGCTTGTACATGCATCACTCATTCCCCATGACAATCCCACCGTGGTGAAAACCCCATGTGGTAAGGTTGGAGACAGTTGAAGTCTCACCAACTGAAAGCAAAGCGCAAGTGGGGCAAGACACAGCATCATGTGGGGGTAGCTCCAGCTACTCTGATCTCTTGTTAAACCACCCGTTGCTAAGGGAAGAGCTTTTGTGCTTCACGTGGGTTTGCACCCATCAAGACCTGCAATTTATGAGGCGGAAAATTGCTGTGGGAATACACGTCTTGACCTGCCTTTTGTCTGTGCCAAGGAATAGATTTTTCCTGCCATACTGGCCTGTCAGAGAGGAATTGTTCTTTGGTATGGAGCTGGGGAAGCAGAAAGCTATTGCCCTCTCCCTATGCATCCAAGAGGCTCCTAGTGCCAGAAAAAGAAGCTGTAGCCATGTGAAGCAAAGCTATGGTGCAACATAAGTTGATGCTGCTGACAGAAATGTATTCCAAGGATTAACTCTGATCTGGCAGGCTTTGTTCTGGATCAGACCCAGCACAGACTGTACTGTGCTGTCTCTAGGTCAAATCAGGTGTCATCTGACTGCACTAAGCTCTTATAGTATCTCACCATGGCAGTTAAGCCAAGATCACATCTTCCCTCTCCTGTATTGTCCCCTCTGTGTGTTCTCCTCCTTCTCCTTCTATTTCCTCCTCCTTCTTCTCCCTTGTGCCACTGCCATTGCTCTTGTGCTCCCCTGGAAAGGCATTTCATAGAGCAGATCTAACAGTCACTCAGCAATGAAATGGGAAATGTGGTCAGGCCATGCAGCCATGCTGGCAGGGACAGAGAGGACAAGGCTGCAGCTGTCCCCATTTAGCTTGGCTGACACTGGCAGGGAACCACACACCAACTTGGTGCATGTGCTCAGTCAGGCACATATAAAAACATATCTGTTGCCTAAAGTCTGTGTTTTGAATCTTGGCTAATTGAATTTAAATGTATTCAGGATTCAAACCCTGTTTTGATTCAAATCTGTGTTGTAACATGACCCAGAAGCACACAGACCTGGTACAGAGGGTTAGGGAAGCACAACCCCTTCCTTCAGTCATGCAGTCCATGGCTTTTTTTTGCTGGGACCTCTTGCAGGATTTCAGGTTCATATTCAGGGATGTGGGCACGCCTCCATCATGGACTGAACAACTCAGTGAACCTCCTGCAAAGGAAGCTAAAAAATTAATTCCTCATCACATGGGACTGAACTGACATCACTCAGTACTTGGAAACTTGAATATGCCATAGGTCTCTTATGACATCCCCATTCCAGGAATGATCTGGTGACTCCCATTTCTCAGACCTTCCTTTGCCCCAGGCTGTCCAGAGTTTGGCTTTCTATGCATTCAAAGCTAAGAGCATGACACTTGATCTTGTCACCAACAACACCCTGTGCCTGGGCTGACATTCACGCTGACAGGGCAAAGGTTCTTTCTTCTCCTTTTGCTCTGCACTATGGGCCCATCATGTCATGGCCAAAGAAAACCGCTTGCTCCTCTTATGGACTGCACACAGAGGTTCCAGGAGGGGGATGAAAAAAATCTCCATAAACCAAAGCCAGGATTAAAACAGAGTGATCCTGGACAATAGGCCAGTGCCTGCTTACCCAAAATGCCTTTGGCCCCAAAGGAAATGGCTGTCTAATTAATGTCAACAGAATTAGCATGTGCATGGTTTGTATGTGGTCTCTGCCAAGGTTGCAGTTGGCAAGAGCAGACTTTGCCAAGAGCAGCCTGCTGGCAAAGCCTCATATTTTCCACTGCCTAGAAGCATATCTCTCCTCATTTCAGATACTTTCCTCCACCTGTGGTCTGCTCCTGCCAGTTCAAAAGCCCCCACCCAGGGGCCACATTAACCCCTTCAGAGTCAGCCTCTGTATCCACTAGGAAAGAGAGCTGAGTCCCTTATGCAATATTTAACCAGCACTCTAAGCCAGGGATGGGTTTTGTCCCCATTTCAGCCTGGAGCATGGATGCAAGACACCGCTAGCCCAGAACTTTAACAAGACATCAGCAAGATGAATCATTACTACCAAGTTATGTGATTACTTAACATTTCATATACATAACTGGATGAAATGAGCTCTCTCTTCTGTCTTCTTTCTCCTTTGTCCAATCTCCCCAATTATCTTCATCTACTGAAGCCAAGATCCTTTCAATACCTCCAGCTTGCCAGGGAGAGCTGTCCCAGCTTGCTATTTGAATTATAACACACCCTTTTAAAAAGTCTCTGGCTCAGAATTCATCTAAGTGAGAATATCCCTTAAGAGCATAGCAAGGAAAGCACAGTTGGATGAGTAATTGATTCCATTCAGATTGAAATGGAAAAATCTAGATGGGTCCTACTCTTAGTTTTCTCCTTGTGTACTTGCACAGACTGCAGCAGGTCTGTGGTCAGGGCTCAGAGATGAATTGAAGGCTCTGGGCTAACATCGCTGCTGAGGTCGGCTGGCTCAGGGACCACCACCTGGGATTTACAAGCAGCTGTTCTCTTACTGTTATCAGAGGGTTGGGAGACAGAATCCCAGGGCTGCACAGGTGGAAAGGACATTGGGGTTGGAACCAGATGATCTTTAAAGTCTCTTTCAGTCCAAAAAATTCCATGATTCTGCGATGGGAGAGAGACTGTTTACAAGATCACGAAGTAAAAGGAAAACGGGGACTGGCTTCAAACTGAAAGAGGGAAGGTTTAGATCAGATATTAAGAGAAAATTCTTTATTGTGAGGGTGGTGAGACACTGGAGCAGGTTGCTCAGAGAAGTTATGGATGTCCCATTTCTCAAGTGTTTAAGGCCAGGTTGGACGGGGGTCTGAGCAACCTGGTCTAGTGGAAGATGTCCCTGCTCACAGCAGGGGGATTGGACCAAGATGATCTTTAAGGTACCTTCCAACCCAAACCATTCTATGATTCTCTGATTCTTCTTCTTGGAGCCTTATCTGAAGGGCTGTGTTGTGGTGGGGTGATGCTCAGATGCTCAGAACTTGACTGTAAACTGTAAGGTTGAAATTAGCCCCAAGACACAGCACAATTTTTGGAAAGGAGGGGAAATTCCTGACATTTGAGGGAAAACCACTGGGAGCCAGGTGCCTCCCAGGGGAGGAAACAGAAGGATCTCAGCACAGCAAGGAAGTTGAGATCTCCAGATTTTCATTCAGGAGAGGAATTGTAGTGGTGCAATTTTTCACAACAAAGATGAGCGGAGGTAAGCTGCATCCCTCTGTGCCTCTGTGCAGCACTGAGTAACAAACAGCAAGGATGGCCACATGATATGGAGCAGCTGTTTCTTGTCCTGCCTCGACCTAGCTGGGGCTGTAGGATCTCTGACAAATTTTTCACTAGGTGCACATGCAACACCTGCCATGGAGGAACCTGGAGCCCAGCAAGCTTGTCAATCTACTAAGAAGACTAAAAAATTTAGCAGATATAATCTCAAAGAACGCAGAGCAGAAAAAGAAGCCTCTGCCAGGGCAGGAACCTTTTCTTCTTCAGCAAAACCAACCAATTTCAGTTTGCTTCATGTGTGGGGAGGAAGGACTGTACAAGATCATGCAACACAGAAGCAAGTGTCAGCTTAGCCATGTCTAAACCAGACAGGCTTTCTTGTCCTTCTGACATGACTATCTGCAGCTGTCCTAGCAATATGTCTGTTTTTTCTCTGCAGATGTTTGAATACTGGACATAGATGGACAGAGGATGTAAATGGTGTCAGCTCTGAATGCACAGTGTTCACCAACAGCCACATTACAAGAGTTGGATGCTCACAGTACTGCTGCCCTCCCACCACTGGGGGCAAGTATGATGCCTTCCTTTTTCCATAGGAGGGACAACAAGCACATGGAAACAAAGATTTGTGGTCCCTATAATACCTACTAACAAGGTTTGAAGAAAACACGAGGTTTGTTAAGAGTTTTACAGAAAGAATTGTGGCACCTGTCGTGGCACCATCCCCAATGTAATCCTTCATGACATCACCCTTCTAGAAGCAGCACAACCCAAGGTGTCTTTCCATATGTTCAGGCTGGTGCAGCTGAAAGTGGGAAATAGGTTCAGGACTTCCTGAGGCAAGGGAGGAGGGCTTTTCCCCAAACATTGATTCTCAATGGATTTCCATCTCTGTTTCTTAATGTGCTTTTTGTGCACTCTTGATTCCCACCAGTCATCCACCCCGGGGCAATCACTTGAGTGTTGCCACTCTATTAAATGTGAATTGAATTAGGCAGGAGGCAATTACCTGTGTTGGAACTTTCCCAGGGTACCAGAGCTGAGATCCTCAGCAATATCTGATGAGATATTTACAGACCACAAGTAATGCAGTCATGATTTAAAATTATGGTGTTTCCCACACTGCTCCTTAATATGCTTTTGGGACACTGGGCTTCAGAGTAAGTCAGAGAAAGGAGTTGAATCACACCTCTATCAAAAAGCAATAGAGTTTTCATTTGAGATCTCTTTGAGTGCAGATCTGCTGCTACAGCTTTTTTATTCTCAGGTGGCTGGAAAACAGTCCTTTGACATGAGCCATGTTTTGTGTGCACATTGAGCACTGACATTGCTGAGTCCGTGGGAAGGGTCCATCATCAGTGCAGGTACTGGTGATGGATATTCCTGCCCTAATCTGACCTGACTGTGATATCTTACCATACTCACAGAATCACAGAAAATTCTGAGTTGTAAGGGACCCACAAAGGTCATCAAGTCCAACTCCTATTGTTAATGTCAGACTGATTATGCGCCAACGATGTGCTCCCATTGCAAACTGCGAAAACCACATATTGGGCTGTGTTAGGACTTTGTGGCAAGCAGAGCAAGGGAGTTACGATCTCCACTGCTGGATCCCCAGTTCAACAGGGCTATCAAGAAACTGGAGAAGGAGCAGAGGAGGCTACCAAGACCAGGAGACAGAGCACATGTCCTAAAAGTCTAGGTAGCTGGAATTGGTTAGTCTGGTGAAGAGGAGTCCGAAGGGGAGATCTAATGGGAGCCAACCAATAGTTGAACTACAGTGGTGGAGCTGTTCTCAGCACGGGCAGGTGATATAAGAAGGAGTAACAAAATGAACTCTGGGAGGTCCACAATGCACTTGAGAAAAAACTTTTTAGCTGATGTTGCAAAAGCATAACTAGAGGTCCAACACCAGATGCACAAATAGTCAATGACCTATTGGTCAAGTCGCATTCAAAAGATCCAGTGGGATTCACAAATCACACGATTTTTTGAATGCAGCACGTCAGGGTTTTTTGGTTTGCTGGTGATAATGCAGTACCAGCAGAGTAGTTACATATAGCACCAACAATACATTTGCAATCACAAGCTTAATATCCCATGTCAAAACTCACATAGCTGAGGACACAAGGCTTACCTAAATGTGTCCCTTCCAGGGAGGGTGAAGAGAACAAACCTGTCAACCTGTCCCTGCAATTTCATGTCCAATTCTCATCCCCTGGTTAGATGCAACATTGGGGTACTTTTTACACCTTGTTAACCATTATTGTTAATGCAAAGGGCTGTGGTTGGGGCTGTGATCAAATCTTCCATTCTTTGTGGGCACATTGTACAGAATATTTCTTGATAGGAGGTGTACTTGGCGTTTGTGGGTATGGGGCAGAAGAACGAGACAACGCAGCCTATGCCTCTCTCCATGATCCCCTTCATCAATGACATGGTGACACAAACCACAAGACCTCCCTCTGCTTTCTGTGCTTCCACCTGTGGGCTCCATGGCATATTGAGCTTTGCATTTTCTACACTATTTTACACTTATAACAGCTGGGATGGAGGACCAGCTCTGGGTCTGGTCACCAGAGTTATCTCCATACTCAGAGCTTTCTGGGACACAGGTAAATCAAAACCATGTAAAGTGGCCAGCCCTGTAAAGTGTTTGGGATAGACCAGATAGAGCAGGTGGTTGAAGTGCAGATCTCTGAAGATGTCTTCAGACAAAGCTTCTGGCATACAGTCTTCCCATCAGCTTTGCCAACTTTTTGTGTGGGCACAGAGGGGCTCAGTGAATTATTGTAGTTGAAAAATAAACCAGAAAATTATGATCTGTTTCAGGAAGATACATCCTAGAAGTTCCTATGCCAGCCTGGGAGCTGTGATGAGTGGTCAGTGGCAGATAGTCTCTGATTTGCCACCACTACCAACAAAATGTGTACAGAACCACTAGTAATCTAAGAAAACCTCTGCTTCACAGTAATTTATGTTTTGGGACTAACACAGCTTGATGGCTTCCTGAGTGAGGCAGACTCATGCCCATGTTGCATACGAATGAAAGACTGCAGCCCGCAAAACCCAGGTCGGGGACCAGTCGCAGCCAAATCCTCCTTGACTTACTGGTTGTCAGTCCGAGTTCAGAGCTTGTTATGAGCCCCATGTCTGAGTGCATGTAGGAGAACAAAAGTCCCACCTCACCTTATGATAACAATTCAGTGTAAGTAATTTCACAGGCAGCAGACTGCCTCCTAATCAAGTCAGTTATGAAAGAGCTTGTTTGTGGGGAGAGGAGGCAAGATTTGAATCTGAATGGAACTTCACGGTGAGTTTCGGTACAAAAGGAAGATAAATATTGAAATGTGCATTTGCTTCCACGAAGAAAAATTTAAGGCTGCGTAGTTTCTCTAAGAAAAGCATGACAGGACAGGTAGAGAAAGGGGTCCTGGGCTGGCTGTGTGCTGCGCAGTAAGAGAGGTGATTCAGGCCATCTGTAGGATGACTAGTACAAAATGTGCTTTTCTCCTTCTCATCTCTTCTTCCAGCACACTAAGCTCTTCTGGTTGGTTTGCTGTCAGATACAAATTCTTTGTTTAGTTTTGTTTAGCTTGATTGACATTGCAGTTCTTGAGAATCAATTGTCAGTGGGTGTGATAATGCTCTCTCCTGCTCATGATATTGCTGTACTCCAGGAAACAGAAGGGTTATAACCTGTATGTCATTCACCTGCATGGATCACACTGGTGGCAGGTAATGGAGAAGGCATTTCCCAAAAAAGGAGGCTTTTCCAGAGAAGTTCTTTGCAGTGCAGCAGCACAATGGGGAGAGCCTCTGCGTTCCCCTATGAAGGCTGTGCTGTGAGTCTTACAGTAACGTGCAGTGACTCTGCTCCCTCTGGAATATCATCAAGGTACAAAATGTGTGTTTCTGGTCTGACATTCTTCTTCAGTTTAAGCCAGTTTCTCTTCTTTTTCCCTCCTTTTGAATAATAGCACTGCCTAACCCAGGAACAGTGGATAATTTTTAAGTGTTGTAGGTTCGTGGCCAAAGAGTTGGTTACAAATATCTATACAGATGGGACAGACTGAGAATACACAATCATTGCAGCTCACCACAATTTCCTAAATTGTAATATGTTGGTTGCTTCTGTTCACATGCACATAGTCGAGAATGTACCAAAAGAGAAGGGAAAATCAGCAAATCCAAATTCTCATCATGTGCTACATCTGCTACCAGACCAAAAGCATAAGCCAACAGCAGCAAAGCTGCACAATGCAGTGTTAAAAACAGCTCTAGAAATGTTTTTTCCGAGCTGGATTCCCAAGGAAGAAGTGTCTGAGCAGAGCAGGAGGAACTAAGGTCAATGGTGAGCAAATGGTGCCTCACAAGTTCAGCAAAGCCTTTGCATGGCAGCACCTGTTCTGACTGCACTTTCAAGGAACTTGACGAGGATCAAGCCGAGGACTCAGCAAAAAGCTGGAAGGATTAATCAAACACTGGGTTGACGGGGTGCTATATCACCAGGATGTGTGAGTACTTCCTTCAATTGGTCAAGTCCTGTATGGGATTCCATAAGTGGTAACCACAAATGGTTTGGGTCCCAACCCCGGTAATCCAGGTATCCTGTATTGCCTGCTGGTTTTCATATGTGTGCTTCTATCTTTTATCCCATGCTCCTCATCCTTGAGGGAATTTTCCTTGTCCCTCATCTTCTGACACCCCCTCTGTGTTCAAACCATCATTTTTCAGGCAGATCCTTAGGGTCTCACTTCCTTCTTCTGCCCCCTGGTTCTTCATCCAGCTGTTGCTCTTGTCTGGCATCGACTATAACCACTATGAACTAGGCATGTGTCCTCAAGTGAGGCACAGGGGAGTCCATATCCACAATTAGGTCACTTTTCTCTATTACGGCAACAAAGAGGAGGAGGTGGGGAAGCAATACATAAACAATATTAAACTATTGTAGGAAAACAGGCTCTGGAGGAATCCCAAAGCCTCCTTGGTCATAGAGCCAACATCTGATGATACAGTCAGTCACTGTTTTTGTTTAACTTGCTTTTCAGCCAAATATGGCTTTCTTAGGAAATGGCAAACCTTTGCAAAATGCTTAACTACTCCCACATCTCTGGGATGTGGGATCTCAGTGCAGAGGGAGCCGGGTGATGTTCTCCAGGGACAGTCATTTTGGGAAACCATAATCTCCTGCTGGCTTGCAGGTCAGGCCCTTATAGCCCCCGCCAAAACCATGCAGGGAGGAGAAGCCCTGCCTCAAACACCAACAAGGCTGGAAGACACAACATGAGTCATCTCACAGCTGTCTCTAATCCAGAGTCTGTATGTCACATCTATTTTCTATGAGACACTGGAACCATAGCAACTGATAGATAAAAGATGCTGAGAGCCAGAGATAGACCTGCTCTTATAGGAAAGGCAAAGGATAAGAAGAGAGATCAGGTAAGAAAAAACAGAAAAAAATGGAAGGTGAAGGGGAGGATAGTGCTGAGGAATATATTTAACACAGGCAGCTCAGTGTGCAAGCTGCAGGTTGAGCTCTGGAGAGTAGGAGCCAGAGGGTGACCCTCAAGCAAGAGGATGTGAACTGCTAGTCCTTTGCATAACAAAGGGCTCAGGGATCTGCAGCCTGGGCAGGGGACTGGGCATTCAGAGACACAGCAGGAGCCAATGATTCCAGGCCTTTCCCACACTTAGACTGTGAGGGTATAAAACAGTTTCCTTTGCTCTGGGTCCNGGGACCTACAACAAGCATCAACTTGCTCATGGTGCGCTCAACTCCTGCATCCAGATTGTTGATAAATATATTGAACTGGTCCTGGAATTGACCCCTGAGAAAAACCACTGGTGACTGGTTGCCAGCCAGATGTGGCCCGATTCATTACCACCCTTTGAGCCCTTTCTTTAGACAGTTCTTCACCCAGCACACCATGAACCTGCTCACCCCGCAGCTGGACACTTGTGAGGGACAGTATCAAAAGCCCTCCTAAAATCCAGAAAAACTACATCCACTTGGTTGGTAACATTATCATAGAAGGGTATCAAATTAGTTAAACAGGACATNCTGTTATTGCAGCACAATTAAATTATTTTAAGGATCAAGATGTCTGAAACTCTGCTTCTGTGGGAAACCTGGGGTCAAGCCTATAAGGAAACCCAGCCTGACTGTGTGAATCTGGGGCATGTAGCTGAGAAGGGGCCTCAGCTCAGGGAGTACAAGTGTGATGGCCGGATTGGCTCCTGGACGGCTGGGCAGGGAAGTTTCCTTAACAGTTGTTGTCACCTTACATCAGAAATACAGAATAGACTATTTTTATTGGAAGGGACCTACAACAAGCATCAACTTGCTCATGGTGCGCTCAACTCCTGCATCCAGATTGTTGATAAATATACTGAACAGAACAGGCTCTGGAATTGAACCGCAAGGACTACCAATGGTATTCCTCAACTGGTGCCAGTTGCCAGCCAGATAGATGTAGTGCCATTCACTAGAATGCTTTGAGCTCTCTCCTTTGGCCAGTTCTTCACTCAGAGCACCATGAACCTGCTTATCCCACAGTTGGGCAACTTGTCCAGAAGGATGCCCTGAGGGACAGTATCAAAAGCCTTACTAAAATCCAGAAAGAATGTGACCAGCAGGACCAGGGCAGTGATTGTCCCCCTGTACTCAGCACTGGTGAGGCCATGCCTTGAACCCTGTGCCCAGTTTTGGGCCCCTCACTATGACAAGGACATTGAGGTGCCGGAGCACGTCCAGAGAAGGTCAATGGAGCTGGTGAAGGCTCTGGAGCACAAGCCTTATGAGGAGCAGCTGAGAGAGCTGGGGTTGTTTAGTGTGAAGAAAAGGAGGCTCAGAGGGGACTTTATTGCTCTCTACAAGTATCTGAAAGGAGATTGTAGTGAGGTGGGGGTTGGTCTCTTTCCTCTGGTAACNCTGAGAAAAACCACTGGTGACTGGTTGCCAGCCAGATGTGGCCCGATTCATTACCACCCTTTGAGCCCTTTCTTTAGACAGTTCTTCACCCAGCACACCATGAACCTGCTCACCCCGCAGCTGGACACTTGTGAGGGACAGTATCAAAAGCCCTCCTAAAATCCAGAAAAACTACATCCACTTGGTTGGTAACATTATCATAGAAGGGTATCAAATTAGTTAAACAGGACATTCCCTTGGTGAACCCCTGTAGACTGTGCCTGATGATTACATTTTTCTTTAAAATCCTCACTGAACCATGGCTGCAGTAACTAACTATAGGCATTGTTGCCTTCCCCCTTCCAGACCATAGATGTTTCTTGTTCCAGACTTAAAAAGCCTTGTGGCCAAATTACCCTTTGAGCTGTGGGCTTGTGGGATACACCTGAGTGTGTTGCAAAATCCCTAGAGCAGGAAATCACAGGTTTCATGCCTTGGGCAGAAAGACTGAACACCCTGAAGTTCCATCCCAGAATGGGAAAAGAAGTGTAGAATAAAAAAACCACTCCCCCCATAAAAGTACTTTCCTGTTATAAATGCAGCTGAGAAATAGAAGTGGTTTATGCTCCTGGCTTTTATATCCTGGCAACTGCAGTACTACAATACTTACCATGCATTATTGTAAATAGAATCTAAATTAAAGGTTTACATTACCCCAGCTGCACTCACACCATTAGGAGAACAAGCCCAGGAGAGCAGCCCATCAACTCTGCAGCTCCAAGCCCCTCAGATGAGCATCGCAGCAGGGTTGGATAAAGAACCAGCAGGAAGAAAATCACCTTCCTTCCCCAGTCTGGGGCTTTGAGTTCACTTTAACCTCCCCAAAGAGCTGGCCCCTTCCCGGCAGGATCTCTGCAGCGCCCTTATGACTTGATTGTGTTTGCCTCATATCTGGAGAGCATCCATGTGATTCACCCACAGTTCCTCCGGGGCCTTTCAGCTTCGATCCTTGTCCTCATTGCTCATTTTTGTTTTCTCACAAGAGAGAAAATAACAAAGATGACTGACAACACGCAAGATGAGGAATCTACTCCATGGTCACCAAGTGCCAAGGGTACAGGCCCAGGCATTTAACAGGACTGGCTAGTGGGCAGCGGGTGCAATGCTGTGCTGGGATCTTACACCACCCAGCTTCCATGAGCCAACTTTGCTCCCTGGAACAGCACACATTTTCCCTCAAAACCAGAGAAACCAACATAATTGCCTTCCTAGAAATGAGTAACAGCACAGAATGACAGACATTTTATCAATTGACTTACAGCAATGAGTCAAGGTTTGGTGTTTAGGCCTGGTTTGCCCAATGACACCCTGAAACAGCCAGAAGGCTTTAGCCTCTTTTCCCCTTTTCCTTTTTTTTTTTAATTGATATATTTCCACACATGGGAAAATAAGCAAGAACTGAGCTTCAGCAGTCAGCAGCTGAATGTGGAGGGGACTGTGTCTAACCAGAAGAGAGTTTTATGCAGAACAGCCTGCTTAGCCAAAACAGGCCTTCCTCTCTGAAAAGCACAGTCACCTTTGTGCTGATCCATTTTAAACAAGTTTTCAAAACAAAGATTGTCTTCTGAGTTAAAAAGAAATTGAAAATTATTTACATATATATCTATCTCAACTCTAGGATCCTGTTATCACAGGTGACTGCTTCCCTTTCTTCAGTCCTTGGAGACTGTCATAGTTTAACTGTCATGCTCACTAATGTCCCCTCAACAAGGTCAATAATACTATTTCATTTCTCTATCCAGCCAGAGACATTTATAGAATGTGTAGGAATTCTTCACTCCTGCTGTATTGGCCCTTCTCCCATTTTTGCCCATAATGGGCTGAGGTTCAAAGGTATCAGGGGAGAAGAGAGATGCAGGCAATGCATGCGCTCCCCCTCCTGCACACCCCTACTGCAGGATCACATAGCCCTGGTCTCCTGGGGAAACCAGACAGAAGTGGATAATCATCTCACTCTGTGTCTCCAAGAGTAAAATTATCCCCTGCAGGAGAGAAGACTTCTTGTGTGGGTAGATTTCCCTGCCTGCAGAGCACACGTATGCTAAAAAACAAACGAAGAGTACCACGTGAGCTCTGGATCCAAGGCAGAGATGAAGCTTGTTTTGAAGATGAGAGCTTGTTTGCACACAGATCACTCTGGAAGATTTTTCCTGGGTTTCCTTTGAAGAGGCTAAACAAAACCTCATAGGAAAAAATAGTGAGAATTTTCTGCTTATCTATCTGGTGTACAGCTGATGAGACAGGGTACAGCCAAGAGCTAATCTGCAACACAAACTTTCCCCCAGAGACACCACTCTGTCCCCTTTATGGGATATCTGTGATGCCAGAAGGGAGAAAAATAGGAGACCAAAGCTAGCAGCAAGGACATACACCATGACAGAAGACCCACACACATTTTTCAGTCATTTCCTTGTTCATGCTTCCTCCTGTCTTTGAAGTGCAGTTTCTAAGGGATGTGCTTCATGATGCTCCCAAATATGCACAAAGGAAAGAGAGTAAGGAAGTAAAAAGAGATGGAACGTGTTACAGGAGAAGCCTCTGCCTGAGCATTGTCACACCTTTCAAGGAGTTGCACACACATCACCTGAGACTTTTAACTGCTGGGACTAGAGTCCCACTCCATTGAGACATATATATGCAAAAAGGGTTAAAGATAAAAAGAAATATGCCTAGTGGTGCCAACTGACACCACTTGAAATGCAGATACATGATAAACAGACTGGGGACAAAGTCTTAATTAAAGTATTTTTCTGAAAATCAAAACTGAACCCAAAAGGGGGGGGGGGGGGNNNGGGGGGGGGGGCATACGCTGTCTCATTGTGTTCTTATTTTGCTGTCCAAGTTCTAGGAAAAGAAAATTGGATACACCATTCTCATATCAAACGAGTAGTGCATAGCCAGACCAGTTGTTTGATGACAGAATCTTGAAAACCAACAAAGAATGAAATGGGATCTTACTCTACTCCGGATGCTGTCAATTCTGGTGACAACTACAGCATGGCTAAGTAGAAAACTAAAAAGAAAGAATGATCCAAAGTGGTGGAAAAGTGATAAATTTGAAAAGAAAATATCTACAAAGGGTATACAGGATTCAAGTTCCAAATTGCTGAGGAATCTAAAGAAGGGACCCTTATTTTTTGTTGTGAATCAGATAAGGCATATGATCCTACTGTGACAGAGGTAGTAAAAAAAATTAGGCCTTATTGTTCCAGTCATACTAGTTGTTGTTAATTTCAGGTGTTATGTGGAAATTAACAGTGAATTTGGCAGAATACAAACTACTTCACCTTGTTAAAAAATTGACTCGATACCATCTACAGTCCCTCTCCCCACCGCGATGAATCCAACTTCCACTCTGCTAATAAGAGAGGAGTTGATCCCCTAAATATCTGAATTATGCTCTTAAACACATAGGGACAATAGGGATTACTTAATCCTTCATGGTCACTGAAACAGGTAGAACTGATGAGACAAGTTGGTGTTTCTACAGTCAAACTGACCTGTTCACTGTTCCTACACACATCCTATGTGGGATGGTGAGCATGGCTGTAGGAGCAAACCTGTGCCCCCTCGAGATGAACAAAAAGAGATGCAGCTGGTACTGTAGGGACAGGATTGAGACTCCTAAATAGTATATATGCTGATGTACTTGTGCACAAATTGAACGTAACAAGTGACTCAAGGAATTTGGAACACCCAATGTGGTCCTCTCTGTCAGCATTAGGGACTAACCAACAGTTTGTGTCCCATACACAACCTCAGTGGGAAAAATCAGGGAAAGAGGCCAGCAGTCGTCTGCAGATAAACTGCTTTTGCTGTTGCTGAGCTCTATCAATAGTCCAAGGCAACGTTTCACTTGGCTTTAGCTGCATCCAAGCTCAACTCATTACTGATAGTCACCTTGTACATAAAATCATGCAGAATAATCACACAATTTGAAAGGTTTCATGAACTGTGTTCAGCATGTGAGCATGAATGCTTAATAAAAACCAAGGGAGGACTGTTGAGAGTTATTAGCTGTTTAGCTTAAATAAATACATTTCAAATAGAATGAGTCACAGAGTTATAGTGCTGTGTGATTTAGTATGTTGTTTGCTTAGCTTTAGTTGCTTAGCATGAGTAGCTGGATTTGCTGAAGCCTTAGTCTGCAAGCTGTGGACTTTCACCTAGATAAGTCTGTGGCTGAGAGTACATTTTCCTAGTAGCTGGTACAGTGCTGTGTTTTGCCTTTAGTATAAGAACATTGATGACACACTGGTGTTTTTGGTTGTTGCTAAGTAATGTTTATCTTGAACCCAGGACTTTTTTAGTTTCCAATGTTCTGACAGCAGGCAGGTACATTAGAAGCACAAACCAGGGCGTCATCTGAAGGAGCTCTGGTCCCAGGCTCATGTGGTGCCCCAGGCAAGGCCATGGCATGGTACATGTGGAGCTAAGGCTGGAACAGGCAGGCACCAGGGGATGGGAACTCACCTGACTCTGTCCCTCCCTCTCCCTCCACCATGGAAAAGTCCCTGGTCACCTCTGCCCAGTGAAATCCATATGGAGGTGTACTTCAATAGGAGGGGAAGAGGATGGAGGAGGGAAGGATTCAAACAGATTTTCCCAAGGTCTGGCTGAAATGTCTGAGTGATTGCAGTGGCTGGGAGGTAAGGAAGCACTGAGGATCCTCTCAGAGAGGAAGGTTCAGTCACAGTAGGAAGGGAAGCCTGGTCAAGGTCAGAGACCTTGGAGAAAGGGGAGCAGGTGGAGGAACTGAGCTGGGAGGGTACATGGGAGAGCACACAGGCTGTGTCTCTGAACTACTACCATGGCTTTCTTCCACTGAACACCTCCTGGCTTAAATTTCTTAAAGGAAGAGCTCCACTCCCACATGTTTAGGGCATAGGTGACCATAAAGCTGTGTTACCTTGGCTCAGGAAAAGACTCTCATTACCCCTGCTCCCTTTGTATGTTACTTTCCTCCCAGGGGCTGACAGAGCTGCAAATGTTTCCTCCTCAGAAATGAAAGGAAGAAGCCATGAAGAGGCCAAGCCTCAAAGGGAAATAATAAACAAACCCATGACAGCATCCCTTCTTTGATAAAATGCTGGGAAGATTTTGTGAAAGCTCTTCAGAGAAATGTGGCTGGCTGCTAGCCTGGAGCAAGAGCTCTCAGATTCACTGTGCCCCCAAACTCACAGCTTGCTTTATCAAGGCTGGTCCTTCCCCCCTGCCTCCATCACTCACAAGTATAAATGGTGCTGGGGGGGCTATGCTAGGACCGAGGGGGGAGGAGAGCAGAGGGAAAAGCACTGAAGAGGAGGAAGAGTGCCTTAATGAAAGGGAGGAACAGGACAAAACCTGGAAGACAAATTACTCTAAGAGACACCAAAATGCAGAAGAGGCACATAAAAGGGCTGAGTGGAGAAGAGGTCATGGGAAGGGAAAATACCAATCCAGTTAACCAAAATGATTGAATAGCAAATGCTGTGCACAGGCTGTCTCCTTCAGTGCACGACATTATCTTCAGCATGCACCTTCTCCCTGCCTGCCCAGGGGCAGGGTGGTTCTGCTCTCTCTCCCTCTCTCTCTCTCTCTCTACTTTAAAGACACCCAAAGGCCTATGCCCAGACCAGAAAAGGGTCTCAGGCGTGGGAAAGCTCTGCATCGCCACTCCTCGCTTCCAGACACCTGGCATGCACACTGCAGGAGACACACAAGTGCCCTATGGCACAAACAGGGAGATCCACCCTTCCCAAAACCAGTTCCCATCTCCTGAGACCAAGGGCAGTCCTTGAGATTTTCCATCCTGTGTGATTATTCCCTTGGTTATACATACAAAACATTTTTTTTCCCCTGGTTCTACAGTTCAGGGTAGACCCAAGAGCCCTGGTTTTAAGTAATGGTTTCATTCTGGCCACTCTCATTGAGCATGGAATTCAAGGTTTAAAAGTCACTGAACTGAAATCAAGCAGAACTATTGCTGCCATTACCTCTTCAGGGTCATGATCTTTCTTGCTTTGCTGCTTTTTGTCACAAGGATTTTCCTACTAGTAATCCCAGTCCCAAAAGCAGGGAGGGTGGAAGACCACATTACCCATACCTTGCACTGCAGGCAGTCAGGGATCACACGGCCCTTCACAGCCCCACTTAGCTTATGAAACTCAGAAAGACTGGTTCAAAAGTCAGCTTATTCTGGCCAGGGATCCTGGTTGTGGAGTCTTCCTCACTGCAGGTATTCCAGAACCATCTGGACACAATCCTGTGCAATGCGCTGTAGGATAACCCTGCTGGAGCAGAGACATCGGACCAGATAACCCAGTCAGTGGTCCCTTCCAACTTTACTCATCTCGGACTCAGTGATCCTCCAAATGCACTGGAGCAGCAGCATTGCTGCTCCTAGAGTTCAGGGAGTAGCTGAGCTGGGATTTATTGGATTGCGGCTCTCCTGTGGACCTGTACGTCTGTCCCACTGGCTCAGAGGAAGTTTATCAGCATAGCTTTTCCTCTCCCATCATCGTCTTTTCTCCTGAAAGGCCAACAGAGCTGTAAATATTTCCTGAGTGAGCACAAAGTAAATGAAAGGACTCAGAGAGGCAACTATTTGCCTGGAGATCACCTAAAGCAATGCAGCAAGAAAGGGAAAGCAAAGTTAAAGAGCAACAGAAACTCTGCCCTTCTGTGCTGGGTGGAGTCCAGAGGTTCCAAGAGAGCCCAGAAGTTTTAAGTGAAAATGTAATTGTTTCAGGGTCTGAGCTGGCACCAGTCAAATCACAAAATACAGCTATTACAAGTTGTCCCCGTGACTCATACCTGAGAGGTGAGTGTTATCCAGATATTAGCCTTCAGCATTAGTGCTCTGGGTTTGAGGCTCCTGGCCAGGGACAGGGTAGAGTCTTAATAAGAGCCTGTCATGTGAAATGACATATTGTGTGACTGACACCTGAGTGTTCTCAGTTCAGATAGGACAAGGAAACTAGTATATCTCTTTGACTCAAACTACATTTCTTTTAGCTCCAATATCTCAGGCTGAGCCTTAGCTGCCATGTGCCTGCCTGGCAGGGAACATCCACCCGGGACCATTTACCACTGATAGCAGCCTCACATCTGGGGTATTCCCTGACAGGTTCTTCAGGAAGGTGTTACTGTACTCCCAAGTACAATTTAAAACAGCTGAAGATCTCCTGGGACAAGCTAAACCTGCCTGGCAGGAAAGTTGTCCTCTGGTGAGAAAATTAGAAAAAAAAGACGTATTAATTATGAGACAACATCAGTGTTTCTCCTTGGGATAGGGAATGAGGTTGCCCCTCCCCATATAAACCAACAAACTCCTTTCGGTTACTATGTAAATGCAGTGTTACTCCAGCTCCTTGAGAGAGCTGGTTTCAATGAAGTCTGTCACAAACCAAACCATGAGTGTTTGGAAGCTCAAAAGACGCCTCATCCATGTGGTTTTTGCTGCTCCCTGTTGAAGCATTCCTAAAGAGGGTAGGGAGGTGTAAGCGGCTGTTGTTGGAGACTGGGTGCAGGGGCAGACAGACCTTTCATCAGTTCCCTGTGCCACTCCTATGCCTCTGTGGAAATGGGTGCACTACCACAAAGGCAGTGGAACTAAGGAGATTTGTTGAGTTTCTGCCTCTGCCCAGGCCACAGTTTCCAGGGGGGAATTCCACTCCAGTTCAGTGATCTCCAGGACTTGACCCAGTTGCACACACATAGGACTCTCAAAGACATCTGCATGGGGTTTGGACACGTGACATGGGGCCTGCAGGAGATCTCAGTCCCTCTGGAATGGCAGCTAGAGTCAGGCAGGATGACCCAGGGCATCTCAAATGTTTCCTGGCCCTTGCACCCAGGCATCTGAGTTGAGCCCATAGTCAGCACAGTCAATGAAGCAATTAGTTCTCCTTTCCAGGTGGACTCAGGGAAAGCTCCTGTTGTCATTTGCCAGTCAGAGCAGAGTCGTGGGGTCCCAGACTTCTCTTAGCTGCTCTTTGTCCCTCTTGCACTGCGCTTGTCTCATGCTGCAGAGCTCAGATAGCTTCTGCACCTGCCTCCTCTGATGCGTTTTCCAACAGTCTTACACAGTCATCTTTACACCCTCAGGTCCCCAGACACAACACAAAAATCTTCTCAGTGTTCCACTGTTCTTGTCTGGAGTCTGGAGACACCGTATTGTCTGGAAGGACAAATATCATCCCAGTATTGGGAATGTTCATCCCTGTGGCGTGTTTCTCAAACGCAGCTGTTCATCAGGGTAGGCCCAGGGCTGGGCTGCAGTGTCTAATGTCTGTTCAGCACTTGGAGTGCATGGACTACAAAGGCAGCAGACACAGAGGGAGCTCTGGCAACGCGTCACTTCATGGCCCTGTTGCTCAGAGATAGGGGAGACTCTCTTATCTAATGTTTCCACCAGGAACAGAGTGATGAATTTAAAGAGCTAGTGGCTTTACAGACACTGAGAGGTGAGTAAATGCAGAATGTCCCAAATTAGATGAGAGTAGGTCCTGTCCACAGATATATAGCTACTCTATACACAGTACTTTTGAAGAAGCAAAAGGATTTTTAGGATGACAAGACCTGACCAGAGCCCCAGCTATCTCCCTATCCCATCATATTCTTGGACATTACATCCACACTATATATGATGAATGTTACAGGACTCAGGGACATGTTTTCCTTCCTGAAGGTGGTTAGATGGGAGCACACTGGCAGTCCTAAAGTCTAATGAGTTATACTTGGGTCTCATATCTTATATCCAGATTGCAGACTTTTTGCCCTCACGAGAGTAACACATGAGGGGGACCAAGTCACATCCCAATACCCAAGCAACTATTGTGGGAATGCATGGCACTGGTGGCTGGGCAAGCAGGGGCAGCAGGTGAGATATTCTTAGCTGTCCTGGAAGCAGAGGGAAGGTCTCACTCCAAACTCCATGCCTTTGGGCCAGGGTGGTTACCTGCACTCAAATGGAGCCTGTTCCCTCCTATGCCACCAGCTGCAAAGCCAGGTGTCACACAGCCACGCAGGTCCTGTGAGCCAGCTGGTCTGGGCCAGACTCATGGACTGAGATGCAGATGAGCTGTGTCAGTACTTTATTGAAAGATTTTATGCAAGCAAGAAAAAGAA
The DNA here is from genome assembly GCA_013397115.1 of Edolisoma coerulescens. NCBI lineage: Eukaryota > Metazoa > Chordata > Aves > Passeriformes > Campephagidae > Edolisoma > Edolisoma coerulescens. Next base: position 1,451,052 of record VWZW01007071.1, read on the forward strand.
GTCAAAGACACTTTCATTTGAGACAAAGTATAGAGGAGTGATGGGACATTTCAGAGAAAGTTTCTCAGATCCCAAAACGTTTCATTCAGCTGGTTCCAGGCCAGCAGCAGAAATCAGTAGAATGCAAGTGGATATCCTGGGGACGAGGGAGAGCAGGAGATTTGGTAGATGGAAACTGGGCAAATTCCCTGAAAAGGGCTAAGGCAATTGCTGATCCTGCAACCAACAAAATCACCATCTCAGGTAGCATATTTCTCGTTGTATTTTCAGAGGTCTATCCTAGTTAGAAATCTTTAGCCTGAGAGCATGTTCTCCTTGTTGTCTTCCTCCTATTTATTTATTTTCTCTTCTTCACCAAGGTGTAGGTGATGGGGAGAAGAGAAGACAGCAAGCAGATGATCTGTCAATACTCATCTGCTTTGGGGGCATGTGGAAACTTGCCCTGGTACAGCCCCACCAGACCCGCCTGGAGGTGTTCAGCAAATGCAACCAGCTCCTGCATCCCCAGCACCCACCACTGCCAAATGGAGAGCTGAAACTCAGTTTGGGATGGAAGGGCTGCACCAAGGGAGACTGTGCTATTCTCCCATCCACACTGCAGTGCCAAGCAGCCTTTGATTCATGCTCCCACAAGGTGAAACAGAGCAGGGTTTGGAAGAGATCAGCACTGCTGCTGCCATTTTACAGATGAAATAGAGCAAACAGACCTGGAAGGGATTCCCAAGATATACCAAAAATATCAAAGCACCTGCAGCAAAAAGCTTAGACCAGACAAGGACCGAGAGGAATTTAATACATGGACACTTTCATCTTGAATTGTAAATTTCATAGGTTTTAAGGTCAGAAGGGACAAATCCTGTCAACTTGACCTCCTGCAATGGAGAGGTCTGGGAATTTCCTCCAGCAGGACTTGCAGTTTGCAGCTTAACTGAAAGACCTTTTTTGCAAGACAGCTAGTCTTAATTTCAAAACCTCACACAATAGAGAATCCACAACACCTTTCAACATTTTGTTCCAACAACAAATTACTCTCCCTGTCAAGCATGAATAGTTTAAATTGTAGATTTATTTCTTCCTACAAAGCATATCTCAATAGCTTGACAGCTGGAGTTCATCTGACCTAAAACCCGGATGACTATATTTGGCCAGATGAGTCTTACCTCTCCAGTGAGGCACTACAGGGTGATTCATTGCCTTTGAAATTTAGGTATGGATGAAAAAAAAAAA
>VWZW01007071.1:1452291-1510137 GCA_013397115.1 Edolisoma coerulescens
AAAAAGAAAAATGTTTGGATTTGCATGGGTCTGCCAGGTGAATAATACCCAGAAGGTCTCTCAAGGCAGCTAAATTTAAAACAAGCAGAACCACAACTCACAGCAATTTAAGGGTGCTGCCAGGGAAAATACCTTTCCCTTTGCACACTTCAATAACACTCCTAGAGCTCTTGAAATCTGGTGTATCAAACTGTGCTGTGCACTGCCCTCCTTACACGGCTAGCAAAGAGTAAAGACACCATCATGTCCCCTATGGACCAGACCCTTCTGGAGGCTATGTTCTCCATAGCTCCCCATCCACTGATGGCAGGCAATGCCTGCCCCTTTTCTCATGCTGATGGATCTACTCAGCAGTGCTTGGTGCTTCTCCAACAGCAAAGCCAAAGCTTAACACAGTGGTTAAGACAGAAAATTTAGCCTGAAACTCGTATGACATTTTATTGCCATTTTAATAAGGGTAATAACACACACCATTGAGGCATGAGTAAGGCAGGGATATAGGAGAAGCTGATTACTACAAGCCAGGCAAAAGCAAGAGGAATCTGTTAAGTAATGTAACAGCAACAACAAAAAACACAAACAAACAAACAATGGTAAAAAAACCAAACAAACCAGAACCCACACTACACCTTGAATCAAAAGCCTTAAGATCTGTAGCAAGAATTTTCATGCATTGATCAAGCCAGTTGAAGATACAAAGTGGTGGAAGAGTAGAAAAAAAGACTAGCAACAGGGAGCAGCAAGGGAAATCAGAATTGAATTCTGCAGCTGTTAGTTGATCACAGCAATATACAAGGCTGCTACATAGAGTTTGAGGGATAAACTTTCATGTTAGAAATGGAAAAAACAATGTGCTGTCCACACATAGAGCAAATCAAACAAACCTGGGAAGTTTCTTCCCAAAAGCCATTTGATTCCTAGCTGGTGAATTGCAGGAAACCACATTCATCCAGACCTCACTGAATTGTTCAGTATGGCACCATGTGGGAAGTGAGGAGTTATTTTAAGGCAGCATAATTAATACAGGAAAAATACAGCAGTACACACACCAGCCAAAGAATTTTATTTATAGGGAACTGCTTGTCTAATTCTGTGAGCACTGTGTTCAGGTCTGTAGTACTTTTCCTTGCCTGGCATAGCTAAAAAAAAAAAAGGGTGACTCAGGTAATATGCTAGATGGGGCTGGACAGTGGATGAAGGCAGAGTAGGATTGCACATTCAGAACTATGTTAAGTGAAAGAATAGCAAGGGAATTTAAATTGTACAAAGGGTGAAGGACAAATACTTACCCAGTGGTTCTTTTGCCTTAAGAATAAGATGCCTGACAGCAGGACACTCTCACCCCCAGCCCATACCTTGGTCACTATACTGAGCACAGTTACTTCATCTCTTCCCACATGCCCCAAGATCATGCCCGAAAAGGGAAAGGAATAAAACACCAATGGAGCATGTAGATGTACTGCCTGAAAGGGTTAATTCCCCTTTGCTCAGGCTGAAGAGGAAAAGGGCTTGAGGAAGCTATTGCTATAGATGACTTCCTTTTCATGGCGAAGTTTGCTGACAGCTGCTTAAAAAAACAACCAACACAAGAATTTTACAGTGTGGGTATTGACATTTTATTTTTTTTAAAAGGAAAAAAAAAGAATACATCCTTTTAGCGGCTGGAAATGTGTACAAAGTTACATTTTTCAATGAATTCATGCATTAAAGAAACAGGCTTTGAAAAAGTTTCTCTAATGCACGGGACTTACAAATTCTTTCACAACCAATAATAATTTTCTTCAAATACTTTGTAGTAATATGGCATTGGGAGAGCCAGAGATCCCCTGAGATGCCAGTACTGCTAGTACAGGAGGTGCCTGACCTCAGTCCCTCAGCCATGAGTACCAGGGATATCCCAGTTATTCTGCAAGGTAGCAAAGGAGGTGCTCCAAAAAACACAAGGCCATAATCCAAGACCACCCCAGGAAAATCCAGTAATATCTCAAAGCTGACAGAGAATCGGCAGTTCCCACACATCTCTAAATTAACTCATCCCAGCCTTGGTATTTAACAGCTTTAAGGAGTATATTTATATATAAATCTACTAAAAAAAAACCAAAAACAAACCCCAACAACACCATTGTAAAATTTACATGAACACACGCAACTTAAGCAACACTGCGTTTCCAGTGGATCATGGCTATTAGCTGCTTGCAGTTTATATACAAAGCTGATTAATTAGAAAGGCTGCTTCAGGGAGCCAAGCTTTCTGTCTAGGTTAGCCCCTGGTTAGAATAAGGATTTCCTACATGTAATCTTCTAGGAGTTGGCAATATTAAAATTGTTGATTATAACACCAGGGTGCACTTGTTTGTAAACATTTTGTCTTAATATGAATGCAAATCCAATGCATTCTTACTCCATGCACTGACATTATGAAATTCTAGGAATTCATAGGAGATATACAATTTTGGCCAATAAAAACCCTTTAGACAAGTTAATTCCTGGTGTCAAGATACTGACTTTAGAGCAACATCAAGCACAATTTGATCCACAGTAGAATCACAGGCAAATTTCCTCCAGATTGTAGGAGTTTCCAATCCATGCCAGCAAAACAATTTTAGTTTTGCATGATCCCCATTCTACAGATTGGAACACAGGTTTGAAGGGAAGCAGTTTGCCAAGGTCACAGGCAATGTCAGCAATATAGCTCGAAAGAGCTTCAGATTCCTGAACACCTGATTCGTGTTGGACAACAATGCCCACTTCTCTCCTGACTCCTACAGTCCTCAATCCCCTTCTATTAGGAAAAAGATTACATGATACTGCATTTGGAGGAAGGCTCACAGGGAAATTTCAAAAGCAAATGTGTCAGGGATATAAAAAAAGAAAAAAAGTTACTAGAATATCTCAAGACAGGTAAAAAACTCTTCCTGTTGTTCTTGAAGCTCTTCTTAACTTCTCCTTTTTGCCAGCTGCAGTCCTGAGTAATGAATACCTGCCAGATGTGGGTGGCAGCTTCCTCAGACCCTCTCCTTGTGCTTCACGTTAGCCAGCTTGACTGTTTCCTGCTCAGAGGCAGGTGGAGAAGGCTCATCGTGACATCCAATCATCAGCTGATAGACAATCACTCCCGCAACCGCCCCAAGGAAAGGAGCAACAACTGGAACCCACCACCAGTGGGACGGCTTACCAGTCCTGGAAAACAAAAAGAAAGTGCACAACGTGAGAACTGCAGCCTAAGCATTAGGATATTTGCATCTGGAGCAATGCAAGATCTGACCCTCTCCAGCCATCACCACTGACTTGGACAAGACAATAGCACGTGCACGTCTGCAGAGCTTCCAGGGCAGACATTGCCACAAACACACACACACACACATACACACACACACACTGTAAGTCCCAGTGACAAGCAATTCAGAACAGCTACTTTCAGGACTTCCAAGACTGTCTCTCCACCAAGAAAGGCAAGAAGCATCTGCAGTGCCTACACTAGGCACCGTCAATTCCCTCCCACTGCTTGCAGGAAAGCAACCCTTGATAACATGGCTCTCTTAATTGTTTCAAAAAAGAACAAACGCTTTCCATTTTCTACCATAAAAAAATCATGAAATGCTCATGTTCGAGGCACAACTGAAATTCTCATGGGTGCTCCCAGATTTCCTTTTTTATAGCAAAGTTATGTCATTTGCTCTCACCACTGGAAGCTGCCCAGCTTCTATGATTTCTTAAGAAGTCAAAGAGCAGACAGTGTCTTTTAGCAACATTTAGACAATCCAAAAATACCCCGTGGCTGCCAAGACTCTTTATAGTGCCAGAGCTACCATCTATTTGGACTCATAATTTTTTTTTCCCCTTGATGCACAAAGTTTTCATCATCAAGCACTTACCGGAACACGTCAGTACCCCAGCCAGCAATGGCTGTGAAGAGACGAGGCCCAAAGTCCCTGGCAGGGTTGACAGCATAGCCAGAGTTGAAGCCCATGGATGTTCCAATAACGAGGACAACGAAGCCAACTGTGAAAGCCTCCAGCCCGGTAGGGACGGGGTTGTTGAAGGGATCAACAATAGCCAAGACACAAACAATCAGGGAGGCAGTACCAATGAACTGGAGAGGGATGGGGAAGAAAAACAAGAATTTAATCCAGATTAGTCTTCTAACCAAGTTATTTAACTTCCTGGGATGTAATTCTCTTAACAGGAAGAGGTGCACCAAGTCATCCCATGACATTCTCAGACCACAGCAGCCATGGGAATGAGAGTGGACCATGCTCCTCCTCTTGAGATTATGGCAGCCCATAACCTCAATCAAGCTCACACCTTTTTCCCTACCCCCAGAAGAGCTATGAATAGCTGTTTAGGCAGCTAGAAAAGCTGGAAACATCTTCTTCCCACATGCCATGGCTGGGTAGAAGTTGTCCCTTTTGTGGTTGATGGCAACTTTAGGAGAGAGTCACATTCAACAGCAACCACCACCCCACACCCAGATGACCTCTGGATTGTGCCACAACCACAGTAGTAGAGTGAAAGTAAGGAAGAGCCATCATTCCTCACATTATGGCTCTTCGGGACTACGAGCAAATGGCATTCTTTTCTCTGGTGTCCTGACCAGTGTTGTACCACTTGTTAATGCCTTAGCACAAGCCTTCTGGCTGTAAGGTCCTTTCTTGCCCTGCTCTTCCTATGGGCTAGTGAGATACCTGTGTCAACTCCAAAACACCTTTCTGGATATCTTATCTTTAAATTGCAGCTCATTTTCTAACTAAAGGTGAGGCCCAGAACCACCCAAAAGGTTCTTCTTCAAATGGACTTTCATCCTCCCAGCACCCTCGTACCTGGTCAAAGAAGCCATTCACAACATTCAGATGCTCAGATGGGTAGGTGGCAAAGATGCCAGCAGTGCCATTCGGTCCTACTACACTGAGCCGATTATTGTCAAAAGCCCAGATGGCATCTAGAGGTAGGGAAGGAGAAAAAAAAAACATTTGCTGTAGAGCAAACACTCATTTGGAAAACTCAGGGCATCATCTACCACAGTGTTTTACCAGTCAGGCTCAGAGGCAGATGGCATTAGTCCCTGTTCCTTACAATTATTATTTGCCAGGCATCAGGAAAGAGAGCCAAAAAGCAAACACTAAGGTGACTCCAACTCTCTCCCAAAGGTAACCAAATGTTTCTGGTATCAGTCTTGGTGTGAAGACATGACACAGTGATATGGAGCAGCAAACAGGATTTGGGCTGTTCTTCTACTTTTCTTAGTTTCAACTCTCAAGGCCGTCTTTAGAGCAGCCAGCGCCTTGCCTACCACTATGTAGAGGCTGGAAAACTAACTTAGGAGGGCCTATATTCCCTTCATGATGAGTGGAGACAAAACCAGACACCTCTGAATGTAGCTTTTACATGGGTTAGGTAGCTAAAATGGAGTTAAATCCCTTCTGAAGAGAAGGCTTCAGTCCACCAGATGGAGAGGTAATTGGTGTTGAACTGTAGCCATGATATTTACTGAGAGGAAGGTAGGTCTCCTTGCTTCTTCCTAAAGTGAAAAGCACCCCTGCTAGTGCTGCGGTGGCAGCTTCCTCCCTCCAGCTGGAAATAACAGTGACTCAGATGTTCCACTCAGCTATAGGGAACATTGCTCCTATTGCCAGAAACAGACATCAGGAGGCAAAGTGTGAGTCCAAATGTCACACTTGATATTAGAGGAAGAGCAAGGGCCAGCACCAGGATTCAGTTCTTGCCTACTGAACATCTCCCTGTGATGATGAAAAGCACACAGGAGAAATAGAGGCATGAGGAACTGGATTTCTAGGGTGCTTTCCAAGGTATGGAATCACTCTGATAAAAGCAGTAAAATCTGCTAAAAGTCACATTATCTGGAAGCTAACACAGGACAACGCATAAGACATCACAGTGAAGACTTAATTTTTTTTTAAGCCAAGAATGAGCAATGGTTCTGGAACAGTGAACAGATATAAAATCTCCATCACTGCTAGTGTTTCACTGACTTTTCTGGAAGACCAATAGGTACAAAAGGGGCCATCCAGAGGTCCAGTGTTCATTACTCAAGGGCAAAGACTTGCACTTTGACAATGTTGGTTGGCCTTCAGATTGCTTTGAGGAGGCTTGAACCCATCATACTGAGAATGGGAAAGCCATCCCAGAAACACAGTAAGGAGGTTTCTTGGATCTCTGCTCCGCAAGAAAGTGCTCCTCTCTGATCTGGAAACCTCCCTCCCTGCAGTGAACCACAAACACAGTAGTCTCACCTCAAAAAACACAAAAAGTTTCCACACTTACCATAGTACAGGCCAAAGACTATGCCAGCTCCAAGGAATGCCCCCAGGGTTTGTGCAAGAGCATAAATTGGTAGCTTGATCCAGGGCTCCCGGGCCAATAAGCACATGGCAAAAGTGACAGCTGGGTTCAGGTGCCCACCTGCAGAGAGGTTGGTGGTTAGTGTACTTTTACAGGTAGAGTTTAGGTCCCAGAGTTGTGCCAAGGGGCACTAGCTTCCATACCACTGCCACACAGGAAAAGTAGGCCGACACAATTGACACAAGTGAAACTCAGCCTAAGTGGAGCCACACGTACCTGACACCTGTCCTGCAATCAAAATGCCAAGTGTCACAGCGAAGCCGAAGGCCAGGTTGACAGTCAGGAAACCTCCATGAGTCCCTCTGCTGAGTATGATCTGTGCAACGGAGCCACAGCCAAAGAGCTAGGATGAGAAAAAGAGATTGGAATTACACTCTCTGTTTCACATCAGGGCCAGTTGCTGACCAATGCCTGCAATTGCTCCACTAACACCTTCATGGACCATCATAGTCCACTCACGACTCAAAGCCTTCACAGCTTCAATCTTTGGTCAAAGTCCTGGTCAAATCTAGGCATCATCTCTAGAGATGGGAGGGAAGAAGAAAGGGCACAGACAAATGTATCTCCTGGCAGGATGGACTGAAAACAGGGCCAAAATCAAAAGCAAGATGGATCTACAGGAGTCTGGAATTCTTTGTCCAAACATCTAATTTTAAGATGGCAGGTGAGAAGGATCAGCCAGATAGCATCCTGGTCTGAGGTATTCACAGTACAACTATTCTAATGAAGGATCTGGGTACCTTTGTGTTAAAAAGGGTAATAACTGTTTGACACAGTAGCACATAGATTGGTAGGGAACAATTTTGTTAATGCCTGGAAATACAGTCATGACTGAAGAAGGCTACGTTCAGCCTGACATTCATCGAGTTCTCTTTTCAGGCTCCATCAAGAAAAGTCTACATTCAAGAGAGTCCATCAGCACAGCCAGTCTTAGCCTTCTGTCCAAGATCAACGTGCAGCAAACCAAGCACTCTAGCAGAAAAAAGCCATATATTTTGGGTGATGAAAGTGTTTCCTCATAGCTAAGGGAGGTCTTGCCTAAAGATGTTTGCTCCAACCGGATAATCCTTCTCTTCCCAACTGCATCCAAAAGCCATCATTCCTATGCTCACCCTTAACAACTCAAACCAGTTTCCCCTGGCAATTCAGCTCGTCAGTCATCCAGCTGCAGGCTGTCTATCTTGGCAAGTCTTTCCACTATCCACCATGTAATTTAAAGAGCTCTAAACCTGATCATCTGTATGTTTGTATCTCCCACTGGCTTCATCTGAAATGATCCTTGGTGTATTATCACTTGGAATTACCACAGGTACTGAGAGGGTCCTTAAACTAGGACAGAGATTATAGCTTGCTCATGAGATGCTCAAATCTAGGGATCAAGGCTTGACTTGTCTCTTCTGACCACATACCCATAACTACGCCCCCACAAAGACTTTCTGCTTCCGTGAACTCCATCATCCCAGAATTACTCAATTGCCACAGAGGCAGTATCAACTCCTACAAGATAAGCCACCAAACAGGCACCAAGGTAGCAGGGTTTGCTGTCTTCACTTCTTCAGCCAACACTGGACGTGCCCATTGAGCAATACACAGTCCAAATCAGAGGCAAAGACAAAACAGATGTAACTCATCCCCTCCCATCCCCTTGACAACTAAAGAATTGCTAACAAAGCAAAAGGTGCACTCAGCCTGCTTGGAAATGAGAAGCCAAGTAGGCTGCAGGCTGATTCATGAGGTGGACACTGTACATAGGTGCCTCTTGACAAGGAACCAGGTGCCCAACACGAGGTCCTTGTGCAAAAAGAAGGAACCTGTTGGACTCGTTGGTGAGTGAGGGATGGCCAGCACTGCTCTCTACTGGGTGCAGTCAGAACAGCCCCTACAATGTCCTCACCAAGCTGGGAAACCATGGCAGAGGAGACTCCAAGACAAAGGCAGAAAAGATGAATTGATTATTGGCAGCAAACAGAACCAGCTATGCCCAAACCACCAAGGGAAGCATAGCTCCAACTGAGCAAATAAGTACACGCTAATGACCAGGGTGAATCTGGTTTTTCCCTTTCCCCAGACAAGCCCCAGCATGCTTTGGAGAGATTTTGGAGAGTACATGGCCATGGTGTTTGCCTCTCAAAGGCCACACAGCACATAAGTCTGACCAGGGAGGGGACAAGCCCACAAAACCTGAGTTTGGCAGAGTTGACCCTGGGTGATCCCTAGTGATGAAGGTATTTGTGTTATTCACTCTGTAAGAACTGGCAGTTCTGCAGGTGGAGGGTGGTTGGCTCGTTGTCCACATACCTTTTGGTTGCAGAAACCACAGAGTAAATTTTTCCCACCTCCACCTTCCTGATCACCCACAAAGGTCTTCCCTTAAGCTGGAGGAATGCCAGTCAGCCATTTCTCAAGAGGTTATCTCAAGAGGTCATTCCCCATCCTCCTCTCCTCCATCCTACACCTGGCAGTAGTTCTCCAGCTTTTCCTCAGAAAGGAGTCTATGGGCCGTGCAAAAACACCCTGGAGCCACTCTACAGGAGCATTATAACTGTTTATCAGATGAGCTGTGAGCACTATTTGGCTTAATTCAGTGTAACAGTAGAAAACTTAACCCTCAGCAGATAAAAAGAGTGCAGTGATACTTAGGGACAGGTTTGAACTTTGATATGTATGTGTTCAATTCCATCCTACACCAGTGGAGTCCACTAAACATGAAAATACAGTGTCATGCATGACATCCCTCCATGGCATTCAATTTTTAGAAACCAGTTTAAGTCATGCTCACCCAGGCTTTTGTGGCAAGTACTTTGAAACTACACAGCTTTGTTGTAGTAGTAGCTATTACAATTTTTATTCACACCACTTTCACTTCTGCTCTTTGCTAGTTTTCCTTCCAATTCCTTTTCCCAGGTCAGATGAGACCAGAGAACCTCAGCTTTCATTCTTTAGGTTTTGTTTGTCCACTGCTCACAGAGAACAGTTCAGGATCATCTAGCTTGGGTTGAAAGGCAAGGAAGGTCAAATAAAAGCAATTCAATGTTTTTCCCAGTCTTTTTAAGTCCATGAAATGTATTTCAGAGTTCTTAGGCAATATTGTACCATTATGGTCAGGGACAGTGGTGCACACCTAAGGGAGAGATGACACCACATTCTTTTGATTTTAATAAGCTGCCTTCACAGGTTCGGTTTTGTGGTTTTGTTTTTCATTTGCATTAGTTGGTTTTTTGGTTTGGTTTTTGTTTTGTTTGGCTTTGGTTTCGTGGGGGGGGGAGGGGTGTTGTATTTTGGTTTTGGTTTTGTGTAAAAAAAACACTTTTGGAAGAATATCCAGCCAACAGAAACCTAGATTAGCACTTCATATGGCAGTAGGTGCAGCAGTCAACTGTTATACACCCATGATTCACTAGCCAAGTTCAAAAGTGGTTTTAAAGTACTAATAAAATGCCGGCAATAAAGCATCACTCCGATGTATTAAACGTCCTCTCCAAGGAATTGAGGTCAATGCACCTATTAACCAGGTTAATGGAAGCCTGCTCCCTAATTTCATCTTACTGACTCTAGCAAATCTGATGGCTTTCCCTGCCAGCAGGGAGGTTTCTCAGTGCTCATGGGGTGATTCAACTTCTTGCACTGTGAAAAAGAACTAAATCCTTGTTCTGCAGGAACCGATTCAAGAGTGGCGGGGCTGACAAACTCCAGAAGGCAGAAGAACCCCGCCCTGTACAAAGGAGGCACCAGCCAGAAGCAGCAGCAAAAAACAGGAAAAGGTAGCACATTGCAGGGGATAATTCACACTCAGGAAACCTTGAGCCCCCCGTGCCCAGGGCATGTTTGGAGACTGAGCAGCTGGCTTTGTCACTCAGGATAAAAACACCCTGTCTCAATGTCTGAACACATGAAAGCCCAGGAGCCAGTAAGGGCTGGTAGGAATGAACCATGGAGGATAAAAAAGTTGCAATAGCTCATGAAGAAGCAAGGCTACCGAAGGCAGCCTATTTAGGCAGACCTTGTGGAAAACAGCTTCATATGTGAGCTTGGGAGGAAGGTGGTGCTCAGAACTCCTCTGCACAAGAGCCAGGTTTCTTTTCTGTCTCCTCTTTTCTTTGCCAGCGCTTTTTTACACCTTCATGTGCAACACAAAAGGCCTGAGTGCATTTGCTCTTGGACTTCAGACAGACTGATCTCTAAATGTAGATGGGAAAGTTTCATTGGCATAGACCAGGAGGAGTGCAATTACCTGAATTACAACTCTTCTGCCAGCAAATAAACCAGGGATTAAGCAAGAAGCCTGCTGTAAATCTACCCTAATCACCCTGGTGGATGGGAAACACTGGTCAGCCCTTGATGTCCTCTGGTTAGTGGGGAAGATGCCAGAAGGGCAGTCAAACCATGAGTCTGCTTTGAAGAAGAGACCTGGAGATATTGATGGATAAAATTTGGACACACAAAGGGTACACTCTTCATAGGGAGAAGGCAGGGAACAAGGGCAGCATGTAGAGATCTTCCCAAACTCTGCAGCTCACGTGGCAGGATAGCCTCCATCAGCCAAAAAGACAATGCAAGGAGCACTATTCTTTATGCTTTTCATCAAAGCGTCTCTCAAACAACCAGGCTGGTCGTCATTCTCAATTTGCAAAGCAAGGAGAAACCTTAGACCCCATAGCCCAGTTTTTGTCCAGCACAGCTGGAGGCAGCCTGTACAGAAGCAGCCCTGCAGGGAAGGGCAGCAGCAGATGGTCTGTTATGTTACAGCTCTTTATGCACTACCCACTGAACCAGAGCCAAGGCAGGGCTGTGGGGCTGGAGAGATGAGAGATTCTAAGGAAAACTGTGCCCCACATATATCACGTGCTACAAAAAACACTGCACAATGCTGGAGACATAAGCCTCTTTCACCTCAAGAAACCTGAGCAACCTTCAGCAGAGGACTTGGGCATTAGGGAGGAAATTCACTGGTTTAGGTCATTCACACATACAAGGAAGGAAAAATACTTATTCTGATGTCCCTACTATTGTTCAGATCAAGAGGCTGTAGCTGTTAGAAAGACCAGTACGTCTGGTGGAGGTTTGCTCACAAGATTGAGCACTCCTGGGGCAAGTTTCCTTCCCACCAAGGGAAAGTCTTGGTGCCTGAACTGTCCTTTTTGCATGAAGGAGAGATGTCCTGCTACTGGAGGGAGACAGCAAGAAGGGACAATTCTGGACAGTTAGTGAAGAGCTTCAACCTCTTCTGGTGGAAGAGTCAAGGGAAAGCAGCAGCGCTGCCACTTCCCATGTCCCTGCACCCAGCAGCACAGACCCTTTGCAAGGAAGAATCAGCAGCACTCAACATGCTTACAGCAAGGATCTCCCTTTAACAGCCTAGCAAAGCATTAACAAAGAAAAGAAACTTTAAAAAATTAAATATATATATACATAAAATAAAACTACATTTTCCAAATGTGACAAGCTGGGTTTAAGCAAACCCCAAATCAAACAGCAACTGTGGGAACTACCGTGCTGTCCCAGATAGTTGTGGAAAGCTACCACCTAGCCACAAAGTCAAGGCAGCACCAATTGAAAAGCAATTAGGAATTGTTTTGTTCTTTCTTTGTGCCTCTACAGCAGTGAATCACAGTGAGTTCCACTCGGAAATCAGTCATAATCAGCACATTACTTCTCCTGCAAATGTAAAAGACAAACAGAGCCAGCTTCGGTATTTACAGCTAGCAGAGCAAGGCAAACAGACCGAGCCTTAAGAGAGGCACAGAGACCCACCATGGAAATCTGGCTTTAGTGGGTTGCTACAGTAATAACACAAACAGCAAGGGAGGAAAATGGCCTTCAGCGTTTGTAGTACTTAACAACTGCCAGCAAGCGGTGCCTCCAACATAAGTATAAAGTTCAAGCCTAATGTGCCACTCAGAAAGTGAATTTTGAAGAGGGGAAACACCAATTTAAGTATCAAAGGAAAAGTATGTAGAATCAGCATTACTATTTTTGCAATAATAGAGACACTACCCACAGACTAAATAAAAGTTGTGCAAGGTGCTCACAGCAAAAGTGGCTTGCAAGTAGATAGCAGCTCGTCTTGGCACTCTTCAGGGCTTGGCTGCCTGAGCTGGATTATTTTTCTTATCTTAAAAAAAAAAGAGGCACTATTCTAAGAGTCCTTTCCAGCCCAAACCCTTCTATGATTCTACCTTCGCAATCGCTTTGAAAAAAATGAGAAAAATTAAATCGAGCACTAGGATCATTCTTACAGGCAGCAAGATTATGCAGGGGTCTGCAACAGCTTTTGTCTAGAAGAGTTGGAGAGAGCTGCAGTCATTATGCAAGTGAAAGGGAGGAGGGAAGAAGCTGAAGCGGTGCCAATATCCACAGTGGGACAAGTTTTACATTACACAGTGAAATTTAAAGTAAGCTGCAAACTTTAAACAGTCTCCCTCCCTTGGGGCTCAGGAAGTTGATTTCAGTGTGAACAAAATCAAACCTTAAATCCGTCCCTGATAGTGTTCTGTTCAAACATATTTATGTTTAGTCAACTCCATCTCCCATGAAGAAAATTTCATGGATTCAGATCTTTCCTCAGGCATTTTACTGTGTGAAACCCATAACCGATATCTGGGGCACAATACATCTAAATGCACACATGCACAGCTCAACCTGCTGGCAGAGTGGGGAGCAGGGACTTTTGCAAAGTACAAAATGACAATTTCTCTCCTGGGAGAGAATGCAATTCAAACAATTGTCCAGGCCAGCTGAAAGGGGAAGGAATTCGCCTTCAAGACCCTTTCTATTTCATGTAGGTGATATAATAAAAAGATGAAAAGGAATCAGGGTGGTAGTAAAGAAAAAACTGCAACTTTCCCTTCATTAAGAAGAATAGATTGAGACAGCATGAAGCTGGAAAGGGATTGACTGGCTTGGATATTGCAAGCTTGCAGTCCTGGAACCCATTTCCCTCTTGTGTAGCTGGTTTTGGAGTTCTGACCACGTGAGAGCATTCGCTGAGTTTGGGGCTTTCCCTTTTCTCTCACAAGCCCACCCCACCTCCTCCCACATGGACACAGAATGCCCACAGCACTCCGTCCACTGCAGAGTTGCTGCAGGAGATCCTAAGGAAGTTTGCCAGTCCTACAAGATGGAGTTGAGTGTGCCACTAAAACCAGTTCAGGAACTCCTGAACACGGTGAGGACTCTGCCTGTAAACTTAGACACACGCACACACTGAAACAGAGAAGGTTTGATGCTCCTGAGGACAAGGTATGTGCTGCCCACTTCTGCCAATGCAGCGTCCAGCATGGCTGATGGGTGCCCATTACCACTCTCATTTTGGAGGCTGCTTATCATTTTGGACCAAACCCTTCCTCAAGCTCTGAGCAGATCCCAATTCCTCCCTGCCTGGAGAGGCAAGACTTTAAGGAAAAGTAGTCACTGTTGTGCCAACCGTTACAGTCAGAGGATGGAGTAATGGGGTTTGGATCATGGGCCCTTCTGAAAGCTCAGATCCACATGGCTAAAGGCTTGTCTTGTTTCTCAGCAATATTAACTTTGCTATCAGGAGGCATTAATCCACCTTACAAGACTTACCTTGTTTCGATCCTGAGACTAACAGCAGCGACATCAGTGATTCATGGACAGCAATCTTCTAACTGTTAATCGCTTTCCTATCACCTTCTACCCACCTTAATTCCAAACAGCCCTTCCTGGAAAAATCAACAGGACTTGTTTGCAAATCACCAAAGCTGGGTCGCTCTGACAGTAAAGCCACTGCACTGTGCAAAGCTCCTTTCTTTTAAGCGTGGTAGCATTTTACACAGTCTTAACAGAGTCCCCTAAGTTGCCATACAAGATTCAAAAATCCTCTCTTCATCATCATCATCATCAAAAAAGAAATCTTATTTATGAAAGCATAAAATGGTGTCAGTCTTTTTGTGTTGTTCCCCAGGTATGCATGCAACTTCATGAAGCCTTTCTCTGCCTTCAACTCCTCCAACCCTTAGATTTCTCTCCAAACAGTTCAGCCATCAGTTACAAAGAGGTGTAAACCCATAGTAACCCCACTGAAACCTCCAGGATTGCTCTGAATTTACACCACCTCAGAGGAACTTGAACCTGCAGATATTCACTGTGTGAACACCAACTCATTTCTGCCTCAATATCTATGCACCAAACCCATGGCCAGCTGGGCAGTCCTGCGTTTTCAGATGCAGATTCTCTAAGCCAGATATCCCTGTCACAGTTTTTCTACACCAGTATTTACTCCCCACAGCTCATACACAACTGTCCTAGCTGTTCACATCTGCCTTTAACTTCAAAGCAAGTTGCGGCCGCTCAAAACATTTGCAACCTGAGGCACTTAGACACACATTTATCCTGTTTTATCCCCTATATTCCACCCCTTTGGAAACTGAGCACTGAAACAGGCAGAAGAGTTTTATCTACATTGACCACTGAAAAACACACTAACTGATAGCAAGCACCAGGTCCCAGCTGGCTGTCAGCACAAGCTGCCACGGTATCGTGCAGCCCCACTGACAAGACCCTGGGGAATCAGTGGCTGACAGCAAAAGGACACTGCAAAAATTTAAATTCTAGCTACTTCTTCATTATGGGATGCATGGGGAAAGCAAAGTGAGGTGAAAAAAAAAAGCTTTCATTTCCTCGGGTGATAACCCTTGCAGTATTTCAGAGCCAAGAAAATATTCCAGGGCGGACAGAAAGGAAGTTTTGCAAAACACTTGCTGCTTACATGGAGATGTTTTGCTCCCTGCACTTCACAGATACACAGAAGCTCACATACACCCAACAAGCTCTTCAGAGCCCACTCTTTGCGAGAAACACCAACATCCACCCTTAAGCAATGTGCATGAGTTTTTTTCCTGTGCACAGGGACTGTCCTCTAGACCCCTTGCAGCAGGTTGCACCAGAGCTGGGCTCATTCCCAATGCAAACCTTGGCAGCAACGCAGCCCCGTCACCAGGACAAGTTCCCCCAAACCCACGGGTTAGAGAGCATCCCCACACCACAGCCCCCACTCACCACCAGGATCAGTGTCCCCAGGCACTCAGCCAGTGCTTGCCGCACTAATTTGTTTCTGATCCTCAGGTGCTCCTCAATGGTAGCAAGAACGTCCTTTTGCCGCCCCATTGCAGTAGAGGTGCTCCTCAAGTGGTGTCAGGGAAAAAGCAGCAGCTGACAAAGCCTCAGCGAAGTTTCTTCTCCAGCACAGCTGCCTTTGCTTATAAATAAGTTCATCGATGCCTGACACACCTCCTGAGTAACCACACCCCTTCCACCCGCTCTTCAAACCCAACTTTTTTTTCCTGCTTTTCAGCATGAGACAGCGTGGGTGGTTTTTTTCATTTTCCTTATTGCTTGCATAGGTGAGCAAAAGATTCAGGAGCTTCATAAGAAGAAGGAATTAAATGTGCCCTGCTGAAGCCACTGCTGTTTTCATCACCACCTAAAACGCAGGGCCATATCTGCCCGTGTCCAGCTTCAGCTAAATGCATAGACTGAGCAGTGCCTTACCCACTTGTGTGAGCATGGTACCCTGCGTTCAGATTTCCTTCCCTCCCAGGCTCTTGCAGGATGGCAAAGTGATGTGTGCTCCTGTGCTATTTCAGAAGCTGTAGGTGCTTTGACAGCAAAACTGGGAGGCAGAAGGGTTTGAACCCCAACAGCTGAGTCCAAGGCTCCCCTGAGCTCCAGCACTTACCCAGCTGAAGCTGGTACCGTGAACGAGACCAAACCTCTTTCCATGGAAATCTACATTCGGGTCCAAACTCTTTTGTGCCATTACAGTTTGTCTCACCCTCACAGAGCCTTGGGAGAGCCCTGGCAGCCCAGTCCCCCTGAAAGCTGTAAAGAAAAGACATGAGACCCCCAGTGCAGAGCCAATCCCCATCACACGACCTCAGTGAGGAGCCCACAGACTTACTGAGCCACGAAGCAAACAACCCTTGCTGTCTTTTCATCATCAGTATCATCCTGTATCACTCTGGGACTATTCCACAAGATGGCCTGGATGAAAACAGTCCCAGTCCGTACCATCTGAGGTGAGGACTGCTAACAGAACATGTGCAACTCATGGCATCTGGTTTTTGTTAAGTGAGTAGTAAAAAATTCCCTGGGCTCCTTGACTCACCAGGGCTTGACACAGAGCAGCAGGGCTGAATTTGCCAGACTGAAAGGGACCCCTTTCCTTGATTTGTTCCCCCGCCTTCTCTGCAAAGCCACAGATGCCCAGCTTTTCCTCTTCCCTGTATTTAACCATCAACTTTCCTGTGGAAAAACCAGAGCTTTTTAGTACAGTGGTGAATGGTCCTTTATTTTGTACAGAAACTGCAGCCAACACAAGAAGCAGTCAGGAATGTGGCTAAGAAAGCAATAACGTGTGAGGAATCAAATATAGGGAAACACTCAAGTCCAAACATAATTACAGGGGCAGGAAACTTTCCTCGTTATTTTGTGCTCAAGCCCAGTCTGGGAGTGCCAGCATCAATGGGGTCCTCTGAACTCCATCAGCCCCATGCCTGCTTGCTGTGGCTACTAGGGTTTGCAAACCAGTGCTCAAGACGCCCATTTTCAACCTTCTCTCCATATCTCTCCCCTCACATCTTGCAGTGCATCACCAGAGCCATGGAGGCTCCTCACTTCCTCCTGCACTCCCCTCTCATTTATATTCTGCCCTGTCCTTTCACCCTGATGCTCTGTCAAAGCTATCACAGCCAGAAATTAAGCTGTGTGTTGGGTTTCTTACCCTTTTGGCAGTTCCCAAGCTAAAACATGTGGCCACCAGTGCGTAGACACTTGTGTTCTGTGGTGTAGTTTTATTGAGATTTATTTAGGCTAGTTCCCATTTCTTCCCTGGTGATGAGGACAGGGCCATCAGACCAGAGAGAGAAAGGTGAGGAGCAAAAAGCATGGGGGGTGGGGGGGTGATTTTCTCCAAGCAGGTAGGAACATTTCTCCTGTCTGCAGCATCTGAGGCCCTCTGTTACAAGTTGAGGATACAGGCATTTCCTCACGACTGGTGAAGGGAAGGGAGATGTCGAGGTTCCAAGGCTGATGGTATGTCTTGGTTTTGGCTGGAATAATTCATTTCCTCCTTACTAGTGATTTGGATTCAGTATGAGAATAATGTTGATAATCCACTGATGTTTCAGTTGTTGCTCAGCAGTGCTTACCCTAAATCAAGGACTGTTCAGTTTCCCATGCTCTGCTAGTGAGCAGGAGGGAGCATGGCCAGGAGAGCTGACCCAAACTGCCCAAAGGGTTATTCCATACCACAGAACATCATGCCCAGTGCATAAAGTGGGGGGAATTCACCAGCAGCAGGTGATCACTGCTGGGAAACAGTGTGGGCATCTGTCAGTGGGTGGTGAGCAATTGTGTTGTTTATCACATGCCTTTCTTGGGTTTTATTGTCTATCTTTCTCTTCTTCATTGTCATTAGTATTACTAGTAGTAGTATATTTTATTTTGTTTCAGTTGTTAAACTATTCTTATCTCAACCCACAAGTTTTACATTTCTTTACCATTGTCTTCCCTGCTGGGGGTGGGCAGGGGGCAGTGCGTGGTACTTAGTTGCTGGCTGGGGTTGAACCACGACATGGTAAAAGATGGTGATAAGACCAGCATCAAAGCTGGTGCTTGGGGAAGTCTAGACAGAGGCAAGCCTGAGGAGCTGGGGTGGGGTGGGTGGCCCAACACCAGCTCTGTGCCTGACTCACTGCCTGACCCCAAGCAAATCCTTCACCTTTCCACACCCCAGCTTCTCTGTCAGTAAACTGGCGAGTGATATCAGATACCCTTCTTGGGGCGTTGTGAGGGTGAATCACTGCAGCCCAAGATCCAATGACTTAAAATGAGCAATAGGGACTTATGCAATTGCTTTCCCAACAGGCAGCCATGTTATTATTATCTAGGAAGGAGCTTGGGGAAAGGACAGTGACACAACGCTAGAAGAAGCGGGACATCCTTTCAGAAATAATAACTAATCAAAGTGTGGGCAAGGGCTGAAAGGCCCCAGTGCTGGAGCTTCTCTGTGCCAATACAGGAATTGCTGTGCCGCACCAATCCACTGGACTTAGGGACACGTGACCTAAGCACAATTCAATTAAAGACGTGCTTGAGCAGCAGTAGATTTCCAAGGAAGCCCATCTCCTGCAATAACTGGTGCACAGGGTACTTGTACCCATCCTAGTGGTCAGAATAAATCCACAGGATGGTAGAAGTAAACAAGGTAGGATGTAGCAGTTAAGAATAATGAGACACGACCTCAGAGCTGCTGGGGTCTCCTGGAGTTGGGTGGACATGGAAAGACGTCCATGCCTTTAGTGTTGCCTTGCATGGACATCCAAAGCAGCTCTTTCATAGCACAAAGCCTCAACGAAAGGAGATTTCCAGAACTCTGTCACAAAAAACTCATGCTTGACTTCCTGGTGGTTGTGCCAGAGCTACTGAAGTGCAAGCAAGGGATTTCTCTTGTCAATCAAAGCGTGATTCAAATATCAGGTATTAAGGATGAACTAGAATCAACTATTCCTATCAATCTGTACAGTGTCAAAAATCAAGGCAATGTAACCCTCCAGTTTATGTAATCTGCTGGTTGCCCAGAGGAAACTCCAAGAGAAAAGGAAACTCAACTCAGCAGGGCAGTCAGAGACAACATTGTTACATTGTGCTCCTGCCATAAACCTCAACCTTTTCTTCCAGTGTCTTCTGGGACCCACAAACAGAGTCATACCTTGGAATTATCCAGGATTTGAACCTATGCCTTTTGATCCTGGTCCAACAGAGCACTTCTCTGTAACGTTTGTCACTTTCTTATTCCCTTCCTTTCTCTCCAGCTGAACCGTGCAATGTGCCACAAGAAACTCACTGTGTGCTTGGGCTGTTATTTCTAGACACAATCCAAAACTAACACCCAGGTTCCAGGCGTGCTGTTTGTGTTTCAGCCTTGCCACTTGGCTCCGTCCCTCATCACTCCGTGCCAGGGGAAAGATACAGGTGAAATTATAAAGGAAGAACCAATTCCTGGCTGCTCCCATTCAGCTGTTTTCCTACTGGCTATAGTGGCACAAAATAAATTCAGGCTCATAAACTCCTTGGTTTCTGCAGTCCTGAATCACCCCCCAGCAATGTAATTTTTCCTATTAAAATCCAAGTTTAACAAGGTAACAAGACTTTTTCTTAAGTAAGTGAATGGATAAACCTGGACTGGTGGGTTCCACAGCTTGTCCAAGCCAAATTTATTCACTCATCCCAGGAGGGATGGTGCAATCCAATAGGGAGAAAAGCATGAATCACTCAAATCTGTAATGAGTCACTCGTTGCACTGACGGCAGGGTCACCTGGTGCAAAAGCCATTATGCCAAGAGAGGTCACTATGTCAAGGTATGGCAGGATTCACCCTTGTGAAATCTCCCTTTGGAAGATACCTATGACCATCTCCTTCCCATGATCTACTTGACAGAGCAGTATGGTGACATGTTCATTAGATTTCATTAAAAATAAAAATTATAGCTTGCCTAGCAAGGCAGGGTAGGAAGTGAGTGGGTAGGAAGTTTATAAGCTTTCTAAACCATTCTAGCTGGAGGGTTAAGCGCAGAGATTTCAACATCCTGCCTTGAATCTCCAGATTTGCAGAGCCAGGTGTTTTTTTCATGTCTGGGTCTGCTTAGCCCTCCAAGCTGAGTTAGAAAAATGAAGAAATTCCTCCAGGAAAGAATGATAACCTGCACAGCTGAGTGTTGTTTATGACACCTGGTTTTGGAGAAACTTGAGGTGAAACTGCAATCCTAATTTAGGTTCCTGGGACCCAGCAAACTGGATTTGGACTTGAATTACTATACAGTAATGAGAATAATATTTTAAATTCTATGAAATAGCTCTTCATGAAGTCCACTGATTGGGACCAAGGGAAGGAAAGGGTGCCCTGAGATGAGTCTATGCCTAATATTGTTCAGAAGTACCTCATAGGGATGGATCCTCCAGAGCTATATTGGACATGGACCTACAGCCTGTGCCACTGGAGGTTCCTTGTCATGTCTAGTTTCCTCCTCACCCCAAAGCTTGTCCTAATTTACAGGAAGAAACAATGTACATCACATGCCATTCCTGTAGAGGTGCCATTTTCCACTCTCAGTGGTTGCATGCCAGAATAACCACTCCACACTGGAAAAGTATCAATTGCTCCAGAGGAAAGCTCTTTAATAACACATCTGAAGGGAAAGCTACTACAAACAGCTCTCCTGAAACAGGGTTTTGGCAGGGGCTTCTCTCGTAAACTGCTCTGTGTAGACAGTCATTCTTCTGAGAGCTGCAGAGCCAGTCCTGACTTGGA
This sequence comes from Edolisoma coerulescens, assembly GCA_013397115.1. NCBI lineage: Eukaryota > Metazoa > Chordata > Aves > Passeriformes > Campephagidae > Edolisoma > Edolisoma coerulescens. The sequence goes on from VWZW01007071.1 coordinate 1,472,981, forward strand.
GACACTGCTGCTGTTGTGCACCACAGCAGGTGACTTCAAAGATCCCAAAGGCAGAAGACACAGAAATGGTGTGAAACTCCACCAGCCTGAAGTGTGAGTCAGGAGCAATGACAAGAACTTTCCCTACCAGGTGAGGACATGTCCCAGAATGGAAAGTGTGCCTGCTCTCCAACCTAACCACAGCTAGAGGTGTTCCTCAGCACAGAAATAATCACTTTAAGAGCAAAAGAACCCGCCTAGGTGTAATTTTAGATGTGTATTCCATGAGATCACTTTAGGAGCATCTCTTTGTCGGGCTACAAAGGAAGACTTAAGCAATTATCCCAGGTGGAGACAGCTACACATAACTGGTGTAACCCACCCCAGTCTCTAAGGGGGTGCAGACCTGCAAGATGCAAAGATGTTTCTGCCATCTGTGCGGTGAGGTATTTGCAATAGGAGCAGGAAAGCTTTAAAACTATTCCACAATTCACAGCAGGGCCTGTCTCTGCAATGCCACACGAATTCCAGATCACCTTTGCTCAAGAAAGGTGAAATGAAAGTGGAAAAGGTGCAAAGGAATGTCAGAACAACAAACGGGTGAATGGAGTCTCACTATTCCAGTATGGCCCAGAAGTGCTCAAATAAAGTAATGCAGTGAACCCAAGGCCAAAGTGGGACGTACTGCTGTCAGTAGGTACATCAGGAAGAAAAAGAAGTGTTTGTGTTGGCACAAGTGCAACTAGGGATGAACCAGCTGTTGACAATTTTAGGCTAGAGAGCAGAAACCATACGAGGCTGCATATTCAGTATTTTCCAATTCCAGAAACATGTTTTTCCTTCCCAGGAGATGCAAAGGCAGAAAGTATGATAGGGTTAAATCTGAAAAGAGGTGCGGTGTTCCTGTTTATCCTGAATTTCTGTACCCTGACCTAATTCTGTACCCCCAAATCTCGCTTGGGTCTCTCATGGTCCCTGCAGGGGATATCCTTCTAACCTGCATCCTCAGAGAAGAGAACTGGGCTTCTGAACTATAAAACACCTTTGGAGCAAACTACACGCTCTTCCTCTTGTGTCTTCAACGCTGTTGAAGGACTGTAACTATCAGTTCACCTGGACGCTCCCTAAATCCACCTCTGCAAAAGCAGAGTGAGCTTGTCTACACTTGCTTCAAGCGAGAACAGAGTCTGCTGTCCTCTTTGGGACATTCATTCCTCCAGCTGATTTTAAATCAGCCCGAATCCTGGGGAAATTTCCATACTGACCTATTTTTTTTTTTCCCTGGGTAGTTTAAGTATTAAACATCATCCTTTAACAAACAGGCATTAAGGAACTGCATTGTAATGGGCATTTCTGAGATTCCGTAATGAAACAGGGATTTGGCATGGACAAGCCACCTGAGACGAGTGCCTGCGGGCGTGGAGATAATAGGGCTGTAAACAGAAGGGCTGGGCTATGCAGTGGATGCAACACCAAAGTCTGAGGAGACACGAGCAGGCACCCACCTCCTGATCCACCAGAAGAGTCCCTCTCCAAAAGAAAGGGATAATGTCCTTTAACTGGCAGCTCCTTCACAGACATCAGCAGGCGTGGGACATGAGCTGGTTTGAGGCAATAGCTTTTAAACTGGTTCTGGAATCTTCAAGGAAGTCTTGATCTCATGGGAGGGGAAAAGCAGAGAACTTGAAAGCTGTTGTGGTGAGAGCCACTCTTTTTCCCTCACTCCCCAAGCATGACGTTACAATGGTTGACAGACACTGTGGCTGATCTGGAATATCCCAAGAGTAAAGACCTAACATTTCCTTATTAAAATGTCCTGACCTCTTTTTCTTGGCCTGCCCAGAAGGAATTAAAGTGAGGATTTACACACTGAAAACCCCAGGAAGAGTCAGCAAGCAGATTCCAAATTAGGATCCAGGAGATATTCAGAATTTCGGTCCTAAACTAGGAGCACTGAAACAGGGCTAATCTTGTGCCTGGGAATACATCCTTTAGTTCTGATGTGTGGACACAGGAAGTCTAAGCTCCAGTTTGCTTCATGGTTCAGGGGTGGGTGGTTTTTGATCTTGAGAAGCCCAGAGTCGAATCAAAGTAGTTTGTAGAAGCAGAGAGCAGCACATGGCAGAGGCAATCCCACCCCAGACAGGCAGTCCATGACCTCCCTGTACCCCTTACATCCAAGGGCAGGGCTGGGTGCTGAGAACAACCAGGCCAGAAGCCACAGGATCTGCCTGTCCTGGCACAGGATGGGGGACCAGGCATGAGAAGCTGGCAAATGGGAACAGATGCTTTCCCTTGAGCCACCAGTCCATTTGGAGCCAGTGCTGGCCGCAGCTTCCAGTCCCAGCCAGACCTCCTGGGGTCAGACGCTCTTTATCCCTTAGGCAAGGAAACCCCCAGCCCTGTCAGCTGCCAGCATCCAGTCAGAGCAGGATGAAGCCTGAAAGGAGCACCAGGTGGAGGCAAGCACTGGGTGTTCTGAAGGGACAAGTACGAGGTCCTCTCCCTCCACCCACGGAGAGCTGTTGTGTCTCTGTCTCCTTCTGGGGTGCAGAGGCGTTGGATGCCATTGTCCTTGCAGTCCATATCTCCCAGCAAATCCCAACACTGGAGTCCCATCCCCACCACAGCTCTTGTTCACTTCCAGATTAGAGAAGAAGGAGTAGTGGGAAGGTGGCAAGAGCAGCAGTCAGCCAGGGAGATCAAAAAATACAGAGAGGAGATTACCCCTCCCCAGGCTGGCAGCAGCCCCAAATCTTCCTATCACAGGCACTTTGTTGCACCAAGTTTGCAGGTTGGCAGGAGCAGGGCAATACTGCCAAGGCACCAAAATGCTCATGCTGTAGCAAGGTGTCTTGCCACACACCCCACTTGGGAAATCATTTCCCAGCAAAAGCTGTCAATGAAAGTCTGTTGTGTGTGACTGGGGCTTCCCAGGAGGGAGCTCTGGATCCTCTGGGGACAGACTCTTGTACCTACACACTGATGAACCCATTCTTCAGCTCCAGCATGGGGGTACCAAACCCTCCAGCCTGCTATGGGAGGTGCAGTTGATGGACCTCTGATGTGCTCCCAATTTCCTGAGCCTGCCACTCAGACATCGCACCCACCACATTCTGCAGGAAGCCCAGAGACCTGAATCAGACGTGAGTTGGGCAACTAGAGTCAGCAAATTGGATACGTATTACTGAAAAGCAAGATAAGATCTCTGACACTCATCCTGCTTGTGGCTTGGGGAGGATCAGGCACCCAGCTGGGGCATCCGCTCAGCCTTACAAAACCCTTACAAAGACGCACCAACCCTGGCTCTACACATGCTCTCCCACCCTTCCCGTGATGAATACACTCAGCTGGCAGAAATGACGATGCACAGAGTGAGGGAGTGGGGCTTGGCATGGCTGTCGTTCTGCTCATTCATTCTTCCCCCGGCACATCAAGTCAGCAATGACAGGGGAAGGGTAAAAGAGCTAGAGGAAACCTGGAGGGATATCCCAGTGTGGACCACTGAAGAGGAATAAAGCATGCCAGTCATTTGTGGCAGGTTTCCAAAAGGGATGTGCCAGGAAGACCTGGTCCCAGTGGCTGCCACAGAAATCACAGGAAGTCTGAACTTGAGGCTATTATTAACCTTTATAGGAAACTTCTTGCCTTGCTTCTCATCTAGGAGAGCAAAGGTGTGTGTGAGGGGAAGGAGAAGCAGCAGTCTTCCTCAGGTGGGGTTTGACATCCCAGCACTTCTGAGATCCCCAAGAGGCAGGAGCTATGCCTCCCACTCTCCCACTGCTGGAACAGGTGGCTCCACAGCAGGAAGCAGAGAACCCTAAATGTCTTCCAGTGGGCATCCCTGATGCCCTGTGGAAAAAGCACCAAGGTGAAAGGGTGGTGGCTGAGCTCAGCAGGCCTCCAAGCACAAGCTGTCCAGAGTCCACTCATGCAGAGAGCCAGGGCAAAGTTGTAGCAAGGGGTTTGCCTTGGTGGTGGTGTGACCTGCTTCTGGGACTACAGCCCTTCGCTGCAGTGTCTCACATTGTTCCCAGGACTGGTCACAGCAGCTAATCCTGTTCCTTCATAAGTAGACCCAAACCCTTTGCTCATTTCAGTGAAGTGACAGGAGGTCTTCAGCAGTGTGTACTCATGTACAAACGATGCTGCCCATGCTGTAGAGGCAAGGTACCCCTCAGATCAGGCATATCATTCAGAAAAATATCAAATGGGAGATCAAGACACGTCCTATCCTTTACACCAATCCTTTACACCAGTGGTGTCCCAAAAGGGAGGTGCACCCTCTCAGGCTAAACAGCCTGGTGGGTTATGTCAAGCTGGAGCACAGCAAGCCTGGGAACCAGGGCAAATTGCTGGTAATAATTCTTCGCAAGGCCTCATATTGAGAAAGGAATTAACTTCTGTTCTCTGAAAAAGAGTTTCGTCAGTCTGGGAGGAACACTGCTCCCTTGACACCAGCCCATATGGTTTTCTGCTTGTTACCACTTACCGTAAGGTTCTTCAGAGAGGTTTCTGGAATGTACAGTGCCCTTAGGGTGACTCTGGGCCATGAAACTCTAAACCAGCTTGTGGACCTCTGTGGTAAAGGATCACAACTGTTATTATTACTTCCCGCTGCTGGAGCTGTTGAACTCAGGTCACTGCTCTGTCTTTCACCACTATTGTTTTTGCCGCTTGGTAAACAGGCAACTTTCCATCCTATTTCTGGGACAATGCATCCTGCAATGGATGAGCCCTAAGCTAACACCTCAAGGTTATTGCTGATTTGGGTAACAACAAATGCCAGGGTAAATCTTCCATGCAAGTAAACTGAGGTATCTTCAGCTTTCAGCAGTAGAGAATTTGGCCCCTAAAGCTTGATTGCCCTGGGTGCTGGGATGCTCCCCTGCTTGCATTCTGCACCACTGGTCTGTGAGCAGCATTACAGGTGGTTTCAGACATATCTGGGCTCTGTCCTAGCATGTGTAAGAGCCCTGGCCACTGCCTGGGATTATACTGGAGTTACTGCCTCCTTTCACATCAAAGAAGATGAAAGAAAGCAGAGATATGTGTGTACCAAAGCTGGCTACAAACTTTAGCTCCGATAATGTTCAAAGATCCCTGCTCAGGAGTCTGCATGAACATAAGACACATTTCTTAGTGCTGGATGACCAACCATAATGATGTTCTGGTTCTGCCATCCCTGCAATGTGCCTGGCCACATGAACCAGTTTTTGAAAGGCCATGGCAATGAAAATGTTTTCATTGAAACGTCTGACCAGGTCACTTAAGACATTGCGAGAGGAGAGGAGAGGAGAGGAGAGGAGAGGAGAGNGGAGAGGAGAGGGAGGAGACTCACATGGCAGCAGATCAACAAGACAGGAATATCTGCACCCAGCCCTGATGAGTATAGGGCTGTAGGGTTTCAGGTGTTTTTGCACTTTTGAAAGATGTTTAGAAGTTAAAGACAGTGAAGGCAGCACCAGGAAATTCACCTGAGGGCTAAAACAAATAACACTTTGCAGGGAGAAGATGAGAGTTCAGCATGTTCAGCCTTTCAGAGAGAAGATGGAGAGGCAGCTTGATTATAGGGTACAATACCACTGTGAGGAGAAAAATACAAGGTCTTTAATTTCCAGGAGAAAAGCATGTCAGGACAAATGGGTTTTAGCCTTGAGCCAGGCAAATACAAGTGAGAAGCCCAGACATGGGGATTTGCTCTTACCCAGTGCTGTGCTGGCTCTCCTGTGGGCTGGGGGCTCGGCATGGGGGTGTCCCTTGGGGGAGAGGGACGACACCAGTACAAAGAGCTGGAATATGTTTCTGGCTGCCCCCTGATTGCAGGTGCTGCTGCTTCAGAGCATGCTCCATCAAGTCCCCCTTCAAAAAAGCACACATCCCCCTTCGAGTGGAAGGGGAGATGCGAGCCGAAGTGATTTACTAGCCTGAGGCTCAGCCGGGCCGAGCCTGTGCTGCACTAGTCATGTAGCATTGCATCCTTGAGCTCCAGGGATCCGGAGCCAAGCCAGAATAATTAATTGTGCAACACCTTTATGACTGGGAAACCTGCCTCCTGTCCCTTTATGTAATGGCAGTTGCCCAGGGGCAAGTCATCTCTTGCTGATTGTGGAGCTGTGTGGCATGGAGCAGGGTCCCGAGGTGGGTGACAGTCGCTGCCACAAGGCATGGCAGGGAGAGCTCCCACTGCCCCTGCATGAAAGGCAGGATGCATTTGCAGAGCCATGCACTGGGATGGGAGACACTTCTCTGATCCCACAGGGGAATGAGAAATGTGCTTCAACACCTTATCTAAGCCCAAAGCAAGAATTTCAACCAACCCAGCAGGTCTAGCTGATTTTCCTCTTTATCGTCTCTGTTGCAGGCTCCTACAGTCATCTTCCATTCATCCTCCCTTCCCCCTTCACAGCATGCGTGTGTCATGGGACACAGACTGCCCACACCAGGAGGATGCAGCCACACAAACACTCTCCCACACGCTGCCCCAGGCACAGCCAGTGCCCAGCGCCGGCATGGACGCACCCAGCACACGTCATGCCGGGCACTGCCCTCCTCCTCCACTGCCGGGTGCAGGGCTGCTGGCCCCCGAGCCCTGAGTGGGCAGGGGCAGGGCAGAAGCACAGCCCAGGGCTGGGCAGGGAGCAGTGGGTGTCCTGCCTGCGGTGCTGGGAGCTGAGCTGTGCCTGCACCACCAGGGTGGCACTGGGATGCGCTGGGTTCTCCTGTGCTGTGGTGCTTAGCCTGGCTGCCACTGGCAGGTGAGGGACCTGTCTCAGACCAAGCACATTTGGTCAAAGGGGCCAGGGGTGTTTTTGCCTGTGGGGCCCAAACGTTTGCCGGCACAAGCTCTTCTGCTGTGCCTTATTGGCACAGCTGCCAGCACAGCCTGTTGCTCTGCTCCCAAGCTTGCTCAGAGCGTTGCCAAACTGGCACTGCTGGGGGTTGAATGTTTTCTCACTTGCTGTGTACCTCAAATATGTACTTATTTCAAGCACTTCCAGAAATAGGCTAGTGACAAATTTATGCTTTTACCCATCTTAAAAATCATAGTTGTAAAGGCCCTGGTGGCCCTGCCTTGCTTCTGGGACTGGAGAGATGGTTGGGAGACAAACATGCATGTAGGAAAGTGCTTTGGCCCACTGGTGAAGATTTCCAGTGTGGTCCAAGTGCAGCTCAGGTGGCCTCAGCAGAGACTTGGCAAATTTTTGCTGACAAAACATCTCAGAAACTTTGGAAGTCATTCACCTCTTACCTGAAATTTCTGCAGCTCCTAGAGAGGACAAGATCGCTCACCACGTCTTCCCCACAGAGGAAATGGATCTGTTCCCTCATGCTCACAGAAGCACAGAAGCCCAGAATGGGTAAGGCTGAAAGGGACCACAGTGGGTCATATGGTCCAACCTCCCTGCTCAAGCAGGGTTACCTCACACTGGTGGCTTCTGATGGCCCCATGGCAGAAAGGGGGTACCAGAAGGGAAAGCCAGGGACCGACAACATCCCCTGACCATGGTTTTCTCTGTGAGATGGTGTCTGAGTAGAAAGAGGGTTATCTGAGAGGTAACAATCCCAGACTGGGGTAGAGGGGGGAAGTACAACATTAAATGAACACTAGTCAGAACTGGGAATGTGGAGGGAAGCTCTGGTGTTTAGAGAAGAGGACAAGGCAGGGAGATGGAAAGAAAAGGGTTTGGGGTAGTGTTTGAGGTATGGTGCCATGGGAAGCCATTCTTGGAGAGACCACCTCATGGTTCCCCAGAGAGAAACCCAAACAGACAGGAAGGTGTTAGAACCCAGAGGCGGCTGGACCTGGTGACAGGGACTGCCAGACTGTGGAGAGCACGGGAAGGGACAGGAGACAAATGAGAGAGCCACAGAGGGACATGATATCAGGGACACAGCATTTGCAACAGGGAATGGGAAGGAGGCATGCATAGAGCTGATAAGGACTCAGGAGAAGCTGCAGAGGGACTGGGGCCAGTGAGCTGTGTGCAGAGGCAATTTAAACAAGAGCTCAAACTGGGAGTTTAGGCAGCAGATAAAGGGCCTGAGGTTAAGAGAGGGAGAGGGGGAATGTCTCTGCAGACAGGTAAATAAAAAGGGAACTAACTTAGGGCTGAAGGGGCTGTAAACCTTGAACCAGGCAGAAGGACATTGAGATGGGCAAAAAGACTGGGGTGGACAGGAGGAGATGCTCAAAAAAAAGAATGAATCCAGGGAAATGAGCATGTATCAACCATGCCAAGCTCTGCCATGAGACCCAAAAGATCTGTGAGTCTCACCCTGTCCTCTGCTATCAGCAAATACCCGTATAAAACCTTCAGGCAAAACATGTTTCAATCCCACTTCATAAAGAGACCAGGGCCTCCCACCAACTGGTCACCCCAGACTCCCTCTGTTCCAGTTGGTGGAAGGGGAGGGGCTGTGATGAATCATGAGAACTGAGTAAGGCCCAGGTTTTGATCAGTTAGGTGGCTTTTTTCAACCACAGCGAGTTGCTCCAGACATGTGCATTAAAACAGTTATGTTAAAGCTTTTAAGTCCAGCCCTCCACCAAGAAAAGCCAGCCTGAAGTTCACTCACACAGTCTTGCATTTAAAAACCCCTGAGTTTACACACGAATATGTAGTCCCCACTATACCTCCTTTGGGGTGTACAACAGGCAGAGCTCACCTGATGAACAGATCTTGCATCTTCTGTTTCCCTCCTGCTGCTCCTCACCTGTCTTCAAACACCTCAATTCCACTCCAAAGGACAACATCATGACCTCAGCATTCCCAGGTCTGTCACAGCCCTTCCAGTTGGAGAAGTTCCTTCAAGTCCCGTCACTCTTTGGGAAGGGAACGTGAGAGGGAGGCATCACCCCCTCTTCAGCTGAGCACAGAACAGAATCCTAGAGGTCCCCCATTTTATCTCCCCACGTTCATTGTATCAGAGGACTCAGTGCTGTACATTTAAGCCCAGCTTATCTCAACATCCAGCACTGACCACTGACAGTGCAGACCAGCAACATAAAGAGATTTTAACTCAGCCCTCTTGGAGGAGGTCAGTCACATACATCACTGAGGTCACATAAAATACGTGAGGAAGAAGACAGAGCCTGACCACAGCAGGTAGGTTCCTTGGCACATGCCTCTGTCTGGTTGGGACCACCAAGATGATTGAAAAGAGAACACATCTACCCAGGTCTTGTGGGTGCTCAGCTACAAAGCGTGGGGACACTCAGCTATCCCTGATCTCCTCACACCATTGTCATGTAGACCTCCTCTAACTGGGAAAGACATAAACACAAGCAAGAAATTAAATCTAATCACTTGGCATTAAAGGAAACTTGGACCATGACTGAAGATCTTGGGATAACAGTGTCTGACTTGGTTTTAAATCCTGCTGGTGATACTGATTTCTACAGAGCCAGCATTGGAGTGAGAAGGATACTGGAGGGGAGACCCCATATGCAGTGAGCCTTAGGGATGATAACAGGGGGTCTGAGAGCTCTGGGGGGAACAGTAGATCCTGCAGTGACCCTGTTGCTACTGCACAGCTGTAGCATCTGCTGGCAGATAGAAATCTTTTCCAAAGTTCCTAAATAACTTGGGCCTGAAAGTGGGAGGTAAATATAGGAACTGGAAGCAACTGAGTGCTTAGACTCTTTTACCCAGAGAACAGTAAAGATTTTTCAGAGGGTGCTCAGAATAATTTATTCAGTGTCTGGGCATTGGTCTACCTGTCTAGAGAAAGACTTGGATGTAGTGAAACACATGCTGGGCATGCACTGCCAACACAGGCCATAAAACTGGATATTTGGGGCATGACTCAGTTATCCAAAACAAGGAGGTCTCAAGGTGCCCTGAGGTACCTAAACAAGTCAGCAGATCTGAGGTGGGACCTTCAGGAGACCCTTGTCCTTCCAAAAGTCATCTGGACGTCAGGAGGAGCATCCAGTTCATTTAGGCAATGGAATCAAGCTCCTTATGTGAGACACTGGTGTGAGTTTGGACACCCCACACAATGTCTAGACACATCTCCCTTTACCCAAATGCTTTGATCTACATCTGGCCCTCCGGCTGGCAAAGAGTGTTTTTGCAAGGACTTTATAACCCAAGTAATTTGGATGGTTTGGTAAATGTTTTCCGGGCAACTGAAGAAATGTCTCTAAGATATCAGACCAGGTCAAGACAAGGTCTAGATCCACTCCACTGCTTTGAGTCTGTTAGATGCTCATCTCACGTGTTGCACTGGAGTCTTGGTGATTAGCAAAATATCAAACAGCAGCAAAAGCAGGAAGAGCCAAGGCAATGGACAGGCACAACCTGTGAGGAATCAAGGTCTTGATTAGTCCCATGGGACTGTGTCCTGAACATTTAGGATTTCACCCTCTGCATTTTAGCCCCAGTTTTGCCATTGGTGTCTTCAAAATGAGGCTGCAGCAAACCTCAGCTTTGAGAAGTGCCAAGGTATTGCAAACCCTTCTGACAGATGTTAGACCTGCCTGATCCAGGTATTTCTTTCTGCCTCAGTTTTCCCTTCTGCACGATAAAACCTTATCTACCTCATGTGGGCTATGCAATGATGACTAATTAATGTTAATGAAGTGCTTTCAGACCATCCAATTCAAGGACATACATAATTGCAAAATATTAATTACTGTTTACTTATTATCATGAAGCCAATAGCAAAACCAGCTGCTTATCTTCCTCAGCCATGACTCAGAAGGAGGATGATGGCTGATGAAGATAGAGGTGCAGAGTCCAGTTAAGCCTGTACAGTGACACACGTGTATGTCTCTGTGTGTGTGCATGTGCAAAGGCACCTGACACAGCAGGGACCAGGCCAAAGCAGGCCGTATTCATGACAAAGCCATGCAAGCTGAAAGTCTATGGAGATGAGCAAGAACTCACCTTGCCAAAGACCCAGATGGGAAAACGGATGTCTAGCAATGATTCATGCGTTTGAAAATTATGTTCATGAGAGACCATGTGTCACAGAGAATTAGACGAGTCAAAGCTGTAATGAATTACTGTGAATGACTAAAAAAATTGCTGTGCTTGAAAACCGCATTGTCAAAGATCCCAAACCCTGCTTGAGTGGCAATAGAAAGAGGCAGGGAGAGCTACATCCAGGAATGGAGAGCTTGGCAGACAAATGGAGAGGAAACTGATCTCAGTGTTTTGCCATAATTCATCAAACCCTTACAGGATGATAGAAGTGAGTTTTGGGTTGAGCTTTGAATGAGCTGGTGGTCAGAGGACTGGAGCAGGATGGGTATTCCACAAACAAGAGCTACACAGGTGATATCCTCTGATTAACAGTTCAGGGCTTGACCATGTTGATGAAGCAAAAGGGGTTGATTCTATTGGAAAAGCAACACTTCCAGCTAAGCTCCAGTAGAAAGGCTTAGGAAGGACCCTGAAGAGTGGTGAGGAGCACTGAATTTGGTGCAGCTTGCTGAGGTCTCAGAGGAGGGGTGAAGGGCTCTAGTGGATCTAGTGGAACTGTGCTTTGCAAGGAGCATGGGGAAGAGAGGAGGGGAAAACACAGAGGAACATAGAAGTTTTGGGAAAATGAGAGCAGAGGTTGGGTTTGGGAAATCTATGCCATTGATGATGAGGAACTTAACATTACAAAGTTTTTCAGGCATTTACAGGTGTCTTCAAGTTACCATCTGACCTCAGAGGACCTATCAAATCCCTTAGGCATTCTAGTATCCTTAACCATCTCAAATTGCAGCCTAGCATTTCCATTGACATGCAAAATTGTCTTCCCTGTGAGGGCTTGAAAGAGTGACCTGAAAGCCCATGGCTGTGTCTCCTGCTTGGCCACTTGCAGAGCACCAGGAGCCTCTGGGCCACGGTAACTTTCTCTGCAGGTCAGTTCAGAGCCAGGTGTATCCACTGTCAGTAACCAGAACAGCTCTACCACTCACACACCCATGGAAATACACACAGGGGAGCTGGATACACTTCCCTAAATAGGTCCTTAGAACAACAAGAATCGTTATGAGCTACAAAAGCAGGATCCACAAGTCCAAGCCCATTTGTTTTCAGGGGTCTTTAGTTAATATATGTGACTATGACATACAAGTCCAAGGAGGTTATGCAAGTTGATGCTGCTCAGTGGGGTGATAGACGGGGCAGCTGATGTGCCATGGGACCAGATGCAGAGCAGGAATGTGTACAGGTCAATGGCAGCAGCCAGCAGCTCCCTTCACATGGAGAAGTATCAGCAGGACAAAGTTGGGTTATGGGCAAAGTCCATAGGGTCCTCTAGCTGTTCCCTCTCTGCCACCCAGAGCCCAAGATCAAACAAGCCTAGACTAAATGTGCAGTGATGCAATGTCCTCCACATGTCCTCCAGAGAAAAGCCAGAGGACTCCCTAGAGCTCACATTTTGGGGTCGGGAGATGTAACACAGCTCTCAGTGCAGCAGTCCTGTATTTCATCCACCATTCACCAGGGTAGAGAACCAATCTGAAAGCGACCATCAAACATTTTTGCTGCTGATTTGTGACTTCTGCCTAACTCCCCTAACAAGAAAGATATACAGCAAGCAGCTTCCATCAAAAAATCACTGCTGTTCCCTGAGACACAGTGATATAATGATCATTCCCTTACAATCCTGGTGTCATGATCTAGCTCCTGATTATATCCTCATCTGGAATAAAGAGGTCTAGCCTAAGAAAATACACTTAAGCTTCAAGGTGTCTCTGAGATACAATCAGTCTGGAAGGCCCAAGTCTGATGGAGAAGTCTCCTCCTTATATTGCAGATGAAAGTTCAGAGCAGTCAGAGTATTTGCCCAAAGATATTCAGAGAGTCAGGATCTCAAATGCCTTTTGTCTGACACCTGAGCCACCACACTGATAACTTTGAGTGTATTATGCCCATTCTGATCTTCATGAATTGCTTCCCAATGACTCCTGGCTATGGTGGAGTCAGTCTGTGCAGCATGAACATCACGACATGTTCTGCCACTTCCCGAGTGCTCTCAGGAGCACTCTTTGCTCTTGGTAGCAACATTCCTTTTAGGAGCAATATCCTTCCTTAGTGCTTTCAATCATCCCTTTGAGATTCTGCTAAGGCCTTTGCATTGTTAGGATTCCATTGACTTCAACCATTCAAAGAGAACAAACAAGTTAAATATAGGCTTATTTTTCAGAAATATGCTTTTACAGCCCTTTCTGTTCCCATCCCTCAAGCTCCTGGAACCATATATTTCCAAAAGATCTCCAACAACCAACTTTTAAACCCTTAAAAACCATGTCTGGGTCCAGATCTACAAAAATCAACCACATTTATCGGGTTGTTTTCTTACAAAAAGCAGCTGCTTATCTTTGTGATAAGTGCACTTAACAGCTTTGACTAAAAATTTATGTCTTAACAAGCAGATTTTATTAGTGCAGCCTCCTGACAGAGCTCTTTCATGGCCATTTATTAATGTGGGTCATATCCACATGTAACACTAGCTTGATCATCAGACCTAAACCAACAGATTTAATGGCTTCAGAATAAATAGGACTAAACTTCTAACCAGAAATAAATGGATTAAAAGGTAGGTGTTGTGCCTCACTCTAGACCTGGAGTCTGATTGTATGCTGTCTCTTCTGCCTGGAGGTCCTATGAGAAGACATACCAGTAGCCATAAACATGCTTGACTCCATGGTGTTGAACTTGAGATTGTGTCAGGGATCTTTAAAGGCAGGAACTTTCCTGGTCCCTGAGGAACAGAGAGTCAAAAAGTATATCTCAGACATCCAATCTGTCTTTTATTGTCGGACAAGAAGCATAAATAAATAAATGATGAGTCACAGCATCTTCCTGTTTATGCATCTTTAGCTAAGAGGAGGTAGATTTCCATCTGAGCAACTCCACCCCGTCTGCATCTATTGTCTTATTTGTCCTGGCTCCCACACTCACCACTTTTATACTCTCTCACACTTTCTGCAGCACTGTATCTCCTTGGTTGGCCCTATGTGTGTGGAACAACTGACCTCTCTTCATAGCAGAGAAGCCAAACACCCACAACTGCCCTTGCAAGGGCACCCACCAGAAACAGGGTGTCACCAGTGCTACAGATTCAGTCCTAAGAGGGGACCTACTTTTAGCATTTCTGTGTTCCCTAAAACAGATCTGCTCATGAGGCAAACCAGACCTGGACACATTTTATCAAAAGACATCTGCAAACTGTCCAAGACTCTTTCATAAGCTGGAATCTTGCAAAAATCTGAAGCCCTCATGACATGGATGTCTGCTCTAAAAGACATCTACAAGCTGTCCTAGACTCTTTCAAAAGCTGGATTGTTGCAAAAATCTGAAGCCCTCATGTCATGGATCTCTGCTCTAGCTGGTTTCATGCCACAGTGAAAGTTGTAAGGCAGATGCATGTCACGATGAGGAAAGGAGAAAGGCAATGCAAGTGGGCTTGTGACGTTGAGGCCACTTAATCCTCATCTTCCACCATCCATCAGATCCCATAACTTCCTCCTCTCTGAGATTCCTACTGGCTCTGACCAAGACTTCGCATTGGGAGATGTCTTTGTGTCTAACACAACAGGACTAACAGCTGCCCTCAGGGCACCGGTAGAAACACTCTCTTGTGTTCTGCAGGTTGTAGGAGGCCACAGCAGAAAATATAGTAGGGTGGAGGGGGGAGGCGGGGGGACAGTCCCAGTTAAAACTGAACTGTCCTCCAACAGCCTTCCCACCACACTTGTACTGCTGGATCCTGTGTGGCAGTAATGGAATAAGGACAGTGGTTTCCAAAGAGAAGATTTGAAATGTGGATCATAGGTTTCAGCAAAAGGAATAATCAGCAAACATGGGAATTGACCTTAGGAAAAAAAAATCTAAATCAGTAATGCAAGTGAAAGAGAGCCTATGTGCCACCAGAGGACATTGTGGATGTATTTACTCATCACAAGAGACCAATTAGTGCATCGGAAGGCATTACTGCCAATCAACTCATGTAATAATCGACTATATGCAAAAAACTAATTCGTTTCAAATGCGATAAAAAGAGTTTGCTTAACCCAGCCACAAAGGTGTTTAAACTCACCCATTTAATTTCACAACCAGGACAGGCTCAAACAGATGAAGCGAGTCAGTTACTATGTTTCATCTGACAGGTAATAATTTCTTATGATGTGTTGACTTAATTCTCTTGCAATCACATGAACATGCCCTTAATTAAGCACACAAAGGCAATGTGTCCTGACGAGCAGGGGAGAGAGGAAGTACAGTGAGAGATGACAGTGACAGCATCAGACACTGGCTGGTGACCTGGGAATCAGAAAGGAATTTTATAACAAATGGAAATGCTGTCTGATGAGTAACAATGATCATGACAGCAAGGCCTGGGAAGGCAAGGATAAACTCAGACAGGCTGAAGAACCTTCAAGGGTTAGAAACTAGTGGGATATATGAGGGGCTCTGTAGAAGAGATTATTGAATTATTTTGGAAGTAAGTGGAAGATGAAGAAATGCAGAGCTACTCTTAGCAGGAGACGAGAACACATAGAAAGTGATCCTGGGTGCACAAGGAAGAGTGTGGCCAATGGTCAAGGGAGTTGATCCTCCCCCTCTACTATGGCATGGCGAGGCCACATCTCAAGTGCTCTGTTCACTTCTGGGCTTCCCAGTTTAAGAAAGACATGGAACTACCGGAGAGAGTCCAGTCGAGGGCTACAAAGATGGTGAGGGGACTGAAGCACCTCTCTTCTTATGAGGAAAGGCTGAGGGAGCTGGACCTGTTTAGCCTGAAGAAGATGTTTACATCTCTCAGTGTTTAAAAGTATCATAAGGAAAGGTGTCAGAGGATGAGGGCAGTCTCTTTCCAGTGGTGGGATGAGTGTGTGACTGAGTGAAAGCTGGTACATCCCATACCATGCTCCAGATATAGGAAAAGGTTAAACTGGGACAGAAAATGTTAATAAGGGCTGGGAGAAGAGTCCAGAATAGCATAAACACGGGTTGAATCCCAGTGGGCAGAATTTAATAAACCAGGGGTACTTAAGGAAGCAGTCAGAGACACTTCAAACCCATTAGTAATTATTTTTGAGAACTCTTGGCATTCCCATAAGACCGGTGAAGGGTAAACACAACATCTACCTTTAAAATGCAAGCCCAGGAGGACACCGGGAATCCCAGCTCAGTCAAGCCACTTTCTGTACCAGGAAAGACTCCTGCCTGCCCTGTTGACGGATCCATTTGTAAGTGCTGGGAACGTAATGAGGTGATTGGTGCAGGTAAGGTGGGTTTATTGAGGAGAAAACACATCAAATCAGACCTGTTTCCTGTCAGATAATCTTGTGGTCTGGGAGGAGGCAGGAGATGAGGTACCACTCTTGTCATTCTCCAGCATGAAATCCTAACACAAAATCAGCAGAGTACAGCTGCAGTTCTGGTTAAAAGAGATTTGCTATGGGAAACTTTCTTCTGCAAAGTGTGCTCTCAAATACAGGAACATCTCAAAAGGATGCACACAGGGGCCAGGCTTGGGCATCATTTTGGTCTGTACTTTTACTGAGTCCCAGGCAGAAAAAAAAAAGGAGCCTTACAGTGAGTCTGGGAGGGCTCCAGAGAACAGGCTCAGGTAGAATATAAATTACTTTATTAAAGCAAACTAAAAGTCTGTAGTGCCATGGGAAAAAGGGTGGCTATCATGTGGGTGGTAAGGACAGGAAAGCCAGAACTGGGTCATGTGAAGTAATTATTTTGCTTTTTCCATTGCTTATGGAGCTGGAGTTGGAGTCCAGGTGCCCTTAAAAGCCAGAGGGAGTCAGGACGGGAGAAGGGTTGGAGGTTTCCAGTGGAGAGCTTTGGTGTGAGTTGCAACCTGGCACAGCTTCCAGCTGGAAGAAACCCAGCATGAAGACCACAACCACTGCACAGCAGGGACCTGGGGGCAGAGTTCGGGCAGCCATGTAAGCCTAAGAGAATGAGGGTCTTGCAGGAATCACCATGGTGCTGGTCCCAGGATTTGTAGTGTCCCAGCTCCAGCACGTCTGGTAAGACTGACCCCCATTCCTAAGCACACCCCAAGGTTTCATGCCCACATTCTTTGGGGTCTTTGCAAGCTTAGGGGAAAACAGCACTGTCTGTGCAAGGGCTTTGCTTGGGTTTTCCCTACACAGACCTGGGCTTCATGGTTTCCTCCAGTCAGTACCTGTCTATAGCATTGGCCTTTCTCCCAATGCTTGGGCAAAATAAACCCAAGGGGCGCAAGGCACTGGCTGGGAACAGAAAGATGCAACAGCGGGGGCTGATGGAAAACCCACAGGAGAAAGATAAGTAGGGTAAAGGCAAACCCCCTCAGTCCAGTTCCCTGACTAATGCCCTGGGTGACACAATGCAGCAAGGAGGGAGGGAAGCAGCACCACTCTGCTGGAGCTCCCCACGAGGTCCCTGGCCCCCTTGCCATCCCCTAGTTCTGCTGCCAAACCCTGCTGAGCACACCTAGCACCCAGGGACAGCCTGCCTGCATGTATTTACCCCCTCCCCAGCACAGATTGTCCCCTCATCTTGTGCTCAGTCACTCTGCACCTAAGGGACTCCACCAACTCATGAGACGAAAGCATTATTCATCAGCACCTGGGAGAAAGGGAAGCTGAGGTTTACTTTCACAAGGAATTTTTTTTTTTTACACCATTCCCTGCCTCAGGGGATGCCTCTGCAGCTGGCAGTGGGTAGGATAAGCCAGGACCATGACGAAGGAATCACATCTTCCTAAATCTGAAGGATGCTTTCCCAGGCTAGTGATGCTCACTAGTCATGTTGGGCTGCTGCCACAATAGTTTGAAGGGATTCAGGTGGGCATGTGGCCAAGGAATGGATTCATACCAACATTTAGGGTTAAGCCTAGTGTCATCTGTCCACAACTTGAGCCATGTGAGCCAGCCAACACTTCTCCACTTGTTTTACATAGCCTGCACCCAAGCTGCTCCCCCATGCCACTTACTGGTACAGGAGAGTCCTTTGGAGATGGGTCCAGCTTTCAGCAAAGCCCTCTCAGCCACAACAGGGCCCTCAGCACAGAGCTATACAATTTGCTCTGCCCCTGCTCATGAGGTGGGAGCAGTCAGTACCTCATCTCCATTACTCCCCATTCTTCCCTCAGTTTGCAGGCAGAGCATGTGGGACATCAGCTCCACAGCTCCCTGCACCTGAGTTTGGACCTTCCTTCCTCATATTGCCTAAAAGTAGATGGGTTTTGTCATTAATGTGGAAGAGAAAAATCATCCCAACCTGTCCAGTTAGCATGGCTGCTGGAATCTCTCTCAAAGTACTGAGCTAATCAGACCCACCCTAACTGTTTCCCTGTTCTCCTTGCCCAGCCCAACATCTCTCTCCACATCCTGCACAGAGGCAGGACTTGGTGCTGCCAGCCCCAAAGTCCCCAGCAAGTTTCTTAGGGACGCACACACACTCCACAAACACACCCACACCCACCCCTCTCAATGCCTCCTGCAGAGAGACCCCTCCACTGCTCACGCTTCCCAGGGAAGCCACGGCACCTTGTCTCCAGCTCAGTCCTACAGTGAGTGGCTCAATGACATTCCCTGAGAACTCCCACCTCCACCGCACTGGGTCCACCAGGGCCTGACACTTCCCGGCTCTCCGGTGCTAAGACTTGCTCTGGCTAGTCCTCTTGAGACCAGTCTGTGCCCCGCTCCGGGGTACATACAAACTGGGGCACTGCTGGGAAAGGGTTAAAACCCCAGCCCTTGCATATTGGTGGGGAATTTTGGAAACCACAAGGAATTCAAGCTGCTTTGTTGCAGAGTGTACAAAGAAACCCAAAGAACCACAGGCAGTTTGCTGTGTGGTTTAGGAAGCTCTCAGCTAATTGCCACCTCCCGTCTGAGGTGGTGCTGGACTGTGTAGTAATTTAGATGCAAAACAAGATCAAGACATTCACCTGAGCTCGATCAAGCCAGAAAAGAGAATTTACATGCAACTTATAAACCTGCTTTACAGGGGAGGTTGTAAAACCAGAGACCCTTTGGTCCAAAAGGCAAGGAAACAATTAATGTCTTCTTATGGGAAAGCAACTCCTACACATACAAGACATCAGATTTAGTGTAGATCCAACATGTACCTGAGGAAAGCAAGCTTTGTGAGGTATTTCTGTTATTCAATTAGATGTTATTGTGCAAGAAATACTATATAGCTTGTTGGCTGGGAGCAGAGATGTAGGAGGGTGTTATTAGAGCCATTAGAGATACTAGCTATGTCATAAAAACACAAGCCTACGTTCTGCTTGAGAAAGATGCTGGTTTGAGAAATATGCTGCTTAGAGAAAGGCAGGAGTGTAAGTACAGACAAGGCACTGCAGATTTTGTGAAGAACAAAAAGGATGTTCCTACGGAGGCACTTTCTATCCCCCAAGCATCTCAAGCTGACAGATGTCTGAAAAAGTTTCTATGGATTCCTATCTTTCTGATTCAAGGCTCTAACTAGCCTAGGCTATTCCTTAACTGATTGTGATGACAAAGCACTTTGGAGAAGTTTGGTGTGGGTTTTCTTCACCTTATACAAACTTTTGTGTAATTACTCCTTCACAGCTTTTTGTACATAAATCTGGGAGGCTTTGTGTTGCATACTCCAAACTTCCATATTGTTAGCATGGCAACTCACAAAATAGAGAGTATTTGCAAGAAGCAGGAAATATTTGTTTGGCAGCACATAGACAAGCTCCTCAGAAAATTCAGAAAGAACAGAAGGATATTAGGAAGAAAAAGATGGTGGGATATTTAAAAAGAAATTAAGTGTCAAGATTTTCTTCAAGGATTAATATAATTAAAAAGACAACTTTCACGCTGGAGGACTTTTATACACATAGCAAAGTTTGTCCAGTTTATCTGGAACAAAATCTTCACTTCTGCAAGTCTCTGAATAATCTAAAATGGCATCTCACCTGTTGAAATTCATTCACATAATTTCTCTACTTTTAAAAAAGGAGAAACAAAAATAGTTTTTCTAAGAACAGAAGACTGCACAAAGCTATAAGCTGAAAATTTCAACAAGTGAACTCCACAAGGACACTGACTCATTGCAAGGACACAGAGGCAACACAGACAGCCTGCTTCAGATCCAGACAAGTACGAAATAATTGCACTTTCTTTCTTATTTGGGTCTTTGAAAAGAAGCGATCATAAAAAAACCTCTGAACTGAACATGTAAATGTGTCCTCTATCCTCATCCCTCAGCACTCATCACACCCTCTCTGTAAACAACCTCAGCAAGACAAATAACTGAAATAAAAGAGTTTATCACATAGCACAATTGCCAGACTCAGCAAAATTTTAGCAAAATGACATATCAGAGGCTTCTGTGTTCTGGGTGGGGCAAAGCATTTAAAACACTACCCACAAATCAGACTGTCACCTTCATAGATGTTAATGGATTTTTTAAACATTCTCATTAATTCAGCATATCCCCATTAATCTCATGATTGGGACATTTTCCTCAAGATGAAACACAAACAAAATTTCAATGAGAAAGAAACCCAGTAGGATTTGGTTGTGCTTTAGCTAGCTAGTGAGATCTCAAGACAAGTCTTTAGATGACTTCTTCTGAATAATAGGCTTAGAGGACTTCTTTGATTTCATTGAGCTTATTAATATCACCTGTGTTTGTCCATTCAACCTATGAGTTTTATCCTTGACATGCCCATAAGGATTCTCCAACAAGGAAATGGTGAAGCCTCCTATCTACTGCTGATACTTGCAGCTCTTCTACTAATTTGGGCAAAAGAGCAAATCCAATTAGAGCTGTAATCCCTGCAAGGCCTTTCTGCAAAGGGGTTGCAGATAGCATGAAACACGCTTCGCTGTCTGCTTACTTTAACATCCTAAAAAAAACCTTTGTCCCAAAAAACCCTGGGTAAAAACATCCAGGAAACCTCTGGAGTGGACAGTCCATCTCCATGAACCACAGTTAAAAGAGAGTATGTTAGGAAAAACAAGGCAGCACATGTCAGTGCCCCGAGTGGTGTCCACACTGAGGTGAGATGCTGGAAGCTAAAGTGGGTCAATGAGTTATTGCATTCCAGGGACAATGGCTGCCCCACTTCTAAACTGTGCCCTGGATTACCAAAGCCTTTTGACACATCATTCCAGGATTTCAGACACAAGAAAGTTTGAAAACTGCAAATGAACTGCAATTAATGGAACTGGAATAGAACCAAAATGGCAAGACAAAAGAAAGCTGAAATTACAGAGAACCTGAATCTGCCCAGGTGAAGTGCAAGTGTCTCACCTCACCTGGATCATCCTCATTAAATCCCTGTCATCAAGACACTTTCCAACTCCTTCATCTCTTCCACTCTTTCTCCTGACTTTCAGTGAGACCTCTCAGAAACATGACCTCTCTAAAAAAGCTACACATACTGCAAGACTTTATCCAGTTCCCAAACATGTTCTGTGATTTTGTGATTCATTGATCTCTCCTTGCTAGCAAATAGAGGTATTGTAGTGCATAACTGCAGCTTTTGCTTTCTTCAAGCCACAGCAAGTATTTTTAGAGGAATCAGATCCTTGTCAAACAACAGCAGTAGCATCACAGCCAAGCTTCCTGGAATTACCTTTTGTCTTGCTGCTACCAGGTAAAATTCAAGACAGTGCAGATTAGCAGAGAGGTGGATGACATTCAGGATGTTTGTCAGCATTGTGAAAAGTTAGGATCAAATCTGAGGCCACTTTATTTACCTCCCAGAATCAACACGTCAGGCTTGTGATGCAGAATCATGGAAAAATGGAGCTGGGGAAGTCTGCCTAGCAATTCATAGATACCTGAGGCTGGATTAGTGGATTAGTATTGCTCAATATACTTTTACTAATCCAGAAAAGGAAGTGAGCAGTTAGGTGACAACCAGTTCATTGCTCACACCCTTCTCAACTGTGTTTATGAATGTATTAAATAGCAATGACCATAAATTAACACTAGTTAGTTACACAATCGTAGAGAACTGGGATGCAAAGTGACCTGGGGAGAGCCAAGAAGGGGTCAGCCCTATCCTTGTGATTACAGAAAGACGTTTATCTAGCCTGTTCTTTGAGATTCCCATGCTGGGAATTTCAAGCCTGCCCAGATCACACATTCCAGCACCTAGAGATCTCACTATCCCTGAGATGTCCTCCATTGTCATTGCTACAATGCACTCTCCTAACTTTCTACCTCTCCAACTGAGAGAACAGGTTCTTCCTTCTATTTTATGCATTTAAAAGTTGGCATTGGGCCCCTTTCACTCTTCTCTGTGAAACAGGAGTGGTCATTTTCTCTCACTTCAGTGTTGGGCCCTAAGTAAGTTCTTCTGTAAGGACAGACCTTTTTAGAGATATTTTATCAGTAGACAGACCTAAAGCACATAGAAACTTGCTTTTCTTACTCACCTCTTCCAGACCATGCACAAATAGAACAGAAGACAATAGGCCACAGTCTGAAAAACCACTGCTCTAGACCAAACAACCGTGGTCCCATCCATGGATCATGTTCCCTCACCCGTCAGTTACATCTGTTGCATTCCTCTGAACCCTCTGCCACTGGTACATAACCTTCCTGAAGGGCAGTGCCAGAGCTGGTCATATTACTGCCATGTAGCATGATCCACACTAAAAAATCGTTGGAACTATTTCATGTGTCCTACGAACAATGCCGTTGTTTACACATGCCAGGGATGATTAAATTTTCCTTTCTTTTTTGCAGCACCATGACTCTGTTGACTTATGGTCAGCTGATAACTGCTACAGCCACCTGCAAAGCCCATTCTGTACAGCTGCTGCCTCTCCAGATGTCTGCCTCTCCCTTATTTGTACAAAGGACTATTCCTGCATCCGCACCGAAACCTGTGCCATCCTCCCTAAAATAAATCCCTTCTCCGTCATCAGAGCTAACAAATAGAGTGAGCAAAGAGCTGACGGGGCTGGGCACACCACAGTGAGCAAGGAGGGACAGCATGTGGTCTGTAACACTGGAAAATAAAACTCTGTAATGCCAACTGAAAAAGAAAATATTTTAATTATTCGAAACAGGTTTATTAGTTCAGCCTCTCTGCTGAGAGACCTGACCACCATAGTAGTCAACTCACTGGCAACGTCTGTTCCATCAGTGATCAGACACATTGTTCATTTTTTAATTAAACATCTGCTTCCAAGTGGGAACTTCTCCCAATGACTCCTGGTTCCTTGTTGATGTTCTGCAAGACGCAGCCTAAAGAGCACATCTCTCATAACAGTCTGGACAAAAGAGGGTGGGATTGCAATGCTAGCACCACACAGCTCTGATTACTGTGGGGGAACAAGGAAGTTGAGGCAGGGATACCCAGAAGCAAAAGTGAAATTGCAGATTCTCCAGTTCCGGAGCCGTACCCAGCACAAGCTGCCTCCCTGCAGAAGCCTCCTCGTGATGCAACACCCTACTGTGCATCACATTTCACCTGTGGAGGGAAGCGAGCCTGTGAGCTCCCAGCAAAGTGAAGCTTTAACATCTACCTGGGGCTTTACGCCTCAGCTGCCTGGCAGGTGAGGTGGATAAAACAGGTCATGGCATCTCTCAACAACAGTG
The DNA here is from genome assembly GCA_013397115.1 of Edolisoma coerulescens. Taxonomy (NCBI): domain Eukaryota; kingdom Metazoa; phylum Chordata; class Aves; order Passeriformes; family Campephagidae; genus Edolisoma; species Edolisoma coerulescens. Next base: position 1,496,515 of record VWZW01007071.1, read on the forward strand.
ACCAGGAAACCCATCAGAGTCATCCTGGCCTTACACATGCACTTCAGCCAAAGCTGAAATTCAAAGCAAAAGAGCAGCAAGAAACTAGAGGATGGATGAAAGGGAAGTCAGGAATTTTCTGTAATAGGTATCCTTTTTTTATCAAAAGGATAAAGTCTGGAGAGTTCTGACTTAATAACTTTACTCTGAAATGTCCCATGGGCCAGAGTTGTGTGAGGTGTCTCATGTAGGGTGGCCTTACAGATCCTGCTCCTCAGGGAGACCAGGGCACCCCACCTCTACAGGTGATGAGAACAAGCCAGGCAGATCCCTGAAGGATCTGGTAATGCCCATCTCTTATAAATTGTCCTCTTTAATTTCTCTTCGCTCTAAAGAACATTTTAACAGGCATCAAGCATCTCAGGTAGTTCAGATCACAGAAAAAGACAAAGGAAGGGCCTGTCAGGTTTTCTGCATATCTTCTTCCCTTTGTATCACGATCTCCTAATCACTACAACCTCCCTTACTAATTAGACCTCAACCGACAGGCTGAGACAGTTGGGGCAATTCAGTGTAGAGGAGCAAAGACTCTGGGGAGACCTTATAGCACCTTCCAGTGCCTAAAGGGGCTTCAAGACAGCTGGAGAGGGATTTTTCACGAGGACACGGATAAACAGGGCAAGGGGGAATGAATATAAACTGACACATGGCAGGTTTAGACTAAATATTAGGAATTCTTGTCTGTGACTGGTTGGGAACATGCACAGGTGGCCAGAGAAGCTGTGGATTCTCCATCCCTGGAAGTATTCAAGGCCAGGCTAGGTGGACCTTTGAGCAGCCTGGTCTAGTGGAAGGTATCCCTTTAAGGTCTCTTCCAACCCAAACCATTCTATGCTTCTATGACGGAGGAGTGAGTGTTTTAGCACCCAAAAGCCCTGCAGCCTTCCCTGCTGCAGTTTATCATGCAGGATGCTGTTCACACACCCAGCAGTGCAGTCAGCCTCCCAGCTGACACACAGCCAGGTATCAGGTTCTCTTGCCATAGCAAAATACTTGTAGTTTAAAGGTACACAAAAGACTGTAAAATCCTACGTTTTTCCACGTGCACAGCTTCTGTACCATGAAAGAGCATTTGCAAGGGCCCCAGGGCTCAGTGAGGTGGATGGGGCAGCCCCACCTCACCAACCTGTGCAAATCATAGCAGGCCACAGCCAGGCTTGCACCACGTCCCCAGCAATCCCAGCAAGAAGAACTGAACCTCTCACTTAACAGGAGGGAGGGAGAGCTGGAGAGGACTGGTGAGAGTACCTGTGAGGCCACGGGATGCTGCATCACCCCTGTTTGACCATCCACTGGGAGAACTCATGCACTGGCCACACAAGGAGCCAGCAGTGCCACTGAGCCAGAGCAAGAGGGCCCCACAGATATTTTTCTTTCTTTTGGCATCTGCAGTGTCTGTTTCTAGCCCATTAGCTGTTCTGCCACTGCCTAGGTGTGGATGCTTCCACTCCTGGGGCACAGATGAGGCCCCATTGATGGATTAACCACCTCAATAGGCAACATGAATGGCAGGCTTGATTTGTGCGCTCAGCTGCCAGGAGGAATTGGACTTTAATCTCATGCTGATATGGGTCATATCCTCAGCTCACAGCCTGAATCACATCCTCATCTCACATTCCTGACCCACCTTGTAGCACAATCCAGCCCCATTGGCAAGGAAATGGTGAGGGCTAATTCAAGCATGTCAGAGAGAGCCAAGGGAGAGCTGTGCCTGAGAGCCCAATTATAATTGGTGGAATATGGGTGCACTTAAGCCCCCTTTAAACCTGGACCACAGAAGGAAAAGCTTAAGCCCTGCCTTCTTTCTTTTTAAGGAGTTTGGAGAGATCTTCTTGGAGATGAACATGAATGAAGATCCATCAAACCACAGCTGCATGCATTTGCTTTCCTGGCCCCCTAAAAACACAGCCTCCCAGAAACAGCAAACCCATTCTTATAACAGGAACCAGGTCTGGTCCTTGATTTGGTGAGTGCCCTGCAAATAAATTACATAAGAAACCTCTGATTACATAAAGTGCATTGCACAATGCATTATATAAAGTTCAGGTCATGGCCTAATCAACCAGCACTCAGCGCTCTTACATCAAGAAAAATTAATCTGAGGAGCAGCAAGGAAGGGGGAGGAAGAGGAGGATGCTCTCCCTTTCTTAAGGAGGCGTGTGGCATGCACATGGCACGTGGCACACGTGCCCACTGAGCGCACCTCCATCCCCAAGCCAGCCCAAGAGGAGCAGCTTCCAGCCAAGCTCTAGCTTTTGGCTCAAAGGCCACCTGCAGGATACCTGAACAAGGGGGGAGATTTATGCACCCTTCAGAAAACAGACCCATAATCACAACCACCTCACCGTTAACCTCTCTGGCTCTAATGGGATTGCCCAGGGGCACAGGGTGTCCATCAATCTCTGTAACACACCTTGGAGGGAAGAAATGAGAAACTCCTCATGAATGCATTGCTCAAAAAGGCCTGGTTTTCTTTTCTGACACTTTTTGATTTCAAATCAGTAGGAAATAGCCAAGGGGAATGTTTCAATGCTGACAGTGATAGAGGAAGTTCCACACCAGCAGATGGGAACCAAAACAAACTGGGAATTCTATGCTGAATCTGGTGCCAGAGGTGCCCCTAAGATACATGACAGAAGCCAAAGATCCCAGTTTTCTGAGCTAATACACAGGTTTTCCCATAAAAAAAGAATTTGAGTTTCATAGTTTTTAAAGCAGAAGAACAACATTAAATTAGACACAGAATTTCCAATCAATCCACCACAGCTGGGACCTGCTCCTTCTCTTGGAAAACTTTGCTCTTAGAGATCCCTAAGGCCACCTGTGGCTTTAATACAACATTTTCAGTCAGTTTCAACAGGTCTTGGTCAGGATTTTGAGCATGCAAGCATTTCAGGGCAAGAAACATCTGCAAAAGTTCCCACCACGTCTTGGAGAATCAGATTGAATCAGCAGGGGTGTCAGTGAAAATCGTTTGTAACTACTGCAGGTTTCAGTGATAATAGCATCCATTAAATAGGAAAAACAATAAATCTATAGGGGACGTATGCTGAAAATAAATAGTGAGGTTTCAGCTGTGCTTTGAAGTAGCATGGAATGGCCCAGAGGCAAAGAAGTGCTGGGAACCGCTTGGTGCATTGTGCCAGACATGCAGAGAGGCTGAGAGTTGCAAGAAGAGGAGAAAGGCCCTCTTTGAGGGTTCATTTCTCAGCTGGTCTGTTTCGTGGAAGGTGAAATTCTGAAAAGAGAGATGGAGATGCAGGAAACAGCAACAGCAGTGCAGAGAAATCCTCATGGGATATTTCTGAGCCTTGGAGGCAGATCGTTTCTAATAGCTCTCCCCATGGGAATGGCCATAAAAGAATCTAAGAGGAGATAGGATTTTGTGTTCTGTCACCTCTCCCTTTGGTCACAGAAGCACCAGCTGTCACCAGGGGAATACAAGAGGTGGGCCAATTGGATGACACACAGATGGAAGGGTGTTACACCTCCCTGGCACTTCCCAACAGAGCTGGCAGCACAGTTAGGAGGAAAAAAACCAACAAAACAAACCAGAACCCTGCCCTGTGTAATAAAATCCGAAGGGAAATCACGAGAGGTGAGAAGGGAGCCAAAGCACATTCCCTGTGACCAGCTATCCCCAGGGAGGGAGTTCCCACCACGTCTTCTGCAGAAAGGAATGAGTCAAGGAGAAGTTACCACAGACACAACAGGGCATGCAGGTGTGCACAGGCAGACCAGGGAGATAGCTTTCCTCCTTGGTGATGGGAATGGGGAGCATAACTCAGGAAACCTTTCTTGCAGCCAAGATCTCCATGGGTCAGCTCAAACAGGTCCTCAGGAGTCAAGGATTCTGCAGACAGATCAATGTGCTGAAGCCTGGATGTGGCATCAGGAGAAATTCAAACATTTGGCACCTGCCTGTGCCCAAAAGCCATTGCAGTAGCAATGGGTTTGAGTTGGAGGCTGAGGATAGGGAGTTGCTCCTAGCTACTCCTTCCACCCATCCTCCTTTTTCTCCAAAAATGATGTTATCTAGGGGTTATTCAGTACACAAAGGCTCTCTGTGCCAAGGCTAGATTTCTGAGTCACTAGATGAAAAGCAAACCCATGCCACCAGGGAGATAATGCCTGTAATGCAAGAGTGAGAGAGCTCTTGCATAAGGCGCTGGGTTCCCGACGATCACTGCCCCACACGTGGCCGAAAGCTGTGGGCTTTAGTGCACCATGTAAAATTCCCTGGGCAGACACAAGATGCCAACCCCATGGGACGCTCAGGTCGGCTACACCTCCTGTTTGTCCGGTTGGGAAACTGGTTCTGCAGCGGGACCAGGGAAACCTGGCCCTGGAAATGCCTGCGCCAAATCCTCCCTTTGTGCGAAATAGCATTGAACAGGTGCTTCCACTCAGGCTTTCTCCAAAGACTCTGCCACCCGCACCTCTGTACCACACAAACTGTGTGTTCAGGGGATCCCAAATAATCCCCAGCACAAACAGACTTTGCGCCGTGACCTGGGAAGATAATCACTCACAGCATTCTTGGTAAGATCAGGCTTTGCAGCTTGTACTAACACAAAGCTCCCATCAAAGACAAGTGAAAGAAAACAGAATTTGACCAAAAGGTCCCATAGTTGATCCTGGCAAGACTTATTAGAGTCAGGCAATCCAGAATCATGTTTGATGCACAGACTGATGGCTCATACGGCTTTCTGTCACTGTGAGTTGTAGCACAGGATTGCTCAGATGCAAAAGGGAGGTGAGACCCTCTGGCTGCAGAGGAGCCCTCCATGGGCCATGCAGCACCAGGGAATTCCCAGGTCAGGGAATGAATGGGGATGAATACACTTTGCACCAAAGAAAGAGGCTCAGAGGGGAACCCTGCTTAAGCTCAGGGTCAAACCATGCGCCAAAGCCAGGCCACAGAAAATACTAATGGCATGTTCCTGGCCAAGAAACAGCTATGTTGTCACAAGGTAGGCACTGCACAATTAGGGCTCCTCGCAGGGCACTGGCCCATCAGGCAAACCCTCAAGGTTTTGTCAGGCCTCAGATGCAATGCAGGGGAGTCAGCACTGACCTCCTTCAGCCCATGGCTCCCCAAGGACCAGGGATTCCATACTCAAATCCCTTCTCTCCGTGAAGAAATGAGACACAAAACTGAAGTGATCGACCCTCAAGCTAACAGCCACTGTGAGTGTCAAACAGACACAGGTGAGATATCCGTATCTCTCCTTTGCAAAGCTCTCCCAGTTTGCACAAAATAATCTGAAAGAGAACACACAAATCACTTCCATCATGGGCATGGCAGAGGGCTTTCAGCAGGAGAGCTGGTGAGAGCCCTTCACCTCAGCATCCTCTCACTTAAGCATACATGAAAGGCTTGGGTTCCAGCCTCTGTAGGTGGGAAGGGAGCCAGACCTCGATCTGCTGAAACCACAGGATGGGATAGAGAGGTTAAAAGGTAGAAAATAGGAAGGCAGCCAGGGAAGGAAAGGAAGCCAGCTGTAGGAGAGGACAGACCAGGACTACATGCCTTCCCCTGGCTGGAACTAAAAGGGATAGAAATGGTGGGTATTTGGCTTGAAGAGCTGTATTCTCAGCCTGCAGTATTTTGGGAATTGGGAGGATTCCCCTGCTGTGCAGTGTACAGAGTCCAGGACAGTTAATACCATGTTTCTAGATGGAAAGTCCACTGGGGTTAGAGGTGCTGTCCCACAGCAGTCCCCTTCCCCAGGTGTCCCAGGGGAGCACTATCACCTGCATGTGACCAGATCCATCCCAGAAGCCCCACAGTGGAGTCCACCCCTCACCAGGCTCTATCATGATAAAGAACGTGGTTCTTCCTCCCCTTGTTTTTGGTGTCCCATGCCTGGCTAAGGAATGGCAATGGGAAGTGGTATATGTGTGTAGAGGGAGACAGGTAGCAGTGCCATGCAGAGTGATAGCAACCATTGGATTTAATTATACAGACATCACTGTATACTTTTTGCCACCGTAAAATATTTGCCAGCACTCTTCTGTCATATCTGTTAGTTGCCATTAAACTTAGGGCGTTTTCAGGGTCTGATCAGTATGAACAAGATCAGACACAGCAGAAAGCTGTCACACAAACAATCCATACCATGCGAAAGGAGGGATCCCAAGTGATTTGCACCAAGGAAGAGCTTGCCTGCCTGGCTCAACTCAGCCAACAGAACTCTGATTTTAGTGAAACCCTGCTGCTCAAAAGCTCTGTCTTGTAAGGGATTCATTGCTTGGGGAAGACCTTTTGCCAACAAGGTTGCATGTCAGGTTTTGGCCAGAGCAGAAGCAGCAATGTTGACCCAGGTGAGAAGTGCTGCAGAGCCAGCCTGGTGATGCTGTGTGCATGGCTTGAGACAGAGAAGGCTTTTCTGCACCACCTTTCCTTGCTGCATTCCTCCTAAGGCATGGGAGAAACACCAGCACAGTGCCGAGGGCAGGAGGAGGCAGGCTGTCAGGCAGCTCAGTAAGTGGGCCTCTTCTTTGTCATCCTTTTCAGCCTTTTACCTTTTTAATTGTATTGCTTATCTGCTGGGAGAGCTTTGGGGCACTACTTGCTGCCCAGCCATCCCCTTATCTGCCTCTCTACAGCCTCTTTGTTCAAGGGCAATGAAACAACCCAAGGCAAGAGAAGCTGACATCTTCTTGGAGGCAAGGACAGAGGACAGACCATGGAGTTAACATGGGAACACTCACCTTCCTGTCCTTGGTTCACCCAGGCACACCTTGCACCTTCAGCTACTGCTGTGTACTCTCCTCTCTCTCCTTGTGGGGGTTGGCTCCATCTCACATCAAGATCAGTGATAAAAGCAGGGAATAAATAAATACAGTAAATTGAGAAAGATCAGCTCATCAGGCCAAGTGCAAACACTACAGAGTCATCCAGAAACATCCTGCAACGTGCAAACGGGAGCTGATAGAGATCCTCTTCCAAGGGCTGAGCTTGTTCATAACTGGTGCATTCCCTTGGCCAAAACCACCTCCTGCATATCTGGGTGTGAGCACTGCTATCTGCTGCTGCATCATGCACAGCCCAGATCTCTCCTGGGCCGAGGGCAATTCTCAGATTGGAGAGAATGGAAGCATCAACAGGGGCAGATCTGTTGTCCTCATTAGCCCATCCTGTCAGGGAGCATTTCAGGATGAAAGTGGGGGAAGAAACATGCCTTTTTATCTTGTCACATTCTTGCATATGGAAGGGAATAACTGAATCCCTGTGGCAAGTTCTGCCTAGCAGAGCAAGCCCAGCTGCAGAACCTCATGCTGCAGCCCACATAAACGTCATCTTGGGAAGATCTCTTGGGAGCCACACCACAAAAGCGCTCAGTGCCTGGCAACAACAACAACAGTGGAAAAAAAAGCCTCACCATGGAGTCTGGGCTCTCAAGGCAGCGTAACACAATTAGTCTCACCAACTCATTTCCTTACCCTGCAGAGGCTGCACCATGGGAAGCCGCCTGAATCCTCTCATAGGAAGTGCTATGATGGGGAGGGTGCCCAGCAAATCAGGTGGTATCACACCTCACCTGCACTGCACAGGGCATTGCTGAAGAAAGGGACATCTTAGGAACACTCAAGGAGGGGTAAGGAGGCAAGACAGCAGCAGGATGAAGCAACAACTTGGGCAGCAAAAGACATGAGCAGGAAAACCTGCTCTTGGGTCAGATTCCTTAGTCCAGGTCACACCACTCTATCCCATTCCTGTCATTACTGCTGCTGACCTTGCAGAGCAGACTCTGACATCCAGAGATCTGCAAGGCAGATGGACAGTAACCATCAAAGCTGACCACTGGCATCACTCAGGCTGAAGAGCTGCACACCCTGTGTGTCCGGTTTGCATGGCCAGGTTGTGGTAGCAGGGGGGCTACAGGAGTGGCTTCTATGAGAAGCTNGGGAGGGCACAGGGGAGCAGAGATCCACCTGGAACCCCTGGAGGAGCCCAGGCTGGAGCAGGGGGATGCCCAGAAGAGGGCTGTGAACCCGTGGGAAACCTGTACTGGAGCAGGTGGATGCCTGAAAGAAGACTTTGGACATGTGGGAAGCCCACGCTGGAGCAGTTCATGGAGAATTGTAGCTGTGGGATGAACTCACACTGGAGATGTTCATGGAGAACTGTCTCCTCTGGGAAGGACCCCACCCTGGAGCAGCGGAAGGACTCCTCTCCGGAGCAGCAGCAGGAACAATGCGTGATGAATCGACCATAACCCCCATTCCCATCCCCCTGCACCACTGTGGGAGGAGGTAGAGTTGGAAAGGAGGGAGGGGTGAGGGGAAAGTATTTTTAAGATTTATTTTACTTCTCATTATCCTGTTCTGATTTTGATTAGTAATATATTCAATTAACATTTCCAGTTCAAGTCTGCTTTGCCAGTACTTGTTTTGCCAATACTGCTTTGACAGTATTTGATGAGTGATCTCTCTGCGTCCTCATCTCAGCTCACGAACTTTTGTTATATTTTCTCTTTCTTGTCCAGCTGAGCAGTGACAGAGCAGCTTTGGTGGGTGCCTGGCATCCAGCCAGGGTCAACCCACTATCCCCTGCAGTTCCCAGCCTAAGCCTGCCCATGGCTAGGATTTGGTGAGCTCCTTGGTGAGGCATTAGTGTGCACCTCAGAAAGGCGCCCAAAAAGCCTCTGCTGGCCAGGGTCTGCCTGTGGGTATTCACAGCTCCGAGGGATGGCCCAGCAAGCCCTGAGTCCCCGCCTTTGTTCCTTTAGGATTCTGTAATTTTCCTTGCTGCTGTCATCTTGACCATCCCACTTCTGTCTGCAGTCTTACCTTTCCCAGCATGGCCATTTCTCCCAGCACGTGGTCAGGGTATGGCAGGATCACAGCTGGGATTTTGGACTCAGGGAGCTGAGGCCTGGGAGCAGGGGATTACCCAGAGATGGGGTTGCAGAGACGTGGGGTAAGGGTGGAGAGGAGGGGTAGGGGGGGTGGCTTCTCCATGCCTTTTGCTTGAGCTGTTCCCCCTCCCACAGAAAAAAAAAAAAAGAGTCATCCCTTGGGCCACAGAATGCATAAGGATGAGCGCAGCTCCACCGTGAGTCATTTCTGCTCTGAGACAGGAAGGTAGAGCTGAAGTTTCCCACACCTTGAACACAGAGGACAGTCTGGCATTGGCACTCCATGCCGGGGGAGCATCTCTCACAGGGTGAGGGACACATGACCTTCAGGGGCAGCACAAGCCAAAGCTCAGCCTGAGAGGAGCAAACATCACGATGAGTGGTTCCCAGCTGCTTGTCTTATGTGACATTCAGCAAGACCCCTTCCAAATCTTGTGGAAGCTGTCCCTACCCATGGCAGATTACCTGGGAAACAAGATGATCTTTAAGGTTGCTTCCAACCAAACCATTCTGTGAAATTCCAGCTTAATGGGGTCAAGTCAAATCCCCCTGCAGAGCCAGGACCCACATGTGCACAGAGAGTACAGCCAGTATCTGACTGTCCACTGGATGTGACTCCTTGGATGTGCTACTGCTGAAATCCCAAGATCCCAACTTCTCACACCGGTACCGCAATCCCACTGGAAAGACTGAACGCAAATCTACCCTTGGATCAGTCCATGTGCTTTATGCTGCTATAGAGAGAGCAGCATGAGAAGCTTCCACCTGCTCCGCCCTTCCCAGCCTTTCCCTGCGTGTCCCTGGAGATGTAACACAGCACAGAAGCAGTGCTCAGGATGACAGTGCTTGTGGGACCCACCAGATTCAGCATCCCAGCTTGAGCCTCTCTGCTCCGACCCCAGAACCAGACGGTGGTCACCCAGCCCCACTAGGACGTGTGGGGGGAGGTTGATGCTGCCCTCCAGCCCTCCCAGGTGGTTTGCCATGCACATGAGCTGAAGGCAGAAGCTGAACAAGTACAGCTTGTGCAGCGAGTTTCCCTCTGGGGGGCTTGCAGCCCTTTCTGGGATAACACAGGTTAAAGCTGTCCTAGTGGGCAGTGCAAGGGTATCCCCAAGACCAAGGGTTTCACTGGGTATGGGTACACTGTAGAAGACAGCATGGAGGTAGCCTGGGCAAAGCAGAGGGCAATGCAAGCCCTATGCTCCTCTCGGTGCTACATCCATGCCCATCTACCTCCCAGGTTAGCTATTTTTGTTGACAATGCACACAGCCTAAATCTTGTCTTCTCAAGAACTACATGTGGGTGATCCCCAAACAGACCTCAGATCCTCTGGTACCAGTTGCGACACTCCTGCTGTGCGCACTGAGCTCCACCTCAGCGATGCTCAAAACCTCAGCAGTTCAGGGACAAGAAAACCAGATTTCTCCTCTCATGATCCTCAGATAGCTGCTCTGGTGGTGAACTCACCTTTGCTGTTTCCAGCAACTCCCAATGGAGGCTGTGTTGATTTTTTTCCTAGGAGATCAACACCTTCTGGAGGGTTGCAGCACATGCACTGGCACAGCCAAGGTCTGCCCTGACTCACACTGAGACCCGTTTGCCCCAGGGGGACCAGTTCCAGCCATAAATCCCAGCCTGAGCCAGGCCTGCCAGTACACTTGGCCCAGCCAAAATTCCTGAAGAAAAGCTAATACTAATAAATGAAGGTTTGCTGGAAGTGTTGGCACGAGCCAGCAGGATGTTGCTGAGCTTTGCACAGAAACCTACCAGCAGCGTTGTGGTTTCAGATGAAACTCAAGACACGTGAGTCCTCCGGCCGAGTTTCGCCACTGGGTTTCAGTGTCACTCTCAGCAGCAGGAGCCAGCCACCACTGCAGGACATGGATGAAGCAGCACCAGGAAAGTGGGCTGGGAGCACAGCCAGACCCCCAGCACCTCCAAGGCTGGAGCAGTGGGCTCGTTCAGGAGGCAGAGGGGAACTGGTCTGCCCTGTACTGTAATGACAGGGTTCCCTGGCAGCCTGCAGGTCCTGGATTTCATCTCACTCTCCAAAAGGTGGCAGAGAGGCAGCACAGCCCTCTCAAGCTCACACCAGGGACACAGCAGAGGCACAGGAGGGTGGCACCTGGCTCACAAGCCACACAATGCAGCTGGGAGCTGGGTGGGCAGCCCACACACCTCCACCACCAGCCTGACTTGCTGCAGGGATTACTGGACCTCAGGCAGCCTCCATGCTGAGTACCCTCTCCATCCCTGCAGCAGCACTGCCTCTAGGAGCTGCAAGCCCAAAGCCTCCTCTAGCCTCTCCATCTCTCATCCTGCATCCCCAAAACTGCAGCTTGTGGATTCAGGGCTGCTTGCTGCTGAGCAAGCTGTTTTCTCCAATTGCCACCACCAGTAGATTTCTGCCCATGCAAAACTGCAGACAAGCCACCACCTATTACCAGGGGCAATAGGTTTGCAGGGGAAATCCTTCCTCTCAGGCATGGCTCCTCTGCCCTCATCACAGGAGGGATGGCAGCTTTGCAGCATCCCATTTCCATGGAGCTGCCTCACAGCAGGAGAGGTGCTGGAGAGGCCTTGAAGAAGTGTGTTATAGGCTGATAGTTTATCTTGGACCACTCCTGAGCACTAGCAATCCCACATCCCTTGGAAGAAAACCCTCTTGGCTGCTTTGAACATTATTCTTCAAGCACAGCAGCAGGCACATGGAAATATTTTCATGCTCAGGAACATGTCTCCTTGGAAGAGGGGGAAAGAGTGGCTGGACTCATGTCCCTGCTTCCAGCACGGCTGGTGACTCATCCTGTGACTTGAGTCCCGTTGCTCCACAAACCACACCGTGTCCAGCTGAGAGGAGAGTATAAAGACAGCCGTGTCCCCACGCTGCCAGAGCATGGCCGTAAGGCATTTTTATAGCACTTTGCACATACAGGTGGTAAAGATTGCAGCCTGAAAAGGGAACTGACAGGTTTGCCCCCCAGCCTGGCTCTGGGGAGCCGAGGGAACAGCTGCTGCACTGAGGAAATGGTGTAAGCCCAATCCAGAGCACAGGTCTGGAAAAGGCCAAGGCTTTTCACTGTGGTGGCTGCATCAGTGACATAGTCCCACCTTGGGATGGACAGCACATCACTGGGGTGAGCAGGGGGTGCCAGATGTGATTTTGGATGCTGCTTTGGTTGATGTCTGAAGTCTATGTCCATGGCATGGAAAAGAGCAGGGGAAGGGACCCTACAAGCCCATACGGCTGCTTATCAGCATGCCAGCCATCCTCCTGCCTTGCACAACAGGGACAGGCTTCCCCTCTTTTCAGGGTCATTCCCAGACCTGTGGCTGTGATGTCCCACCTGTTCCCTGCCCAGACCCTGCGCTTCCCCCAAAACTCCCTCCCCAGGTGCTGCTCACACCCTCCATGTCTCATCCTACCTACCTCCAACTGTCGGTGCTTCAGGGCAGGGAAAGGATCTCATTGCCTCCTGTCGATGGGCTGTGGCAAATTGCTGGTGCTAAACAAATTGCAGTTCCTGCCAAAAGTCATCACTGTCGTGGGGCAGGAGCCGTGAGCATTACTCACCCAGGGAATTGTATTTGCTTGTGTCAAAAAGGGCTGGGGGCAGCAGCTGCCTCACTCACTCTTTGCTACAGGCCAGTGGTGACATGGCACAAGCCACCAGTCCCCCAGCTACATATTCCAGGGAAAGGCATGTCATATGTCATTCCCCAAGTCCTCACCATCCTCCAACAAGTACCCAGAAAAGTGAAGGAAAGGCATACCTGTATAAGATATAGAGCAGGCATAAGGCAGGGCAATACTTTGCCTATAACCATGCAAGGGAGGGACGTGAAGTCTATTTTGAAGGGCATAAGGGAAAGGAAATATCCTTGGGATAGGTCTGCCTGGGGAAGGGAAGAGGTCCTGGTGCTGTGGCAGCGGGAAGAATGTCAGCCATCTGCAGCCCCAGGTTGCACCGGGAGGGAGCATGGGATTTGGTTGCCAATTATTCCACCTGGCTGAGTCTTTAGCAAAGATAATCCCCACTGACAAGACTTAACAGCAAGGGCTGGCTCAGGCCTGCACTGTAGGACACCCTTTGCACAGTGCAGTCCTGCCCTGTGAGCCCTGATTTCACTGGATGGAGGAGAGACACCACCCCCATCCCCTCTGATCTTCCTTTGGTTTGGGGAATGGCCTTGTTTTGGGACAGGGTCTCCTGATCCCTGGTATCCTTACAGAGCTAGCTGCCCACCTGCAATACATAGCCCCTCATCCCTTCCCTGTAATGCTGCCAGGGTCTCCCATCATGCAGAAGGACATGGTTACCCCATGGCAGCATCTCCAGCCCACAACCATGGTCTTGCCCTGCATTAACACAAAGCAGGTCAGCATTCCACCAAACCAAGCCTGGCTACCATGTATGTTCATGGATCATCGAGTCCAGCTCCTGGCCCTGCACAGGACCACCCCAAGAGTCATACACTGTGCCTGAGAACATTGTCCAAACACTTTCTGAACTATGCCAGGCTTGGTGCTGTGACCACATTCCTTGGAGAGCCTGTTCCAGTGCCCAGCCACCCTCTGGGTGAAGAACCTTTTGCTGGCATCCAACCTAAACCTCCCCTGACATAACTTCAGGCCATTCCCTCAGGTCCTTTCACTGATCACAGAGCAGAGATCAGTGCCTGCCCCTCCTCTGCCCCTCACGAGGAAGTTGT